>CM056951.1:27659758-28164956 GCA_029856935.1 Cyclocarya paliurus
GTTGAACAACGAAGATCGCGTATTATTCAACGAAGAGAGAGGCATAAATGATGACAATTTCTCAGAATATATGATCTGCTAAGTTTCTGGATCAATAAATGATAGACAATTACTCTTAAAAAAAATAAAAAAACTTTATTCCACGAACAGAGAAGGGCATTCTAGGAGGTCCATCGCGAAGAAAACGAATGGTCCCAGCGCGGTGCAATAAATCCCTTCCAAGTCTATACCCTCTAAACGCGTTGGGAAATAACTCCATGAAGTGACCTCTTATAAAGAGCCTCTGGCATGCAGAGTTGCTGTCTGGTCCATGTTTGCTCCATTTTATTTCCATATCTATATTTCTAGGATATAAAATTATATAATTCAGTTCATCATTTTTTATTAATTTAGCCTTTCAAATTAAGGATGTAAATTTAAACCGATAAACCGGTTCTAACCGGATCGATTTTATGGATTTTGAATCGATCCGGTTCGAAACCGGTTCTTCTAATTTATAAATCGATTGGAACCGATCCGGTTCTGATTTTAAAATTTTTTAAATCGAACCGGACCGAACCGAACTGGTTGATAAAAAAATATAAAAAATAATATTTTATATATAAGTTTTATACAAAATTAAAATTACACAAAATATTTTTTATATATTAAATATATAAGTTTTATATATAATATATAATTATATGTGAAATTTTTATATATAATTATATATCATATATGAAATAATTTCATATTATAATTTATAAAATATAACATTAAATGTTAATTTTAAATATGAACATTTGTAATTTGTTTGATCATATACTATTAATATAATTATATATAAGATAATATTATTATAAAATAAAAGTTTAATCTTAAAAATGAAAATGTAATTGATCATGTATTATATAGTTAGATATTCTCCTCATTGCGAAAAACGCATATCTTGGCTCTCTAAAAAGACCAGACCCTCTCTCTCTAAAAACCCTCTCGTCCGGATCCAGTTGGGGGGAAGGGGAGCTTCGGCTCCCTCTTCCCCTTCCTCTCCTCCCTCTCCTCACCGGCCCTTTGTCTCCGGTGGTTTATGTTGTGTTTTTTTGGGTTTTTTTCAGATTTCGGCCGAATAAGGGAGGGTAGCCGGTTCGAGCTTCTCCGATCATCAGCTTCCTACACGCGCCCCTCCAGGAGCTCTACATGTCGCCGATCTGCTTATCCTCCGAATGCGGCCTCCTTCGGAGCGACGCGTATCCCGCACGCGCGGGTCGAAGATCACGAGCTCGTCGGCGAGTGGGCCTCACGCGCCACCAAGGAACCCTCTGTAGCGGAAACGCGCGGCAGTTCCCGAGCAGGCGTCTCTGGATCTACATAGCTCGACCTTTGGTTTCTCTCCCCCTGTTGTTTTTGTGCACTGGTTTTCCGGTTTCAGTGTTTTCACAATGTATTTTCTGCTTATTTTGTTTTATTGTCTAGTTATTTATAAATCCTTTAGGTTTCCCATTCGGACTAGGTCCGGAATGGTGATTTCTCCCCCCTCCGCCTAGCGGAGTTGGCGGGGTGTTTAGTGGGTTACTGTTACCTCTGTCTTGGACAGAGATGTGCATTCTCTTAGACTTAGGTCTGAAGAAATGTACCGGACTAGACCATGTCAGCCACGGTTGTGTGTTGGGAAGCTGTTAAAGTTTGTAATTGGCTTGTTTAAGTCAATCTTGTATGTCCTTTTTAATGAATGGAACGAGTTCTACTATTTTCAAAAAAAAAAAAATGTATTATATAGTTATACTAATATATAGTTTATCACTAATACTAATATATACTAATATATAGCTATACTAATATATAAATTTATAACTTGTACTAATAGTCTAATATAAACTCCCTTAAAAAAAAAAAAGTAGTCTAATATAGACTATAGTTATAGTTATATTAATAGTCTAATATAGATTAATAAAAGTATAACATATTTTTTTAAAACATATTTTTAATGACAAAATATCAAACTTACATTTTAAAAAATTGAAAAATCGGACCGGACCGGAAACCGGTAAAACCGGAAGTACCGGCTTAGGAGTATAACCGATTCGTAATCGGTTTTGAAAAATATAAAACCGGTTATACCGGTTCGGTCTAAGATTTTGTTATACAATTTTTTACTGTTTATTTACACTCTATATTTCATATTTTTTAATATTTTTTTAAAAGTTTTTTTTGAATTTATTTTTTTTAAACTATTTCAAAATTTTTATTCACTATTCATATAAAAAATATTTGATAAAAAAAATTTTAAAAAATTTTAAAAAAAGTGAAGTGTTGATAAATAGTAAAAAGTTATAAAATTTTTTTGTAAATTTATTTTAAAATTTATTTCTGCAGCAACCAACACTAGAGGAGCCAAACCACCTATTGTATGGAACGACATGGTTTTAATGTACCAGCTTTTATTGTATTTTTTCCTCTCCTTTTAGTCGGTTTCTCATATTTATCCTCGATCCTGTGATTTATCTCCTTTTCCAATACTCAAAACGACATTAAAACTAAAACATTTTTAATGAAAATATGGTTGACTGCGCTCCTGACTGTCAGGCTATTTAATTTACAAGCACAGTCCTGACTACTGTCAGGCTATTTAACCTTCCATAAATTTTGTAAAAATATTAAATATTTATAGGCATCGGAGACGGTATTCCAAAGCCTTGCCAAACTCTGACTCCGATTATTTTTCATCCTCCAATTCCGATTCCAAAGTTTAAATTTTCGAATTCCGTCGAAGTCGGAGCTCCTACCCCAAATTCAAACATGGACTTAGAGCACTGTATCCTAGAAAGTTCGCTTAGAAAATATCATCCTTACACCCACGACATAAAACCTTAAATATTCATTTCCACCAAACTGCGCAACCTTATATTTTTATATCTAAATGAAACATTAGCATGACATATACTGTTGGCTAAAAAAACTGTAATTTAAATTGCCACAGTTTGCTTATTCACTGAACTTGTATGAATTTATGATTTGTTTTAATTTTGTACTGTTTCACTTAGTATTTTATGAACAATTTATCCAATCCACATATTTCTCACCACCTTAGTGAATTTGAATGAATGCCTACTGATATCAAGATTTAGGGTAAAACTTTCAACGACATAATTGAAATACTTCAGGATGCTTGGCTCTTTTATTTAAGAGGTCGAATAGAAATATTGAAGGATTTTCCATTCGACTTGATCCCCATTTTCCAGAACCAGTGTCGGTACTCAAGTCATGATCAAGATGAGCTGTATTGATATTTAGATGCTTTGAATCAGTCATGCAATAAGATATGGTCGCAGATTCAGCTGGTCCACGTAAAAAACACGGATGTACGTAGGCTCATCCCACTGCTTGGAATTTTCAACATCGTGCACTTCAGGTATACTTTTCTCATTCATCTTTCTCTGATCAAAGTTAGATTAAAAAAATAAAGTAAAAGGGGATTGTCTTTGGTTTCAGAGAGGTTCGGAGGAGAAAATAATTTATGGTACTGGTAACTGAGAGCACCAGTACTCATCACCTCATTCGATATCTTTAACGACGCAAAGTACTTCATCACTCATATTATCTTGTTTCAGAATTTCAGCAAATCATGTGTACAGATTTTTAGTATTTTTTTTTCTTAAATAGATTTTTCGTATTTCAAGAGAAGTGATTGGCATCCGCCTCTCTTTTACGTGGCAATCCAATGTTTTTTTATTTATGAGCCGTGCTATGCATCAGCCCCTGTTCATGGGCTGATGCATAGCACACTTGATGTGTCTTTATGTGAATGGTTTGGATGTAAGTAATTTAAATAATGTGAGTAGTTTAGATGATGACACATAAAGTGTGTTGTGGCTGCTCCTCAATAGTAGGCTGATGTAAAGAATTTTCCTTTATTTATTTATTCTTCATCACTCTCGGCTCTCACCTATTCGTCTCTCTCATCTCGCTCTCTCATCCGCTCGTCTCAGCCTCAATTTCAGTCTCAGTCTCATCTCGCTCTCTCTCTCTCTCTCACATCAGCTCTCTCTCCTCCCTCACCGTCTCTCTCTCGCTCTCTCTCTCTCACAGTCCGAGCTCTCTCTCTCGTCGGTCTCTCTCTCATCCCGCCCTCTCAGTCTCTCTCTCCTCATCTCAGCATCTCAAATCTCTCTCTCTCATCTCGAGCTCTCTCTCTCATCTCGAGCTCTCTCTCAGTTCTCGGTCTCTCTCTCTCACCTGCTCTCTCTCTCATCGTCTCTCTCTCTCTCAATTTCAGTAGCATCTCGAATTTGAAAGCTGCACAGTGCTGGTCTGAATAAATTAGAGGATGAAGACGAACTGGGTGATGAGGGGAAAGGAAATAAAAAAAATTTAGGTGAAATTTGAACCACAAAGGAACCGTGTTGATGGGAAAGAACGCGAACGACTGATACATTAGGTGTGCAAAAGGCTGATACTGCAAAGTGACGAACGCGAATACTTTTCCTTCTTGGAAACAATTGAAATGCTCTTTCATCACGCAATACCACAGATACAGAAAAAAGTAAAAAAGAAACGTAATCGTACAAGTGCATTAATGTTTGAGACAGATACTCTTATACCTTCAAAAAATAAATTTAATATTTAAAAAATGTTCAAAAACCCTTTTTTTTTTGTAAGGCCAATTTTTTTATAAAGAATTTATAAGAGATTTGTCTATTTAAAATTTATACATAATATTACTCTTAATTATTCGTCTCTATTATCAGATATTGGTGCTTTGAGGTTGAAATGTTACAATTTACTGTACGTATAGTGCTAGATTTTGAATGATTTAAATATTGGATCGCAAAGTCGATTCAAGAATAAATTTATCGGCCTTGCTCAATGCTCATGAAGAATCGAACAATGATGGAGCGGAAGGAATTTGTGGGCAAGAAACTCTTGAAAAATGACTCTTTTTAGATGCTAGAAGTATCTCATATCATTTATAATAGGAGTTTTCCTAATATTATTATAGTAATACTTTATAACGTATTTTTTTCTTAGTTTCGTTCCATTATATAAAATATTATATTAATATCATCCTTTAAATTTTTTTTATTTTTTTAAAAAAGTTAAGATTAAAAGTTGATGGCTAATACCATTAATATATCATTAGATACATTATTAGTTGGAAGGGTAATGACAAATTAATGAATGTGTATGACCAGAGACTTGGAATTTTCAACATCTAAATTTCTAATTGCCCGCAGTACTGCTTGTATGTTACAAATACATGAGAAGACACAAATTTCGAGATTGGTATCTTTAACGTACAGCGCAAGTCCATCCTTCCTATTCTCCATAAAACCTAATCATATTGGTTCCTTGATTTGCAGGCCGAACAGAGAGGAACAACGAAGATCATGTTTTATTCAAAACTACTTTTATTGCTCGGCATCCTTCTGATCTTCCTTCCTGTTGCTCCCACGACTCAGTACTGTTATCAAACTGGTAACTACACCAGAAACAGTACCTACAGGGCAAACCTCGTTGGCCTCCTGGCTTCCATGTCTTCCAACACGAAGATCGATTACGGATTTTACAATTTTACCGCCGGAGAAAATCCCTACAAAGTGAACGCGATTGCACTTTGTAGAGGAGACGTTACTCAGGATGTATGTCGTAGTTGTATCAATTCCACAAGTCAAGAACTCTTACAGTCTTGTCCCAACCAGAAGGAGGCAATCATATGGTCCAGTATATGTACTGTACGATACTCGAACAGATCTATATTTGGCGTTATGGAAGAGCAGCCTATGCTTGCTTTTTATAACACACTAAACGCATCCAACGTAGAAGGGTTCAAAAGCGTGCAAAGACCCCTGCTAGATAGGCTAAAAAATAGCGCTGTACTTGGAAATTCTACTCGCAAGTTCGCTCTGGGAAGCGAGGCAGCCCCAGACTTCCAAACAATCTATGCACTTGTGCAATGTACCCCTGATTTGAACCTGGAGGACTGCAACAACTGCCTGCTGCTTTTGCTTGAATTTAGGATAGAATGTTGTGATGGCGGCCGAAAGGTGGGAGGAGAATTCGTAACACCCAGTTGTTATTTAAGGTATGAGGCATACAGTTTCTATGACCCTGCAGCTGAGTCGCCACCTTCGTCGCCTCCGCCACGGCCTATAGCACAGCCAGTTCCCTCCCCACCACAACTGCTTCCACCCACACAAGGTACGTATGGTCAACGACCTTTTCGTTCTGTTTTGGTTCTACAACGTATATAAATAATAAATGCCAACGTTTTATCATTTATGGACCGTAAAGGGATTTTGAGGGAAGAATATTACAAATAAATTACAACTTCGATAGGCCATTAGACAATTTTTTCTTCTAATCGTAGGTATTAAAGAAGCCGTTCTACTCTGCCGCTCAACCTTAGGGCATTAGTATTGGTTTGGTCAAAGTTAAAGATTGGTCAAAATTTAGATAATATATACTAGAAACACTCCACATTAGATTGACCAAATCTAAAATAAAATAGACTTTTATTACAGTGATTGACCAAAAATAGAGAATCACTATTGATTCACCAAACATTAAAATATCAATTTCTCATTTCAAGAAAATATTAAAATATTAGTTTTTCACACTAATAAAAATACTATTTGATTTGTAATTAAAAAATTTAGATAGAAATTTAGATGAGTTTAATTAATATTTTTTATTATTAACATTAAATGACTTTTTAAAATATAAATTTTTTAATATTAATTTAATTAGAATATAATTATTATTAATATTCAATTGGTAAAATTATAAAATGTGATATAAATAAATTAAATAAAAAATTATTAATTTAATAATATTTTATTATTATATAGAGAGTAAATGGTTAATCCAATGTGAAAATTGAATGTAAATAGAATAGGCAAATGTAAAAATGTGTGATATTGGCTAAAGTTTGGAGATGCATTTAACCAAACCAATGCTAATGCTCTTACCAGTTACCGCCAGCTGTTTAAAATTTCTATTTTATATTTTATAATTTTTTATTCACATTTTTTTATCATTTTAAAATATTAAAAAAATAAATATATTAATAAATATTTCTTTAATTATTAAATAATAAAAAAATTAAAAAAATAATAATTAAAATATATGATATGTCAAAATGAAGATGTAAATAGAGTGGATAAATTAAATACGATTTTGAGTGTTACATGCACTCGCAAAATTCAAGGAAGGTCGCACTTTTCCTTTCGGTTCTTACTATTGGTTTGGATAGTAAAATGAAATAAGATGTGATGAAATAATTTTAAATAAATTAAATAAAATATTATTAAAATATTATTTTTTAATATTATTATTTATATTTAAAAATTAAAAAAAATTAAATTATTTATTATATTTTATATATAAATTTAAAAATATTATAACAATATTATAACGATGAAATTAGAAGATATGATATAAATTGAAATCAATTTTAATTTGAAACAAGCCCCCGGGGCCCGGAGGTCCATCGCGAAGAAAACGAATGGACCCGTGGGCGGTGACGTCTTGCTAGAGTTTCATATTTGCTGAATTCCTCAGTGACTTTTGGAACTACTTGCAAATCTGAACACTCTAATGACACTTGTAAATTAAAAATTTATATAAATGTTTTTTTTTTTTTTAGTCGGATGAGATGTGGAGTTAGAAATAAATTTTAAAATTAATTTAGACGTAAATACTTAATATCATTTGAAAGGCTAAATTAATAAAAAGCGATGAGCTGAATTATATAATTTTATATTCTAAAAATATAGATATGGACCACAAGGCACCTCTGCTCTGCATGCCAGAGGCACTTTGTAAGAGGTCACTTCAGGGATTTACTTCTTTAGCGTTAGGAAATAAGTGAGTAGTTATAGGCTTACAATTCAACCAACTTTATTTACAATTCTTAATAAAATAATATTTTTTAAATATTTAGAAAACATCAAATCAAAATAAAAATCAAACTAAAATTTTAAAAAATATATTATTTTAATCTATAATTATAAATAAATTGTTAACAAGTTGTTAGTCTTTCATTTTTTAGGAAATAAATCCCTGAAGTGACCTCTTATAAAGTGCCTCTGGCATGCAGATGGTCCATGTTTATTTCCTATATTTATGGATTATATAATTCAGTTCACCTTCACTGTAATCGGTCATATTCGGTCTAATTTTAGATATTTTTAAAATTGAATCAGTATATACTGATTTTAAAATTTGTAAAATCAATACCGCACCGATTATATTCTTAAAATGATACTATTGATTTTATCGGTTTCAGTTTAGTTTGATTCAAATGTTTTGATATATTATATAGTATATATAATATAATATATATGTTATAGTATATAATAATTGTAGTATATTATAATATAAATTATAATTATATTATAGACTATAATGATATATTATAATATATTATAATATATAGTGATGTGGTATTAGTATAACTATTAATACAATAGAATGTAGTGATAATCTATAGTTATTTATATATGGTTTTAAAATTTAATATTATATATAATACAAATTTATTTTATTTTTAATTATATATAATAATAAAAATCTTTAAAAGATATTTTATATAATATAAAAATTAATATATATATATATGTATATGAATTGGTATAGTTCAGTTTGGTCTGGTGGCAGAAAAAGAAAAATCGGAACAAGGCCCATTTTGTCCAGTTTAAAAAAAAAAAATAGAATTAGTACCTGATCGGACGGTTTGGTCGAATTTACCTATTGACCGATTTTTTTTTTTTTCACTCCTAAATACATCGCTTTTTATTAATTTGGCATGATAAGGGAAACTGCATCAGGTCTTTCTCTCAAGTTTGCCACGAGAATATGTGCTATCGCTGTGCACTACTGATTTGTCCGAGCAAAATTGCCTTGGTTGTCCAAGAAATGTTTTTGCGAGGATGGTTAATCCTTTTTATTCGAATTGTGATTTTCTTTATTAATTCTTATCAATTAAGTCTAGTCATATTTTTTCTTTTTTCGTTTCTGTTTTGGAGTTATTTCTTTATTATGTTGTACGTGATAAGTTGTGATCATTTGTGAGAAAAATTTGACTGTTTCAAGTTTTGGTTTTCGCAGGAACTAAGAGAAACACTACAACTCGAACTGTTATCGTCGTCGTGCCCACTCTTGTTGGTATCATACTGGTCATCAGTGTTATTTATTTATTTTTAAGAGTGAGGAAGCGCAATGATCATTTTAAAAGTAAGTACAACATATATAGTTCTTGACATGATCTTGTATTCCTCTTTGTTTTTGAGATTTTGAAGGCTATTTTTGTATATTATACAACAGTTACGAAAATTCATGACTTTGTTTTTGCACTTGGGTAACACTGGGCTCTAGGAAAAGTAAAATGTTTTTTCTTATAAATGGTTCCACTCTCTGTTATTAGTTACTAGAGATAAGAACCCAAAAATCAAATTTGATGCCATACCAGCTTGTTGTATGCTTTCATATTGAGCAAATTAATAAATCATTCGAGTATGTATCAACTGGCGGCCGTTTCTTTTCTGAAGCCATGGATGAAATGGGAAACGTGGAATCCTTGCAATTCGATTTCGACGTTATTAGAGCTG
This sequence comes from Cyclocarya paliurus, assembly GCA_029856935.1. Classification (NCBI taxonomy): domain Eukaryota; kingdom Viridiplantae; phylum Streptophyta; class Magnoliopsida; order Fagales; family Juglandaceae; genus Cyclocarya; species Cyclocarya paliurus. Next base: position 27,669,343 of record CM056951.1, read on the forward strand.
CCACATGCAACTTTTCTGATGCAAATAAGGTTGGAAAAGGTGGATTTGGGCCCGTTTATGAGGTATGAAAACAGTACGGTATAAAAAGTATTACAAAGCATCTATTGTCAAAATACGTCAAACCATTGTATATAGTTCCTGAAAATTGATTCGAATTCTTTTATTTGTGCCTTATTCTCTCACATATTCAGGGTAAGCTTCCCAATGGACAAGAGGTAGCAGTAAAAAGACTATCGAGAACCTCTGGACAAGGAAATTTGGAATTCACGAATGAGGTTGTATTAGTGGCCAAGCTCCAACACCGAAATCTAGTAAGGCTCCTTGGATTTTGCTTGGAAGGGAATGAACGACTTCTTGTGTATGAGTTCGTACCTAACAGCAGCCTTGATCGCTACATATTTGGTACCTTTGCATTCTATGTTTACATTGGGATGAAGATATTTTCATTCATTTCCTTAAAAGATCATAAATTTTAAATATTTGACTGAGTACGTACGATTCCATGCTTATGCAGATCCCAAGAAGAGTGCAAATCTAGATTGGGAGAGTAGATATAAAATTATAAAAGGCATTGCTCGAGGGCTTTTATACCTTCATGAGGATTCTCGACTTCGGATTATTCATCGTGATCTCAAAGCTGCTAACGTTCTATTAGATATAGAAATGAATCCTAAGATTGCAGATTTTGGTATGGCAAGGATGTGTGTGCTGGATCAGACTGAAGGCAGTACAAACAGAATTGTGGGGACCTAGTAAGTATATAAACATATCCAAATAGGGTTGAGTTAATGACTACAATTTTGCATTTTCTATATGATTGATTTATGTTGGTTATTTGCATCAAGAAAGGCATATGAAGAGATGGAAATCAAATCAATTGAAAATAATAATCAAAGTTCTACTGCCTTCAAATTGAAGTTGAGTTTATTAATATTGATATGCAGTGGATATATGGCACCAGAGTATGCAATGCTTGGACAATTCTCGGTCAAGTCAGATGTCTTTAGTTTTGGTGTGCTGATGCTGGAGATTGTAAGTGGTCAAAAAATTACATCTTTCCGTGAAGGGGAGAACAGAGAGTACCTTCTAAGCTATGTGAGTGTATAGATAAATTATTAGACCCCTGTTCTTTGTTTAAATGAAAATCAACAATATTCTACACTATTTTCTTTGACATGTATGCGTGAATTAATGTATATCTTCAGGCTTGGAAAAACTGGAAAGATGGGACAGCTGCGAATCTCATAGATCTCACATTGAGGAGTGGTCCACTGAGCGAAATCATACGATGTATTCACATTGGATTGCTGTGTGTTCAAGCAAATGTTGCCGACAGACTAGACATGGCTTCAGTTGTTCTCATGCTTAATAGCAATTCCATTGCTCACCCTTTGCCCACACAACCAGCAAGTTTTATGCAAAATGGGGTTCCATTAGCCACATCAATGAAACTGGACACTGATTGCAGGCCGGTGAGTCAGTACGAGGTTTCGATTACGGAGTTAGATCCTAGGTAGTGTTTTGTGGGTGTGGCCACGGTGTACGTGTTTTGTGCAAATTTCCCTTGCTATTATATATGACTCATTTGATGCTTTAAGGTTGTCGTCTTCTCTGACTCTTGATTCAATAGCTATGATTCATCTGATGTGCTTGCACCAAGAACCTAAATCCAACCAATATACAAAGAATTACCAAGTCAAAATCACATGCATGCCTATTTAAGTTATAATTTGATGGTGAGACTGCAAATCGAGCATTAATATATGTATAGGATAATATAAGATATATATTTCGCTTAATTATTATCACCTGCATCCACTTATACACTTACAAATGTATGGGAAGCCCCAAATGAGAGGAGAACTACTGCCGTCAGTCTTTACGGCCAAGTGCAACGCGTCCAGGTTTTAAATGATTTTTTACTGGTTTTTACCCCTCAACTAAAATATTGAAGGAGAGAAGCAGGTGATACGTTCATCTATACTTCTTGGCCACGAGCCATGATGCTTAGTTCTATGCAAGCTTTTTGAAAATTGAGTACTCTTTAGAAAAAATAAGACCTACTACTACATAAAAGTAAATTTTTTCTAGTGGATATCACTGTTTATAAAAAGTCTACGGCTTTGAACTTGTACAAACTATTTTTTTTTTTTTTTGTTGAAATGAAATGATTGGTTTCCTTGTTTTATACATTTTATTTACTTCCTTCTTATATTCTCATCATTTTTCTCCTGTCCCTAATTACTGATCGTAATTTAAATTCATTATGTAAAAAAATCTCTGAAATTCTGGAGTAGAACAGCCAAAAGTTCCATTAAAAAAAAGGCTAACTACTACTTCATAATGCTGGAGCTCAAGCTACCAAAATGTCTAATTCAGTTTAAAAAGGTGAGAAATAAAAGCGCTACCATTTATCTCTACTCTTTTTTTTTTCCCCTCAAACAGAGAATAAGCAATGTATCTAGCTAGCTAGTACGTGTGTGCATCAGATGTTTGCTTTTGCCCAAGAAAGGCAAAGACGGAAAGTTAACTTTTATAATAAGCAAATTGAAATGCGTGAAGTTATTGGCAGAAAATATGGGGGATTACATGGAGTGGGAATGGCCTGGTGAGATGTTTATACTCCCATTAATGGGAATACCCTTGGAGATGTTTCCGGTGGCCCACAGACGGTAAAATATTTTTTCACCTAATTGTTACAGAGTTTTCATGCTTTATGTACTCTTTGCCTGTACTTTATAGCATGACTTTTTTTTTCCCTATTTCTTCCTCTTTTGATGTGACCCAGAGATTGTGATCTTCTTTTTAATATATAGGATTCGACTGCTTGAGGGAAAGGATCAGGCCAATCAAACTATGGTGGAGGTGCATTTTATATGCCAGTAAGCTTGCCCTTTTCCGTTCCTTGATACCTTTACTTTAGCATAAGCCTCTTTTTTTTGTGTGTGTGTGTGTGTTTCTTTTTCTTTATTTTGGCCTCAAGCAATGCAGAAGAGGCATCTTTGGTGTAAATTATTTTCATAGTGGCAGCATTGCTCATTGTTTTTTTATTATTTTGTTGTGTTTGGTGTAGAGGCCGCATGGTGCATTGATTATTGGATTGATGTGTTCCCAGTAATAAAGAACTGGAAATGTTGATTTTAATGTTCCAAGAAATCTGTTTCCATTGTTTGAATTGATTCATTGAAGTTTTTATATTCATGTCCTAAAATTGAATTGTGAGCCGTTGAGGCTTGTAAAAAATACCAGACTAACCTAAACAAGACCTTTTATAGACTTAACACCGAAGATTTTAGCTACTGTTGATGTACTTCATTTATGAAGAGGTATCTCAACTCCTTTAAATTTTTTATTTTTATTCAGTAATATATGCTTGTCTTTCTTTCCCCTTATATGAGAATGAAAAATAGTGACTATGCAATATCATTCAGTTGATACAATGGGGTTTAGGCATTAAGCTCAATTCAAAGTACCTAAATCATGTAGACCTGCATATAGGATGAGTTACTTGGCCTTAAATAAAAAGCGAAGGAAATATAGGGAGTAAATTTTTCTGGAATAAAAAGGGCGGCAGCTTCCAATTGCCTTCCTTAAGCGAATCAATTAGGATTTCACCCAGAGACATGGTAGAGGAAAAGCTGCGACAACACATGGTGGAGGAATGGTATATATTTATAGGTTTTTTGAAGTTTTTGGGTTTCAAGTTTTTTGGCAGCATTTCTCTTGTGATTATCGATGGGCCCTATGCAATATAATATTGGGGTTTTGTAGGCATGTTTATAGCTGTTTCTGTTCACATTTTAAAAACATATAATGCCACCATAGGGTGTTCGGATTTACCACAAAGATAGTTTGGTAAATTAGGCCAGGATGTGATGGAACATCGGGTTTAATATGGATGCCTCCTGAAGTCAGGGCAAACATTTTCTTCCCCATTCTTCATACCCTGGTATTGATGCCTTGTTGTTTTCAGAAAATGGAAAATGCAGCTCTCCAAGCTGTTGTGTGATTATGTTAAGCTTTTATAGCATGCTGAACTTTTCTCTTCTCAGCCACAAAAAATAAGAAGAAGAAAAAGAGCAGTTATTTGAGTTGAGGAGATGTGTAGGTTCTTGAGACAACATGGCCTATTGGGATTGGTGGAACTTCTCCCCTACAATTTTAGAAGCTTAGCGTGTGTGTGTGGAGAGGGGGAGATGCAGAGAGGATTTAAGGATTATCAAGACGAGAATCATGTATGCTGCAGATCTGTTTAGGAAGACACATTACCTATTCCATTTAATTATTTCCTAGAGAGTTAGTTTGGCAATTTTTTGTGTTTATACCTTTTCTTCACACTGTTTTGCCTGGCCTAAGAGGCAACAACAATAACCATATTGAGGCCCTAAATTCATTTTACGCAGGACCATTTACCATATCTCCAAAATTATTGTAGCACAAGCTTCAGAAAAGGAATGTATCATCCACCTTGGTGCAGAAGTAGATCAACTTCGACAGCAACTCAATAAGAGATTCAATGTCCTGTCCATCAGCCCCGTCAATGAAAAACACCGACAAAAACCTTAAATATTCATTTCCACCAAACTGCACAATCTTATATTTTTATATATTAATGAAACATTAGCATGACATATACTATTGGCTAAAAAAACTGTAATTTAAATTTCCATAGTTTGCTTATTTACTGAACTTGTATGAATTTATGATTTGTTTTAACCATGTACTGTTTCACTTGGTACTTTATGAACAATTTGTCCATCCACATATTTCTCACTACCTTAGTGAATTTGAATGAATGCCTAGCGATATCAAGATTTATCTATCTGTCCATTACACAGTTTATCAATCGGTTTTGTATCCTCTTTCCATCCTATTGTTCATTGTGGAGTGACATGTAACCTAATAGGATCCAATTTGTTCTCACAGCTGCAAGTTTATCCTATTATTACCTAATACACGTAATAGTCATATTTCAATCTATTTTCTGCTATTATTTGCTTTTACAGAAAAAAAGTTTATGTTTAGGCACAAATTTCCTATTCTTCCAACTGGGCAAAAGTGCATGTTTAGCACTTACTAGTGTGTGTGTGTTTATATATATATATATATATATGTCAGAGGTAATGATTGGCAAATCAAAACTTGGTGCAAATTATAAGTATAATATCTTAGGGTAAAACTTTCAACAAAATAATTGAAATACTTCAGGATGCTTGGCTCTTTAATACAAGAGATTGAATAGAAATACTTAAGGATTTTCCATTCGACTTCCCCATTTTCCACAACCAGTGTCACTCAAGTCATGATCAAGATGAGTTGTATTGATATTTAGATGCATTGAATCAGTCATGCAATAAGATATGGTCGCATCGGATTCAGCTGGTACACGTAAAAAACACGGATGTACGTAGGCTCATCCCACTGCTTGGAATTTGCAACAACGTGCACTTCGGGGCTTGAAATGTGTACGTTTGGTTATCCAATCAAATTTATTTCATTTACTCATCATTACAATTTTTTCAAATTTTAAAATAATAATAATATTAAAAAATAATATTTTAATAATATTTTATTATTTAAATTCAATTCATCTCAATTCAGTTTAACATCTAAACGCACCTTGAAACAGGTACACTTTTCTCGTTAGGAAGATGTTAAATAAAAATATTATAAAATTAAAATATTGTTAGAATATTATTTTTTAATATAATTTTTATTTTGTAATTTGAAAAAGTTGAATTAATTTTTGTTTTGTTTAAAAATTTAGAAAAATTGTAATAATTAAGTAATGATTAGATGAAAAAGTTGAAAATTTGAAATTAAAAAATATTTATGTTTATGTATTTAAATATTGAGATGAAATGAAATAAAATGTAAGCATCTCTTTATCTCTAATTCTTTTATTTCATAATTTCAGCAAAGGTGTACAGATTTTTCGTATTTACAGATTTTTATTTATGTCTCTATTTCCTGAGAAAAAAAAAAAAAAAAGCCTTGGCTTGGAAACAAATGAAATGCTCTCCCACCACGCATTAATACCAAACCTTTTTTGATAAGTACATTAATACCAAACCTAACCTTACCGATACAGAAAAAAGAAAAAGAAACGTATTCGTACAAGTGCATTGTTTATGACGTTACTTCTCAGTCATGCTGATACGGATTATAGGAACACTAACAGTGGATTTAACAAAATTAAAATTTAGTTAAGATGCACAATAAAATGAAATAATAACTCAATAAATGAACAGTAATTATAGTCCAAGGTTATATCACTGGCCAAATAAATATTATTTTGCAAGAAGAAAAAATGAAGAGAAACCACAAACATATGAGCTTCAATCCCACGCCGAATTCCAGTCCGGTATGAAGCTTTTAAGTACACGTCTTGAATCTGTTATGATCACTATTTTGTTTGATGTTGACAATGAAAAACTTTTAACATCTAGTTTATAAACTTTTTTTTTATAAGTATTTGATGTCCAATAAAAGCAGGGTTTTAACATGTGTTGTTGGCTTAGTAATAAAAAAAATTAATATGTATTTTTTTAATAACGAATAAATATTTAAATTACAATTTAAATTTAAATAAATAAAAATTTTAAAATTAATATTATAATAAAATAATAATAGATTTGGACAGTCTGTTATTTAGTGTTGTTTAAAAGTGACTAACTGAATTTATAAAAATGAATTTTCTAACTAAATTTTGATCAAATTTTATTGAGTCCACAACTAATGCTCTAAGAGTACAAGTTCTAAATAAATAAGTCTCACATAAATTTTTATAAAAAAAAAAAAGTAGACTCCACCTTAAAAATTTTTTTACAAAGGAATTGTATGTAACTTGTCGATTTGAGATTTGTACTTAGCATTACTCTAAATATATTAAGCATTCATTTCGTTATATATATGAGATGAGATGAAAGTACTTGAATATAAAATTATAAAAATATTATATAAGTTTGATAGAAGATTTTTTATAAAATTAAATTTATTTTTAATTAAATTACATAATTATGTTTGTTAATTAAATTTTTTTTTTTTTAGATTATGCAAGAATGTCATGTTCTGTTTTAATCCAAATTCAAAGAACAAAATGAAAAAAAAAAATTTACTTAGAAAAGTATTAATAATAAAAGAAGTGTAAGGATATCGTTACTCTTATTACTGTAATACTTTATAATGTATTTTTGTCTTATTTTTATTCCATTATATAAATTATTATATTTTTATCACATTTAAATTATTTTTATTTAAAAAGACTTGAGTAAAAGTTGATGGCTAATACCATTAATATATATCATTAGATACATTATTAGTTGGAAGTGTAATGACCAATGAACGTGTATGACCAGAGACTTGGAATTTTCAACTTCTTGTATGTTACAGATACATGAGAAGCATCGCAAATTTCCAGATTGGGATCTTTAACGTAACCAGCGCAAGTCCATCCTTCCTATTCTCCATAAAACCTAATCATATTGGTTCCTTGATTTGCAGGCCAAAGAGAGAGGAACAACGAAGATCATGTGTTATTCAAATCAACTTTTATTGCTCGGCATCCTTCTTTTCTTACTTTTTGTTACTCCCATGGCTCAGCACTGTTATCAAACTGGTAACTACACCAGCAACAGTCCCTACAGGGCAAACCTCGTTGGCCTCCTGGCCTCCATGTCTAACAACACGAAGATCGATTATGGATTTTACAATTTCACCGCCGGAGAAAATTCCGACAAAGTGAACGCGATTGCACTTTGTAGAGGAGACGTTACGCCGGATGTATGCCGTAGTTGTATCAATTCCACAAGTCAAGAACTCTTACAGTCTTGTCCCAACCAGAAGGAGGCAATCAAATGGTCCGACTCCGGTAAATGTACTGTACGATACTCAAACAGATCTATATTTGGCGTTATGGAAGAGCAGCCTATGTTTGCTTTTTATAACACACAAAACGCATCCGACGTAGAACGGTTCAACAACGTGCTAAGGCCCCTGCTAGATAGGCTAAGAAATAGCGCCGCACTTGGAAATTCTATTCGCAAGTTCGCTCTGGGAAGCGAGGCAGCTCCAGACTTCCAAACAATCTATTCACTTTTGCAGTGTACTCCTGATTTGAACTCGCTGGCATGGACTGCAACAACTGCCTGCTGGGGTTATCTCAATATACGTCATCTTGTTGTAATGGTCAAAAGGTGGGAGGAGTATTCGTAACACCAAGTTGTTATTTAAGGTATGAGATATACAGTTACTATGACCCTGCAGCTGAGTCACCACCTCCGTCGCCACCGCCAACGCCTATAGTGCAACCAGTTCCCCCCCCACCACAACAACTGCTTCCACCCACACCAGGTACGTATGGTAAGCGACCTTTTCGTTCTGTTTTGGTTCTACAAGGTATATAAATCCTACTGTGCCAACGTTTTGTCATTTATGGGGACTTTGATTTTGAGAGAAGAATATTACATATAAATTAGAATTTCGATAGGCGATTAGACAATTCTTTCTTGTAAGCGTAGAATATATCTTTAACTTTACCATATTCACCTCCCGAAATGAGCTGTCTTTATGCACCACTGTATTTCTTGTCTAAATAAACTTTATTCCACAAAGAGAGAAAGTCATACTTCTGGGTGTAAACCAATGGTCCCCTTGGCGTTGACGTCTCGGCGTCTCCCCAGCTGAAATTTTGAAACTACCTTTCAAGTCTGTACCCTCTAAACGCGTTAGGAAGTAAATCCCTGAAGTGACCTCTTATAAAGTGCCTCTGGCATGCAGAGCAGAGATGCCGTGTGGTCCATATCTATATTTTTAAAATATAAAATTATATAATTCAGCTCATCGCTTTTTATTAATTTAGCCTTTCAAATGATATTAAGTATTTACGTATAAATTAATTTTAAAATTTATTTCTAACTCCACATCTCATCCGACTAAAGTTAAAATAAGCATTTATATAAATTTTTAATTTACAAGTGTCATGTAAGTCCTTTGAAAAATAGTAGAACTACTTGAATGAAAAAATCTCTGTTTTTAAGATAATTAGTCTTTTTATATATATAGGATTTCTTCGGAAGTTGCACACTTTAAATCTATATTTAATATTATTATTTAAAGTAAGTATTCAACGCATTGAATTAATAAATTAAATAAGAGTTTGATCCAAAGTTAGAAAATTGTTAAAATATTAATTAAATAATTAAGCTTATTTTCCCACCAACTCATGCAATTATTAGAGACATTTATTTATTTTCAGTGAAAACCAACAATAATTATACAAACTACTTAGAGATATGAAATGCAAGAATCCATAGTTGTTTTTAGCCCTCAACTACTTGCATTGGTAGTTTAAAAATTAGCTAGGGTGGTGTCGAGACTTGAAGGGTGAATACCCTCTCGTCTATAGTCGGATCGTGCAAATCGCAAATATCTTTCAGTCGAATTTGGGAAAAGAAAAGGACTGACTCGATCATACAATTTTATTTATACCTAACATCAGATATCTAATTCAAAATCAGTCTCTGGTGTCTGCAGGGAAGGAAAGTAAGTCATCAAGAACTACAATTGCTATAGTGGTGTCGGTTGTTGTTTCTGCTGTACTAATCTTCTGCATGTCATGTTTCTACCTCTTCTATTTAAGAGTGAAGAAGCCAAGGCAGAAACTTGAAAGTAAGTTCAGTATTTGTTTATTTTACATTGTTGCTATCATATAGATATCTAGACACCTTGCTGCATGCATGCCTTTGACGTGATGCATCTCAAGAGAAGATCTTCTCTAAGTTAATTGCATTTCTTTAAATATATAAAACAAAATCTGCTACCATCAGTCAGACATTCAATCCGTTCTAGAAATCAGGGCCAGTACTTCAGCAATTCAAATAATGATCAGATGCATCACATTAAATTATGCAGAGCCCGTTGTTGCTTTTTATAAAGAAAATAGCAAATTGCATTACCTTTATTCTCGCGATGCAATAATCTAATTCAGATGTACAACCTGTTCTTTTGAAGGCGTGGATGAAATTAGTAGTGCTGATTCCTTGCAATTTGACATCGGGACAATTAAAGCTGCCACGGACAACTTTTCTGCTGCAAAGGAGCTTGGGAAAGGTGGATTTGGTATTGTTTACAAGGTAATGAGACCCAATTGAGTCGTAATTTATGTCATTTTACCTGTCATAATTAGTTAAATCTAATATCACGAATGTTGAGGTTATATATGCTAGATTTTGGTATATTCATATCTTTCAGGGTGAGCTTCCAAATGGACAAGAAATAGCTGTGAAGAGGTTGTCCAAGGCTTCTCAACAAGGAGATCTAGAATTTAAGAATGAGGTCAAGTTAGTGGCTACGCTTCAACACAGGAATTTGGTAAGGCTCCTAGGATTCTGTTTGGAAGGAAAGGAAAGACTTCTAGTCTATGAGTTTGTACCTAATGCAAGCCTTGAAAAGTTCATATTTGGTATGTTTGCCATTCCTCTCAAATCTCAAATTCTATTCATAGTAATTACATATTAATGGAATTGTCCTGTCTTCCACGTATATTGCTTCAACATGTTCACAGTACATTTGCATGAATATGCAGATCCAAACAAGAGTGCACTAATAAATTGGGAAATGCGTCACAAAATTATAGAAGGCATCGCTCGAGGACTTCTTTACCTTCACGAAGATTCGCGACTTCGTATTATTCATCGTGATCTCAAGGCTAGCAACATTTTGTTAGATGCAGCTATGAATCCAAAGATTTCAGATTTCGGCACGGCAAGATTATTTGTACTAGATCAAACTCAAGGCAATACGAGCAACATTGTGGGGACCTAGTAAGTAAATCCACATAATCTATAGCGGATAACTAGGATTATAGCATGCTAAATACGAGTAACACCTACAGTTTGTGCCATAGAAACAAACATGAACAAGGAAGTCCTTAAAACTATCTCAAATAAATAAGATGGAATTAAGTTCATAAGAAAGGACAAGTACCAAAAGCTATGACATCATTCAAATCAAACTAATATTTCTGATAATGTTCACCTGCAGCGGATACATGCCACCAGAATATGTAATCCGTGGACAATTTTCGGTAAAATCTGATGTGTTTAGTTTTGGCGTGTTAGTTCTGGAGATAGTGAGCGGTAAAAAAAATAACTCTAGTTTTCAGGGAGAGAATGAAGCTGGCGGCCTTCTAAGTTATGTAAGTGCAAATACATGCATTTCCTTTTTATCTCAAAGTCCGACCAGATAGTAAGTCATATGATGTTGAAAAAATAAATGAATGTTCTGCTTATTGTGGTGTCTCCCAATGTAACCATCCTGCAGGCATGGAAAAATTGGAGGCAGGGGACAACCTCAAATCTTGTAGATACCACATTAAAGGCCAGGTCAACAACTCAAATAATGAGATGCATCCACATTGGATTATTATGTGTTCAAGAAAATGTGGCTGATAGACCAACCATGACTACAGTCGTCCTCATGTTTAATAGCCATTCTGTTACTTTACCAGTGCCCACAAGACCTGCATTTCTTATGCACAACACCAGATCAGATGTGTCGTCCCAATCGGAGGATGGTGGTGGTGGAACAAGACCAGATAGGCGACGAAGTAGCTCTGTCGAAGCCTCAAGAAATGAAGCTTCAATATCTGAGCTAGATGGCCGATAACTTTTGATGGAAGCTAGTGCAGCATTTTGTTTGAGATGCAATTCTAATTTTTGCGAATTTATTTCAGTTTTCTTTTCTAGTAAATATGTTAATTAAAAAACTTATTATTGTTTTTAAATTTTCGTATAAGGCATGTCAAAATGACACATCTCGAACCATTATTGGAGCTGAGAGGACGTTTCGAATGGTTTATTGATGCGAATGCAACGACAGATGGAATAATTTGATAAATGGTGAAAAATTCAAAGATTAGAATGTTCAAATCATAGCATTGTATTATAAGCTATCTCAAAGTTAAAATTTGCTTAATATGTGACTTTTTTTATTTTAACTAAGTACTCAAAATTTAAACTCTACAATAGATTATTATTATTTTTTTAATCTATTTTTAATACGATTTTTTAATTTACTTTTTATTTTCATTTTCATAATCTCTAACTCTCCCATTAATCTCGAGCAATTATTTTTATTTTTACAATTTATACCATTACCATCATTTTTCACAATCCAATAATCTAAAAACACATTTATAATTACTATGTAGTACCAGGCATTGCATAAATGCAAATTTTCCATCAATCAAACTGTACTTGGGAAGACAGAAAAAATGACACGAATACTTGCTGAAATGTACGAACGGAAGAAGAAGGATAACCTGCGAGAATTGATTTGTACGAAAGAATAAAAATTACATGACTTTACTACGACTCAAAAGTCACGTGACTTATATATATATATATATATATATATATATATATATATATATATAAAAGCGGATCATCACTCTTTATTAAGATATAACTTAAAAATAAGTCAATTACAGTCGTTAATAATTTTTCAATACACATTCATATCTGACATGGTCTAGTCTAAACGACAAATATCTAAAGACCTAAATTTTAGAGAAATATCACATCTGTACACGATAGAGATTACAAAACCCCCATATCCCGACTAAGCAGGGTAGAGTTCACCAAACCCCACCATCTGACAATGCAGAGGAGAGACTTCTTTTTTGAATATTTATTAACCTAAGAACAACATTACACAAAGGAATATACTAACATAAAAGATTACAAAAAGCAATGCAGTGGCACGTGCACTACACAGCAGCGGACTGCATAAGCAGTGCACAAAAGGGGCTGATGTGGAGTGTGCAGCCCACGCGCCAAATTGGATGGGAAACCTGCGGACGATCTTGGAAGTATCGGACTCGCAGACTCCAGAAATACCGCGGGTGGCGACAGCAGAAGGCTTCTCGATGGCACGTGATAGCCACACGCTAAGCGACTCCGGGAACTTTGACCAGCGCGTGTGGGCTACTCGCCACACCGTTTGACACCGCATTCGGTGGTCTTGAAGATCAGCGGTTGGGCAACACTATGGCGTGGCGGGTTCTGGATTGTGCTCCTTGGGAAGTCCTAGATCTACGATTCTCCTATAAAAGGCCTGAAAAATACAAAAATAACTACAAAGAGGAGGAGGGAGGAAGGAGGGAGGGGGAAGGGAGCCGAAGCTCCCACCCCCTCTAGCCGGATTCAAGAAGAGTTTTTCTAGAGAGAAAGGGTCTGAGTCTTTTCTGGAGAGAGAGGGTCTGGGTCGACTCATTTATAGTGTCATAAGTGACTTGTGGAATAGATTTATAATTAATATTATGGATGGCTTTAGTTTGACTAATTTAATGTATGTTAAATTTGAATCACATTAATTAAATTATGACTTTTACATTTGAGTTCAACTAAGTTTAATTGAGTTCAGTCTAACTTTAAACTGAATCTAATATCTAAATACCCAACTCTCAAATTACTAAACTCATCCCAACTCAAAATCTTTTTATATGTGAGATCCATAACTTTTTTCAATTTCTCATAAAAAATATTAAACTCATCTTAACATTCAAACACACTTTAAACTCAGTTTAGATGGACCTCATATAACTCTCTCCACTACTCAACTCACTACTATTAATAAATAACTCAACTCAGCTAAACTTAACTCGACATCCAAATGCAGCCTAAGACAATTCACAACTATAAGGACTTGTTTAGCGTGTGGACTACTTAGCGTGTACCTCTGAAAAGTTTGATCTTGGAGTCCTTACCATTACAAGCAAAAATGCTTCTAACCCTCTCAGTTTCTTGGTTAAGATGACCATCTTGTTTGTACCGAAAATGTATGATACCTTTAAGATTCTGACCTGTACCTGATTTGTGATATTGATTTATCATTTTTGGACAGCAAAGCACACTGCATATTTTTGCTTGCTTCGTGCTTCAAAGAGACATACAGTGGGCTTTTGACGCTGTACGGAACTATCTTTGCAAATCAGGACATAATTGTATGGAAAAATATACTATGTTTATTGAGTTTGTCTTCTTAATTTAATTGTTTACATATTTAATTTTATTTTTAAATATATTTTTTTATTTAATAGTTAAGAAAGTGATTATTAGTATATTAATTTTTTTAAAAATTTTTAAAAATGTTTAAACATATTTAAAAAATATTTAAAATAAAAAAATTATAATTTATACTAAAGAAAAATCAAGTGGAAAAAACTTAGATGGTAGCTACCTAACTAGCGGATTAAAAGCACGCGTGTTGTGATAGTCCATATGGAGACCAACACCATCTTTTATAGCTAGCTAGCCTCGGAATTTCAAAGTCCTGGATTTCGGTGCTTGAAATCTTTCAAGACTAGGGTTAGGCTTGGATCGACTATCTTATCTCTTTTTATTATTATAAATTTTTATATAAAATATAATAAATAATTTAATTTTTTAAAATAATAATAATATTAAAAAATAATATTTTAATAATATTTTATTTTATTTTTAACTCAATTTATCTTATCTCTACTCACCATCGTTGTAAACCTAACCTACGAATTATTTTGAGAATTACGTAGAAGTAGCGCCAGTCCATCCTTCATATTCTCCACCGGAATCATATAAATATAAATAAATATATATATATATATACATAAATATACATAAATATATATATATATACATAAATATACATAAATATATATATATATATATATATATACATAAATATATTATATATATGGGTTGCTTCGTTGGAAGCTTTCCAATTTGTAGACTAAAGAGTAGCGAGGGAAACAACGAAGATGTGTTGGAGACTACTTTTCTTTCTTCTCCTTCATACTTCCTGTTGCTCCCACGGCTCATACTTCTGCTATCCAATTGGTAACTACTCCAGCAACAGTACCTACAGGGCAAACCTCATTGGCCTCCTGGCCTCCATGTATTATGTGAGGGAGGACCCTTCCCAGAAGGGCCCAAGCCCAGGAAGAATGAGCCGCAGAACCTGTATAAGGAAGGGCCTAAGATTAGGAAGGACAAGCTGGGGGCCCCAGGCCAGCATGTCCAACTCGGAAGGCCTTTCGACACGAGTTTGGAGGAACCAAGTAGAGCATCTCGGGATCGGCAACTTGCCGAGCCCTATCACAAAGCACCAGGCAAGACGTTCAACTACACATGGACGGTAGCACGTGCCCAGTCACGTATTCAACAAACCTGAAGCACGCCACAATCAATGCCTGTGTCAGGGACCCAGCACGCAACAGCACGCCCCACGTACAGAGGATGGCTTGCCCACAATCTGACACCCTATACTGACATGAGGGTGGTTGCAAGGCAGACCTAGTACGGCGCATGATCTCCCTCAACTGCCTAAATCGCGGACTGACACTGTGGTCGACGGGAAAATGAGTGGCAGCAGGTCTGGCACCTGACACACCACGATCCTCCTTGATAATGGAATCCGGATCAAGTATAAATAAGAGCTAACCCTTCTACGGGAGCACAAGCTCTCACTCTCTCTCACATACCCTGATAACTCATCTATCCTTTGCATTTTAGAGCTTTCTTCATAAAACAATCACTAACTTTGGCATCGAAGTGACCTCAGAAGTCACTGGAGTCTCTTCTCCTCTTAGATGCAGGCGACGTGGAGCTTGGACTGCGCGGAACTGCTCGGGTGCGAAACATGACATCAACATATTCCAACTAGGAGATTGATTAACGGCTCAGTACTTTTGCTATCCAACTGGTAACTACTCCAGCAATAGTACCTACAGGGCAAACCTTGTTGGCCTCCTGGCCTCCATGTATTCCAACTAGGAGATCAATTACGGGTTTTAGAATTTCTTCGCCAGAGAAAATATGAACAAAGTGAATGCGATTGCAGTTTGTAGATGAGACATTACACTGAAGTCATGTCGTAATTGTATAAATTCAACAAGTTAGACTCTGTTACAGTCTTGTCCCAACCAGACAAAAGCATTCATGGGGGATTGTATATGTTGAGTTTGACTTGATTTCCTGTTGAAAATGTCATTTTTGAGACTTGGCTTGACTGTTGCTTGACCCTGGCTCGACTGTTGCTTGACCATGGCTTAAGGAAGCTTAGCTCGACAGTTCGCTTGAGCGAGGCTTCAACTAGAGAGTTCACTCGACACCTGCTTGACACTCCGCTCAAGTGGTATGGCAACTAGAAAGTTCACTCGACCTCCACTTGAGCAGGATGACAACCCTAACGTTCGCTCGAGCGAATGTTCTGAAATTAGGATTCTGCACCGTTTGATATAAATACATGTTACTTTTTATGTATTTTTGCATTTTTAGGTTTGTTTGAGCGACCATAACTAGGGCTGCAAACGGTCTGGTCCGGTCCAGCGATGGACCGAAGGTTTTCGGTCCATCAATTGGACCGGACCGAACATCCAAGGGGACCGGACCGGACCGGTAGCTATCGGTCCGGCCTTCTTCTTTTTTTTTTCTTTTTTATAAATCAATTAATAAACTAATTATTTACAATACTAAATTAAACTAAGTGATTTATTAATGTGAATTATGTAATACACTCAATAAAAAAATATTTTATATGGCCAATGATAATAAATTAGATGAAAATTACATTATTGATGATGTTAATTATTACTTTATTACTAACTTAAAGTATGTTAATGCATAATGAGCCATATACAACTTTTAACATTTTGTATATGAAGCAATAAGCATGAATAATTTAATTATCCATACATATAATATCCATAATTGAGAAAGATACATACTTAACATACTATTATAAATAAGAATAAAATATTTAATTATACATACTATTATAAATTTATAAATTATACATATATTATAATTTATACTATAACACTTAATACTTAATAGTATTAGTAATACATTAAAGAATATATTAATACATTGATACTAAATATACATAGTGATAGACTTATAGTGATTAGTTATTATGAATCATGATTAGTATAATTATATAATAGTATTAGTATAAAGTATTAGACTATTAGTAATATAGTGTAGCTATATATTAGTAATATTAGTATAAGTATAACTATAGTATAATTTATGATTCTAATACTATAATGACAATTATAGTATAACTATATAATAGTATTAGTATAAAGTATTAGACTATTAGTAATATAGTATAGGCTATAGCTATATATTAGTAATATTAGTATAAGTATAATTGTATAAGTATAAGTATAACTATAGTCTATAGTTAATAGTTATAACTATACTAAATCATTATAACTTATACTAATATATAATATAGTTATAATAAATCACTATAATATAGTATAACTAAACTAATATAACAACTAATATAACTATTAGTATAAAGTATTAGACTATTAGTAATATAGTATAGGCTATAGCTATATATTAGTAATTTAGTATAAGTATAATTGTATAATTATAACTATAGTCTATAGTTAATAGTTATAACTATACTAAATCATTATAACTTATACTAATATATAATATAGTTATAATAAATCACTATAATATGGTATAACTAAACTAACATAACTATGAGTATAACTATATAATAGTATTAGTATAAAGTATTAGACTATTAGTAATATAGTATAGGCTATAGCTATATATTAGTAATATTAGTAATTTAGTATAAGTATAATTGTATAAGTATAACTATAGTCTATGGTCTATACTTATAACTATACTAAATCATTATAAGTTATAACTTATACTAATATATAATATAGTTATAATTTCTTATAAACTTATAACTTATAATAAATCACTATAATATAGTATAACTAAACTAATATAACAACTAATATAACCATTAGTATAACTATATAAATATATAATAAGTTATAACTTATACTAATATATAATATAGTTATAATTTCTTATAAACTTATAACTTATAATAAATCACTATAATATAATATAACTAAACTAAACTAATATAACAACTAATATAACCATTAGTAAAACTATATAAATATATAATAGTATTAATAGTCTATACTTAATTATAATATAGTATAATTATATATAAAATATATATATAAATACATTCGGTCCGGTCCGGTCCGAAAAACAGCCGGACCGTGGACCGGACCGAATTCATTTGGTCCAAAAAAAATTGGACTGGACTGGACCAGACCAAATTCGGTCCGGTCCGGTTCAGTCCAAAATGACCAGTTCGGTCCTGTTTTCTCGGTCCGGACCGACCGATGCTCACCCCTAACCATAACTTAGAGAGAATGCCAACAAGAGGGAGACCTCCTTGTGAGTTCTATTTGTGAGCTTGAGAGCTCATTTGAGTGTATTGGGGCTTTGGGATTAAGGAATGTTTTGTTTTACCTCTCTTGTATTCCATCTTTGATAGTGAATTCATTTAAAGATCGACTCTGCTAGTAGACGTAGGCTATGTTCTAAGTTGAACCACTTAAATCTCGATATCTTTGTGTGATTGTCATTATTTCTGTTGTGTTACTTCCACTGCTATACTTCGATTTGGCCTTTATTAACTGGTCGATCCCCAACAAATTGGTATCAGAGTGAGGCTTTATTCTCGATCTGTTGGGATGGCTATGACAAAGTTTGAAGTGGAGAAATTTAACAGTCAGAACAGTTTCAGTCTTTGGCGCATCAAGATGAAGGTCTTGCTACGACAACAAGGATTGACGAAAGTCTTGGAGAATGTGTCTGATGAACCTTTTTCGTCAACAGAGGATGAGGAAGAGCGAGCACATAGTGCGAACTTGTTATCTCTTTCTGATGGAGTTTTGCGGGAAGTGGTCGACGAAGAGATCGCCTCGGGTCTTTGGAATAAGCTTGAGAGTTTGTATATGAAGAAGTCGCTCACCAACCGTTTGTATTTGAAACAACGGTTGTATACTCTCAAGATGAGAGAAGGTACTCCTTTGTCTATTCATCTAGATGAATTTAATAAAATTATTATAGATTTGAGGAATATTGATATTAAGCTTGATGATGATGATCAAGCTTTAATATTGTTATGTTTGTTGCCTTTGTCGTTTGATAATTTTGTGAACTCAATGTTATATGGTAGAGATACCATCTCCTTGGTAGATGTAAAATCTGCTTTGAATTCTAAGGAATTGATAACAAAATTGGGTGTACAAGGGACGGATAATCAGGCCGATGGCTTGTTTGTGAAATATTCATATGGTGGTAGATCTAGTGGTAGAGGTTTGGATCATGGTGGGAGTAATTCCGATGGTAGCTCCAAATTTAATAAGAAAAATGTTAAATATCATTACTATCATGGGTTTGGTCATTACAGGAAAGATTGTCCTCGATTGAAGAACAAGGAGGAAGGAAGTTTCTCAAACGTTGTTAGTGTTGAAACTGACAACTTTGATTTTGTCCTAGCAGTTAGCGGCTCTGGTGGTCGTTTTGGTGACAAGTGGACTCAACTTGTACATTCCATATGTGTCCCAGGAGAGATTGGCTCACTAACTATGAATCAGTCAATGGTAATTCCGTTTTGGTTGGGAATGATATGGCTTGTGGATCGGTTTAGTTGAGATTAAGATGTATGATGGAACCTTTAGAATCTTGTCTAACGTTCGATATATTACGTCTTTGAAGAAAAATCTTATATCTTTGGTCATTCTTGACTCTTTTGGTTACTAGTATTCAGCTGAAGGAGGAATCATTTGAGTCTACAAGTTCTTTTCAGTAGTAATGAAAGGGAAGAAGATAGATGGACTTTATTTTCTTCTTGGTGAGACAGTGATTGGTGAAGCTGCATCTTCAGATGTTCTAGATTCAGGTGTTACTCATTTATGGCACATGTGATTGGGCCATTTAGGTGAATGAGTGTGGTCATTTGTGAGTAGGCAATGTTTTGCTTTGTGTGATCAGAATACAGGGAAGCTTGATTTTTTGTGTTGGTAAAGCAATGTAGAATCAAGTTTACTGTAGATTATTGTTCTGATCTTTAGGGTACATCTTTGTGTAAGGTGGTGCTCTGCTTGTACTCATGTTGTTTTGATGACCATTTTGTTAAAAAACTAGACTTGTTTTTCTAAAGCAGTGAGTGACGTGTTTGATGAGTTCAAGCACTGGAGAAGACTAGTGATCTATAGACAAGAAGGTAGAGTGTTTTCAGACCATACAATTGGGTTGACTCCATAGAATTGGGGTAGTTGAATGGAATGAATTAGACTCGTGTGTGAGAGCTCATAGGATGCTTTTTGGAGTTTGCCAGGCTTGTCTACAGATTTGAGTGGTCAACACAACTTGTTATTGGGTGAACCTTTTCCTTTTACAGTTTGTTTCCACAGGAAAGAAGAGCAAGGTTGTAGCAAGAAGGTGGAGTTGCTGAAAGAGCTTCACAATGGAGTGCGGGTGGTACTCTAGATCATGTTATTAGGAAGGAGTATGATTTTGATTTTGTTTATTGGCATTGGCGCACCGTGAGAGAAAATCTACAGTTTTATCTAGTAGATAGATGAGGCAGTTTGGCCACTTTTAGGATATGCTCATGCAAACTTTGTAGTGTTCTTACTTTGGCAGAGAATATTTAGTGTGAGTCTTCATGTGTATTCGGAAGCCATTGTTCAAGTAAGCAGTCTGTATTGTGGTGCGTGTGCTTTTACGTGAAGAGGAGATTCTTCATTAGGACCAATCTTGTGATTTGGTCATGTCGTCTATGGTGTGGAAGATTTTTGGGTGGAAATTGAGTTTTTCAAAGATAGACATTGTGTCTCGGTTTGGGATTTATGGAGGAGTTTTAATTCTCGATCTTCTATAGGCATCTTTGATGTTTTGTGTTGTCGAATGGTAAAATTCGACTTGATGGAATTCATATTTTTTGTTTAGGCTTGACGGAATTCAAGCCAAGGTGGAGAATTGTTGCGTTTGGCTTGATTTCTTGTTGAAAATGTCATTTTTTAGGCTTGGCTTGACTGTTGCTTGACCCTGGCTCAATTGTTGCTTGACCTTGGCTCAAGTAAGCTTAGCTCGACACTTCACTTGAGCGAAACTTCAACTAGAGAGTTCGCTCGACACTCACTCGAGCGGTATGGCAAGCAAAAAGTTCGTTCAACCTCCGCTCGAGCTGGATGGCAACCCTAATGTTCGCTCGAGCGAATATTCTGAAATTAGGGTTCCACACCGTTTGATATAAATACATGTTTTTTTTTTATGTGTTTTTGGGTTTGTTTGAGTGGCCAGAACTCAGAGAGAATGCCAACAAGAGGAAGACCTCTTTGTGAGTTCCATTTGTGAGCTTGAGAGCTCATTTGGGTCTATGGGGCTTTGGGATTAGGGAGTGTTTTGTTATACCTTTCTTGTACTCTATCTTTGATAATGAATTTATTTGAAGATTAACTCCACCAATAGACGTAGGCTATGTTCTAAACCGAACCACTAAAATTTTGATGTCTTTGTGTGATTATCGTTATTTCTTTTGTGTTGCTTTTGCTGCTATACTTTGATTTGGCCTTTGTTGCCCAGTTGATCCCTATTAAATTGTAAAGTAATTATATTTGTTGTAAATTATTTCCTTTGTACATATATGATTATGTAACTTAATATTCTGTGTTGTATAGTTGTTATTTAGGGTATTTTAGTCTTTCTCATTGGTTTGGGGCATTTTAGTCCTTTTGCTTGTAATTAGGTTAGTTTATTTTCCCTTGTATAAATATCTGCACAGTGTACATAATTCGGCCGACTTCCAGATTCTCTCAAATACACGAAATTGTTCTCATTCGATTTCTAGGGTTTCTTTGTTCTTGTTATGGTATCATAGTAAAGTAGGTACAATAGCATGCAAAAAAGACATTCTTGAAGTAGATGGATGGCCTAAACGATTGTGCCATAGGTAAAACAAAGAGTAATTTGATGAACTAAAGTAAGCAGAGGATAACAAAGTACTAGTCTCATTACAGTTTGTATGGGGAACAAATAAGGGAATTGGAGGGGAGGCAGGGAGCTCTGGTTGGTGCAAAACATAGAGACCTTTATGTTGCCTACCCAGACCAATCAGCCTAGAGGTGGTCAGGTCCTGAATAAGGCAATAGTCATAGGAAAAAAAATAAGAAATGTGAGATTGAGTGAGTTTACTAACTGAAATTAATTTAAAATGAAAATTTGGTACACAAAGAACATCTCTAAGAATAAGATGTTCATTGAAATTAATGGTGCCAATATGTGTAACAATAACATTGTGTCCATTAGGTAACTTGACAGATGTATTGTGAATTGGAGTGAATGATGTAAAGCAACTAGTAGAGGGGACCATATGATTGGTGGCCCCTGTATTAATTATCCAATGAGATTTATTTAAATCAACAGAAGCAATATTAGAGAATTGAAAAGCATAATGTGTAGAGGAAAGCATACCAGATAAAGAATGTGAAGAGGCGACAGTATTGACCACATGACTGGAATCATCAGGCTTTGGCCGAGGATTGTGAGTGATCATAGAAATTCTTTCCTGTTGAACGTAAGAATTCAACATAGTAACAGCACCGCAAGAACACAGGGGAAATGGTTTGTAATTAACCAGTTCATCCCAAAGAGCCTTCAGTCGAGTAAAGTAGGCACTGACAGTGAGTTGCCCTTGAGAAAATGTAGAAATTGATTTTTGAATCTGAAAGATCCGAGGACCATTTTTTTGAGAGAACCGCTCCTTGAGATCGGTCCAAATATCAAAGGCAGTAGTAACATATAACACGCTAGCAGCGATTTCAGGGGAAACAGAGTTGAGCAACCACGAAATCACCATATTATTACATCTTAACCATAAAGATAAAAGAGAAGCCATGGGGGCTGGTTTAGTAATCGTATGTGTACGCTACGATACTCAAACAAAGCTATATTTGGCATTTTGAAAATTGAACATCCAATGATCTTTTACAATAATACTCAATACGCCTCGGATGTAGAGAATTTCAATTAGGTGCTAGGCCAATTGCTAGACAGGCTAACAAAACGCGCTGCACAAGGGAATTCTAATCACAAGTTTACTCTAGATAGCGAGCCTACGAGAGACTTTGAAACACTATATGCACTTGTGGAGTGTACTCCTGATCTTGACCCCAATCAATGCACCATCTGCCTGAAGGGACTCGTGCAAGAAATTCCACGATGTTGTTATGGGAAGCGTGGAGGGAGATACGTAGCACCCAGTTGTGATTTAAGATTCGAGACTGACCATTTCTATGACTTGAACATTGAGGAATCATCGCCATCGCCGATAGTGTTGCCAGCATCAACCCCACCACCACAGTCGCTTCCCCTGCTGAATGTAAGCTTATTGATGCTTCATGCCCTGGAAGTTTTCTTATTGGTTTCCTTTTTATTCTTCAAACTATTCTTTGTGCAAATTAAGGCAGGGTGGAACATGGGTGGTCCTTCTCCGACTACAAATGGGTATGCCAAATATTACAAATCTTACCAACATAATTTGAAGTATAAAAACTTTATCAGCATATTACATAAACACGCGTACATTTATATTAATTAGAGACAAATAAGAATTTTCCTTCTTTAACAAAAAGAAAAAGAAAAAGAAAAAGAAAAAGATATAATTTACATTTAACTAGAAAGAAGAACATTAAGGTGGGTTTGGATGTTGAAGTGAGTTAAGTTGAGTTGAGTTGAGATGATAAAATATTGTTAGAATATTATTTTTTAATATTAAAGTTGTTTTGAGATTTGAAAAAGTAGAATTGTTTATTATATTTTGTATTGAGATTTGAAAAAGGTGTAATGATGACTTGAGATAAGTTGAGATGAGTTGGACTAAGTTGGAGATCCAAACGAAGCGGCCCCGTTTGATTGAGAGTTGAGATGAGATAAGTTGGAATGAAAGTTGAAAATTGAATAAAATATTATTAGAATATTATTTTTAATATTACTATTGTTTTGAAATTTGAAAAAATTGAATTGTTTATTATATTTTATGTGAAAATTTAAAAAAAAATAGTAATAATGATCAAATAAATTGAGATCACTTTTCAATCCACACGAGACCTAAAAAGAATGTAAACAAAAAAAGGCCTTGCATATAAAAGATGAAGTTATAAAAAATTAAAAGAAATTAAAAAAAAAAGAATAGGAAAAGATTACATGATTTTGACCTTTTAGGGGTACACTACTATATTGCAATTGGTAATAGCCATTAGAGCACTAACATCCGCTCCTTCAAATCATTCCATATTTCTTTAACAGAATCGATGTAAATGATAGAGGAGACGATTTCTTTCGACAAAGCATTGAGTAACCAAAAAAGAACAACTGTGTTACAATGAATCAAGGCATGATACATCGAATTGTTCTCAACAGGCTGGCAATGAGAGCCATAGACATGGACTAATTCCATGTAAGGTAATTATCTCAGTCAGTGGTTGGGAGACAAGCATTGCTCCAGGATGATCACCACTCTGAAGATAGTAATCCACAGAGGAATAAGGTGGAACAGCGGAGAAGAATTAGCAGAAGACGATTCGTCAATAGGAATAGGCATGATGGCTCTTCACTGATTTAGGGTTAGAGTTTCATCTGATACCATGATAAGAGCGAAACCAAAGAGAAGGAAATGAGAAAATTATAGAATATCTTGTATTACTGAAATGAGTGTATATGAAATATAAAGTAAAAGTAGCAAAGGTACACTTGAGGTAACTTTGCACGTGAGTACATGTGAACATGTAAAGTAAAGGATAACATTATACAATAACTGGTAATAATAGGTGTATTTTAATTTTTCTCTTTTCTTAATGACGGTGCTTTAGCTTTGTCCCTCTAATACCTGCACGAATTGTCAGATTCCAAAATTCTGATTACGTTAATGCAAATTCCAAAATACACCACTTTGACAAAAGCAGAGCTTTGTTGCTTGCAGGAAACGGAAGTAACTCAACAAGAATTGCAATTCTTATAGCCGTGCCGACACTACAAAAAAATGACATTTGGGATAGATTATTTGCGACGAGAATGACCATTTGAGATAAAAACAAACTCATTTTAACAGTAAATAATCATTTTCGCAGAAAATAACTGGTTTTCTTGTAGTGCGATTGTTGCTTCTTTTGTTCTAATAATATGCATCTGCATCTTCTATACAAGAGTGAAGAAATCAAGGGAGCAACTTCAAAGTAAGTTAAGATTTAATTTATCTTCTGCCATTTCCAAGCAATGCTGGTGATTGGTATGATTCTACACAAAAATATGGCATAATTTGGGGATTGTCAACTATCAAATAGTTCTAGAAGTTAAAGTAGCTAATTTTTTTTTTATAGGAAAACAAAGCGACTTCATTTCATCATAAAACAAGAGTCTTACACAAGAGAATCAATCCAAAGGATATTAGTGATTACATCTGGGTATGAGCCCCACCGTAAACTAATTTCCTTAACACTTAAGCTAAACTTTGCTAGCGAGTGAGCTGCGGCATTGCAGCTTCTGTTAGCATACTAGATTGTGTAGGAATTAAAACGTGCCATTAGTATCTTTGCTTCTTGTATGATATTGCCAATTACTGCCATTGATCTTCCTGATTTATCGAACTCAGAGATAACCAACTGAGAATCACTCTCAATCACAAGATGTTGGATACCAAGGTGAAAACTGAGCTCACAAGATGTTGGATACCAAGGTGAAAACTGAGCTGAAGACCCCGAAGGATATTATACCAAAGCGACTTCATTTCATCATAAAACAAGAGTCTTACACAAGAGAATCAATCCAAAGGATATTAGTGATTACATCTGGGTATGAGCCCCACCATAAACTAATTTCCTTAACACTTAAGCTAAACTTTGCTAGCTAGTGAGCTGCGGCATTGCAGCTTCTGTTAGCATACTGGATTGTGTAGGAATTAAAACGTGCCATTAGTATCTTTGCTTCTTGTATAATGTTGCCAATTACTGCCATTGATCTTCCTGATTTATCGAACTCAGAGATAACCAACTGAGAATCATTCTCAATCACAAGATGTTGGATACCAAGGTGAAAACTGAGCTGAAGACCCCGGAGAACAACCAACCCTTCTATCTCAACCACTGTTAAAATAGCCTGCTCCTTCCTTGTCGCAGACATTAGTACCGTCCCATTGGAATCTCTTAAAATGACCCCAACTCCAGCTACATCTCCATTGGCGGAGAAAGCGCCTTCGACATTAAGTTTGAAGGTACCAAGATGGGGAGCTTCCCATCTGCAGTGATGCCTTACAGCAGGTATAGGTTTGTGTTTCAGTTCTTTAAAGGATCTCTGCAATGCCAAACTGTTCTCTAGCGCCACCTCTGCATTCACACATTTGTCCTAAAAAATCTTCATATTTCTTCTATACCAGCAGATTAGAAAAAATAACTCGAGTGTTTCTTGGGTGTTTTCTTGCATAATTTGAAGGGCAACATCAAGGAACAGTTCATGCTGTCTAGTATGTTTCATCTTGGGAAAGTGGTGAAGCCAAATATCTTTGATCGATGGGCAAGTGCACAGAGCATGCAATACATCTTCACGTTCAACCCCACAGAACACACAAGCTTCCTTAACCACAACTTGTTTTTTCCTGAGATTATGTCTGGTAGGCAAGATTTCTTTAACAACTTTCCATGCAAATATTTTTCCTTTAGAGGGAAGTTGCATTCTTCAGATTACTTTCCATAACCTCTTCACTAAGGCATTATTTAAGGATTCCCCACTTTGTTCATAATGGTCTATGGATTAAAACAGTCTATAGGCGCTTTTGACAGTATAGTCACCATGTGATTCCTGAGTCCAACAGAGCATATCAGGCCTTCCATTACTTAACACAATATGCAAAATTTCTGAAGCCACATTGAGGGCAAACATGGTATTCAGCTTGCCGACATCCCACATTCGATGAGTAGTGTCTAACAGATAGTCAACAGTGGTATCCATCTCATGAGACCCAATCCCATCTTCATTCTGAGCAAGTAGTAGTATAGGCCTTCCAGGTACCCAGTGATCTTTCCAAATCTTCATGCCCTCCCTAGTGCCTATCCTCCAACGACATCCAGCAGCTATTTTAGGTATGGTGCTACATATACCTCTCCACACAAAAGAAGGGTTGTGACCCAGAGTAGCATCTAAAAACTGATTTCTAGGGAAGTATTTGGCCTTAAATATTTTATGTAGTAGAGAGTTTGTATTTTGCATAATTCTCCAACCTTGCTTGGCCAAAAGGGCATCATTGAAGACTCTAAGGTCCTTAAAACCCATGCCCCCTGCCTGCTTAGTCTCACACATCTTGGACCAGCTCATCCAATGGATTTTCTTTTCATCCTTCTTTTGGCCCCACCAGAACTTAGCCATCAATTGTTCGAGCTTAGTACACAAGGTAGATGGTAGTTTGAAACAGCTCATGGAGTAAGTAGGGATGGAAAGTGCAACAACTTTAATCAAGATTTCCTTCCCCCCAATTGAGAGGATCTTTTCTTTCCAACCTTGTAGTTTTTTCCAAACTCTATGTTTAATTTCAGAGAACACTTTATATTTAGATCTGCCAACCAAAGGTGGAAGTCCTAAGTACTTATCAGTGTGCTGGCTATTTTGTGTCCTCCAAATTTTCGGAAGCTCGGCTTGTCTATCACTGTGCACATTACTACTAAAAAAAATTCCTGTCTTATCTTTATTTATCTTTTGGCCTGAAGCTGCCTCATAATAACCTAATAACTCTTGAATCCGCCTGTTCTCAGCTATAGTAGCCTTGCAGAACAGTAGGCTATCATCCGTAAACAGAAGGTGGGAAATTGCAGGAGCCCCTTTACACACTCTGACCACTGTGATCTCCCCTCTTCTTTCAGCTTTGTTGAGTAGGGATATTAAACCTTCTGTGCATAGGAGGAACAAATATGGGGATAAGGGGTCACCTTGTCGAAGGCCTCTTGAGGGAACAATAGGACCTTTAGGCTCACCATTGATCAATACTGAAAAGGAGACAGACTTAACACACATCATAACTAGCTCAATCCATTGAGGAGCGAAACCCATTTTTTCCATAACAGCTGCAAGGTAAGCCCATTCCACTCGATCATAAGCTTTGCTCATATCCAATTTAATGGACATAAACCCTTCCTTACCCTTCCTTACCCTTCCTTTTATTTTTCAGAAAATGCATCAACTCATAAGCCACAAGGATATTATCAGTTATAAGTAGACCAGGAACAAAAGCACACTGACTGCTAGTAATAAGTTCATTGAGCACCTTTTTTAACCTGTTTGCTAAGACTTTGGATATGAGTTTATACAACACGTTACATAAGCTAATAGGCCTAAACTCAGAAATACTTTCCGGCTTAATTTTCTTTGGGATCAAGGTAATAAAAGTATGATTGAGGGGAAAGGGTAAAATACCAGTTTTGAGTATTTGTAAGATAGTTTGTGTCACGTCCGATCCCACAATATGCCAATACTATTGGAAGAAAATGGGGGCCATGCCATCTGGTCCCGGAGATTTATTAGGATGCATTTGATCTAGAGCTATCTTAACTTCATCACTGGAAAACTCCTGCAGTAAACTATCATTCATTTCTCGAGTGACTGTACCACTCAGATTGTTCAAAAAATCCCAGTTGGGATCCTCTTGCTTGGACTGAAATAAAGTCTGGAAATAACTCAGGATGAGTTGATCTTTCCTCTCGCCAAAATGCCATGTCCCGTCCTCCCCTTTTAACCCTTTAATGATGTTCTTGCTCTTCCTCTGAGATGTCTTGTGATGGAAGAATCTTGAATTTCTATCCCCTCCCTTCAGCCATAAGGCTTTAGCTCGTTGCTTCCAAAGAAGCTCCTCCTTCTCCAACCATGATTGGAGGTTTTTTCTAGCAGCAAACAAATCCTCCCTTTTGACGATCCGGGTCCTCGAGTTGCAATCTCTGTAGTCTATCTCGGACTCTCGTTATATTCATAGAAACATGACCAAATTTAATTTTATTCCATTCTTCCAAACCCCTACTGCAGCTATGCAATCTTCTGCCATATCAACCATGGATCTCCCTTCAAAGCTCCCTTGCCAATACCTCGCAATGACCTCGCCACACTCCTTATCCTCAGCCCACATTGCTTCAAATCTAAATAGTTTGTGTCTAGACTGGATCACCTCATCATTGGGGTATAATATTACTGGCAAGTGATTTGAGTGAGCTGCAACGCCATGAACGACTCTAGATAGTGGGAAGCATTCACACCATCTGATATTTGCCAGGAATCGGTCGAGTCTTTCACTTATCACCTGTTGTTCCTCCCTATGATTACACCAAGTAAAATTAGGTCCCTCAAAACCCAGGTCGAACAGGTGACATTCATCAATCACATCCCTAAAATCTTGCATCAATCTGTCGGAGCGTGGCCTGCCACCCCTCTTTTCTTGTTGGCATAATACCTCATTGAAATCACCACAGACAAGCCAGGGAACTTCCTTATCTTCCTTTAAGGTTTGGATCAAACGCCATGTTTCTCCTCTCTTCTCCGTTTCTGGGTGGCCATACACTCCGGATAGCTTCCAAGCAAAGCCTCTCTCAGCATCCATAATTTCAGCATCGATATGGTAGGAAGAGAAACTCTTAATGGATAAGTTTATTTCCTGTTTCTAGAGCAAAGCCAAACCCCGACTCCTACCATTACAAGGCACTGTAAAACAACAATCAAATCCCACTCTAATACGAACACGTTCTATCTAAATCGTAGTCATTTTCGTTTCTTGTAAAAACACCACCTTGGGATCTTCCCTCATGACCAGGTCACGAAGTGCTCTAACTCCTCGTGGGTTCCCAAGCCCACGGGAGTTCCAGCTCATGGTTTTCATTGGCCTCGGTGGGGCTACGATGCAGCCTCCACCGTTGAAATTGTAGAATCATTTCCTTCTTTTAAGCTTTTCCTCCCACGCTTGACAATCTTTGAAGACTGCAGAGTAGCTTTCCTCTTCACCAAAGCTGTAAAAGGTCTATTGGTATTAGTTAAATTCGAAGGAGAGCTAATACAATTGGTCACATCTGAGAGGGCAACATTAACCCCTTTAGCTTTCCATTTCCATGTAGTGCCTTTCACTATTTTATTCTTTGTGGGGTCTTGGTTTTCTGTCATCAAGGTAGTCGGGCTAGAACAAAGGATGGGAGTGATTGGCTTACTGTTGTTTTCACCATGCATAACTTCGAACATCATCATGTCTTCATTCAAGGGAAAAGTGGAAAGGGGAGGTAGTGGGTTTACTTGATCCGTCGAAGGACAGTTTTCACTCAAGGGAAAAATGGAAAGGGGAGGTAGTGGGCTTACCTGATCTGTCGAGGGACAGTTTTCTATGGGGCAACTTTTGGGTGTTGTGTCATGTTGGTCAAGTGGCGAGCAGGGCATGGGATTAGTTGCACTCTGGACAGTATGAACATCACATGGGGTCTGGCTGTTGGAATCCCCATGCAACGCACTAAGCTCTGCACATGGGTCCTAAATTGTGGAGGCCAGCACCTTGTCACTCTCCCCTGTTGAGAGCCTCGAGGACAGGGTCCCTCGGTCCACCGTAGGTGGAATATTGGCCCCACGAGTGTTGCCTCCCTCTTCCTTCGATTGGTTCCGCCTCCACTAGGTGGTGTGATTCTCCTTTGTAGATGAGCCCCCATATTTTCTGGGTGACTGATGCCTATTCCTTGGTGGTTGAACACAAAGCCAGGGCCCATACTGATCTGTTGCTTGAGGGTGCTGAGATGAAACCTAGCAAGGCCCTTTTCCATGCATCAGCAATCCACATTTGAAGCACATTGTGGGCAGTCTTTCGTATTTGAAATAGAGCCAATAGTGACGAGCACCAAACTTGAGAAATCGACCTCGTGGAAGAGCTTTGGTAATGTTAACTTCCACCCTTGCTCACAGATAATTGCCCCAGCCATAACCATTTGAGTCCACCTCAATCTCGAGCACCTTACCAAGACTAGAATTAAGTTGACTTCCTGTTTCTCTATTCATCCCTGCGAAAAGGGAGATTGTGGATTTGTACCCAGAAAAGTTCAGATGCAAAATGTACCTCTGAGGGGGAAAGGCCTCCATCAAAGTCTCGGATACATATCAGGTGCCTATCAAAAGACCACGGTCTGCCTTTCATGATTTTTTCTTTATCCGAGTGTAGCTGGAGCTCCAGGAGGAACTTGTTCTCACCGAGCTCTTTGAAAGTTAACCAACCTTCAGGACTCCACACTTTTGCCATAGTCGTTTGGAAAGCTTCCTTGTTGACGGTCCTGTCGTTGAAGATCTGTGCAAGTATGCAGTGTTGCCCTTTGATACTTGCTAGTAACGTTGCCTCGTCTGGTAGAGTGTATTCCTCTGTCTTCTCTTCAGTTAACTTTAAAGCTTCTCAACGTTGAGTAATCTCCTCAGTTGACATTGCGTCCTCACACCAGCCTTGGACGAAAAAACAAAAACACTCACGCTCCTAGTTTTGTCGGAGACAAAACTGAAAAATCTCACCTGAGGCGAGGGGGAGACCTCAACCTTCGAGAAGGAGAGGAGAACTTCCACCCATTGATGTCTATCCTTTTGGATGTTGAGTTTCTTGTTCTTTCATTGCATTAAAATTGATTCACCCAGTTAAAGTAGCTAATTAATTCTACGTAAGATGAGTGTTCCGCCTAACCAGTTGACTTTTGCTAAAACAAAATGAACAATGCATGCACTAATCTAATTCAAACTTATCACTCGGTCTTTTTGATGAACTCGTATATGAAGTTAGTAGTGCTGAAGAAAAGCTGCAATTCAAGTATGGGACAATCGAAGTTGCTACTGAGAACTTTTTTGCTCAAAACAAGCTTGGAGAAGGAGGATTTGGTGTTGTTTATAAGGTAATGCAAGATAGGTTATACATATTATATACAATATTTTGAGGTATTTCTATTTTTCAGGGTAAGTTTCCAAATGGAAAAGAAATAGCCGTGAAGAGGTTGTCCTTGAGTTCTCGATAAGGAGATGCAGAATTTAAGAATGAGGTCATGTTGGTGGCTATGCTTCAACACTGAAATTTGACTAGGCTTCTAGGATTTTGCTTGGAAAGGAGTGAAAGGCTTCTAGTCTATAAGCTTGTTAGGAATTCAAGCCTTGATAAGTTCATACTTGGTATGGTTGCACTTCTGCTTAAATTTTGAATTCTAGTCATAGTAATTTATGTCCGTCCATTGGAATGTCTTGTCCTTCATATATAGCTTTAGCAAAATCATCAGCTTGCATGAATATGCAGATCCAATCAAACATGCACAATTGAATTGGTAGGTGCGTGACAACATTATATAAGGCATTGCTTGAGGACGTCTTTACCTTCATCAAGATTCCTGCCTTCGTATTATTCATCACGACCTCAAAGCTAGCAACATTTTATTAGATGCAGACATGAACCCCAATTTGAAGCAGATTAAACTCAAGCCGATACACACAAAATTGTGGGGACCTAGTAAGCATCATAGTCTATAGCTAATAACTGGAATATAGCATGCCATATCCCCTAACGATTACTTTCTGTCATAGAGACTGTATGGAAATTTAAAACCTTCTCCAACCAACAACTAATTAGATGGAATTTTCTCCCCCTACTTGTTCATACTTTGTGCTAAAGTGTTAAAATCTCTACTGAACCAAGCTGAAAAACAAGGGACTTTAACACCAGTTAAAGTAGGAAGGGGCCCAGTCAGTGTAAATATCTCTTTTTTACAGATGATAGCATAGTATTTTGTCGAGCCTCATCTGAACAACTCACCTGTGTGCTCAACATTCTTGCTTTGTATGAAAAGGCATCGAGTCAAGCTCTGAATAAAGATAAGTCCTCAGCTTTCTTTAGAAAAAATACACAGCAAGGAACTCAAAACCAGCTTTTGCAGTTGACAGGAATTAAGTCATCAGGTGCTTTTGATAAGTACTTGGGTCTACCCGCTCTGGTGGGAAGAGGCAAAATAGCAGCATTCCATTCTTTGCTAGACAGGACCTGGACTCGAGTGGCAAATTGGAAAACAAAGCTCCTATCAGCTATAGGGAAGGAAATTCTACTAAAAACAATCCTTCAAGCCATACCTGTCTATGCTATGGGTATGTTCTTGCTACCCATCTCCATTACAAGAAGGCTAACCCAGATGCTCAGGAAGTTCTGGTGGGGCTACAATGAGGACCATGCCAAGATACAGTGGGTTAATTGGAAGCAAATCAGTTATAGCAAGGACTAGGGAGGGCTTGGCTTCAGAGATTTTGGAAGCTTTAATCTAGCTTTGCTTGCAAAACAAAGCTGGAGGATGCTACAAAATCCAAACTCATTGGTGGCTATGATTTTTAAACAGAAATATTTCAGCAAGGTGGATCTGATGCAAGCTCAATTAGGGTCAGGCCCTTCTCTAGTTTGGTGAGGGATTCATGCGGGACTATCTATAATAAAAAGAGGAGTAATGTGGAGAATAGGAAATGGCAACCGGGTGGATATATGGAAGGATAAATGGCTCCTAGCCTCCCCATCACACAAAGTCCAGACACCTAGAGGAAGTGAATACAGGCATGATAAAGTGAGTGACCTTATCGACCCACAACTGAAAATATGGAAGGTACCACTCCTTAGAACCCTTTTCTCTCCACAGGATAGTGAAGCAATCCAAGCAGTTCCTATTAGTTTGAGTGGTCGAGAAGATAGACTGGTATGGCAATATACACACAATAGCATGTACACGGTCAAGAGTGGATACCACCTCACCAGAGAAATAGAAAGGGACAAGGAAGGCGAGACATCCAGCAGAGATAAGGACAAGAACATATGGAAACACCTTTGAAAAATGGAGGTACCTCCCGCTACAAGGATGTTTTTATGGAGAGCCTGTAGTGAAGCCTTACCTACCTTTGCAAATCTCAGTAGGAGGAAAGTAACCAAGGAAAGCTCATGCAGGATTTGTAGACAAGGACCCG
This sequence comes from Cyclocarya paliurus, assembly GCA_029856935.1. Lineage (NCBI taxonomy): Eukaryota > Viridiplantae > Streptophyta > Magnoliopsida > Fagales > Juglandaceae > Cyclocarya > Cyclocarya paliurus. Next base: position 27,703,242 of record CM056951.1, read on the forward strand.
AGACATTAGGTCATGCATTATGGGGATGCCTCGCTGCCCAAGATGTCTGGAACCAAGGAGGTAAAATGGTGCAAAAGATGTCAGTCCATAGTGATCTATTCATTGATATTTGGAAAGAGCTTGTTCTTAGGCTGGAACTTGAAGACCTTGCAGAGGTGGCAACCATCCTAAGAGATATATGGACTAGAAGGAATGAATTTATTTATTAGGAAAAATTCAAACATCCTAAGCTAGTGTATCAACAGGCAAGAGCAGAATGTATATCCTACCAGGAGGCAATCAAGGAAGCACGTGAAACCAGGGCAGCGAATCATGGAGCTCCTACTAAATGGTCCAGACCTGAGGAAAACCAAGTAAAGGTCAACTGGGACGCGGCGGTTAGAACAGAGGAGGGAAGAATTGGCATAGGAGTCATTGCAAGAAACCATCTTGGCCAAGTATTAGGAACAATGCGTGCTGTCAGACAACTGCAGGGTAGTATATTTGACGCTGAAGCTTATGGACTGCTACTAGCATCTGTGTTTTTGCAAAGAACTTGGGTTGAATCATATCTGCCTAGAAGGGGACTCGAAACAAGTGGTGGATCAACTTCAAAGTCTAGTATCAAATAGGAGCATGGGAGGGTGTCTTATTGAAGATGCGAGACAAATTTTGAATGAATTGGCTAGCTGGACAGTACTACATGCATATAGAGAGGCAAACATGGCAGCTCATCAATTAGCCAAAGAGGCCCTTAACTGTGAAGAAGATATGCTAGACCTTGGAACCTGTCCAACATGAGCACTAGCTATTGTTGAAACATAAATGTTATCACTTTAATGATCTAAGTCTATTGTTTAAGGACTGATGTACTCTTTATTTTGATTAATGAGATCGGATTCTACTAAAAAAAAAAAAAAATAGATGGAATTTAGTCAATTTTAAACTTTAAATATAAAAAATTATGTAGCTATTTAACATGAACTAATACTTTGGTCCTCCCTGCATGCAGTGGATACATGCCACCAGAAAATGCAATACTCTTGACACTTTTCAGTAAAATTCGATGTTTTAGTTTTGGTGTGTTGGTTCTGGAGATAATGAAGGCGGCCTTCTAAGTTATGTAAGTACTAAAGTTTCTGTGCACATTTTGATCCTTTCTGTGTCAAAGTGTGATCACTAGTAATTCACATAATAAATACAAAAGAAAGTAATATAACCATTTTACAGGCATGGAGAAATTGGAGGGAGGGGACAATTTCAAATCTTGCAGATCCCACGGTAAGGAAAAGTTGTTCAGAAACTCAAATAATGAGATGCATCCACATTGGGCTATTATGTGTTCAGGAAAACTTGGTTGACAGATCGAACATGGCTTCGGTTGTTCTCATGTTCAATAGCCAGTCTATCACTTTACCAGTACGCACAAGACCTGCCTTTCTTATGCACAGCAACAATGATAGATCTGATAAAATACATGAAGTAGCTCTGCCCAACCCTTGATAAATGAGGCTTCATTTCCGTCAGATGCTATCGATAGCATCTGATGGAAATGTCCCCTTTAACTTAAACCTTTGTGTTTGGAAATGAAATGTGTTAATGATACAATATGCCATTTCCCCATTTTTCTTTTTTCTCTCTCTTTTTTTTTTTAATTTAAATGGTAAATTTGCAAAATACATTGGTTCATTTTCTTCATTACAAGTATTGTTTGTACGTGATTATGTAAAATAATTGTTTTCCTTGCTGTACAGGTGTGTTTAATTCCTTTTGTGATTCTTTTATTAGTATAATTGGGTCTGAAAGTGATTCCAAATCACTGCAACCCTTATAATTTGAACAATCAACAAATCCTCACAAACACTGAACTTGCCGCAATGACTTCTGTAGTCCTAAATTTTCTAACTTATCTCTTTGGAAAATGAAAAACTCTCTCTGAATTTGTGGAGAACTTTGCGGGGGAATTTTGATGGATATAAAGAGGGACACGCACACAGGGAAGTCTCTTGGTTGACTTTTACCGTTGTTGGAGTATTTGGATGAATCGATTCGAATTATTATCCATTTTATAATCTTGGTAGATTGTCCGAAATATTATTATTTTTTATATATATAATGATGAAGAAGGTTTCCAATCCAGATTTTTTATTTAGAGAATCGAGTCATATACTATCAGGCCATCAAACTCTTAGCAAACCGAGCTATCATTTGTCTTTTAATATTATTATAGAGAAATTTTTAAGCCAAAGTTGAAAGATCCAAATTACACACATTATTCGAGAGTTAATTAGTTGTGATAAACTAATTTCTTGTATATACATACGTGTTTGATCAAAATAATGTAAAATACAATAAGCTGGTCGACGCAACTTATGACGAGCTATAGGCTGTAGCTGACCGTGGCAGCCACCCACAAGCAGCATCGAACGCATTATAAAGGATAAAAGGACATCCTTTGCGACTTAATTCACCTTGATTTAGCAGTCGTGTCGATTGAACGCGTGTATAGAAAAAATTTTATTCATCATCTTAAATATTTATTTCATTTTTCATTTGATGTGTCTTAGCTTCGATTGGCTTTCTATTTAAATGATTGGTATAAAAAATTATTTAAACTGATCCGCCACGATAGTGATGTGACTAGGGATGACAACAGCAACATGAACTATATATATGACTAATCAACTCTTTAATATTTTTCCTTCTCAATTCAAGGATAATGTTTAAAAAGAATTGCTCTCAACTATATATATAGGTATTGTAAACATTCGAATAGAATAGAAAAAAATAAATAGAAAAACAAAAGGAATACATGATGTGATGCAAGACAATAAATAAAGAAAGGGAAACTGTTGCAATTGTTAATCCGATCTCACTAACAAATTATTTGGGTCATCATAACAAGAGAAGTCACATCTTGGATATTAAAAAACAAAATAAATTTATTTTATTTTCTTTAGGCCTAGAAATTCTGATCGATGCGGCTCTTCCATAACTCCAAAATGAACGTGTGTTACAAGCCATGCATGTGGCCAAGAGGAAGTATAAAAAGGTTTCTAATTAGAGTTTCAATACATGTAATTAGCTAGCTTAACAATACATCAAGATAACATGACAAAATAAGGTGGCTTAGCATAGGATTGTTTGTCCGAGTTTTGACTGGAAATTTGAATATAACCGGAATCCAAATTTTAAATTCAGGCCGAAATTCGGATTAAGTTATTCTGAGTCAGATTCGGGCCGAAATGAATTCTGATTTCGGGTTAACTTTATTTATTTATTATTATTTTATGCTTAAATGTGTTGCTTTTTCTCCTAGATCATGTCTTGTCCCAAGTGAAAAGTTGAAAACGTTTGTCAGACTAGCTTAACTCCTAGGTCATGTCCTTGTCCCGAGTGAAAAGTTGAAAACGTTTTGACTCTGGAAACTGCAAACTCTCTGCCCATACCGCATTACCCTCTCGTACTCGTAGTGCTGTAAAAGATTGGAAAATGCTTATTGAACCGATGATCTGTTTGACTGATGTTTTTTTTTTTTTTTAGTGATTAAAAAAGTATTTAAAAATATTTAAAAAGTACTTTAAAAAAAACTGAAAATGCAATGCACCGATTCACCATCGGTGGGACCTCGGTTCTGTAGCATTCTCCTTTCATATTTGCAGGATGACAATACAGAGTGTCAGACAGAGTTATAGGCCGTTTAATCAGAGTTTCAGACTGATACTTCCTACACGCAATATCTTTATTTCACTTTCTTCCGACCTATATTTAAAAATAGAAAAACACTACTGGTCCCTCCACATTTACCCACTCCATTTGGCTGCTTGATCAATTTTTTTTATTTTTATTTAATAATTAAAAAAGTAATTTTAAATATATTGATATATATTTTTTATTTTTTAAATATATTTAAATATATAAAAAATATAAAAAATAAAAATAAAATAAATTTTTTTTCATTAAGCAGTAATCCCAGCGGTCAACATGGACGGCAGAGTAATCGCACTCTATCGGAACCATCACTCTTCGTAACATTAGTATTCTATTTGACGGTCTAAAGCTGGAGTCATCTCTCGTCTCTCGTCTCTGAGGTGTCGAGGAGGTGCGGATAGTTAGAGTAGCCCCATGTGAGAGTATCTGTGAGCCTTGAAAGAAATGGAGGGGCTCGAGGACCTGTGGGATCATCTTAATCTAACATTAGAGGAAGATGCGTCGATTGAAATAGAAGAAAAAGCGCTGGAAGATGTTAAGAAGAAAGGAGAAGTTTGTTTGATAGGGAAAGTCTAGGCTAACAGACCGTTTGGGAAGGCGCTAATAGAATCTACAATGGCAAAAATATGGCGGTTAAGCAAGCAGGCAAAGTTCCTTGAAGTGGGACCAAATACTTTCATCATCACCTTTGCAACACATGCAGATAAACAACGAGTTGAGGAAGGAAGACCATGGCTTCTGGAAAATAATATTTTTGTTATTAAGCCTTTTGATGGATTAATACAACCCATGAAGATGAGCTTCAATCACGCAGCAATGTGGATTCAAATGTTTAATTTGCCGCTGGCATGTATGACCAAAGAGAGTGGGGAAAAGATTGGAAGCTCGATTGGAGAGGTTCTGGAGGTAGAGGCGAAGGACGATGGAGTAGGCAGGGGAAAGTTCTTAAGGGTCAAGATTGTGATAGACCTTACAAAACCAGTTGCCCGGGGAAGATTTATCACTGTGAATGGGTCAAAAAGTTGGATTCCTTTGAAATATGAGATGCTTCCAAGAGTATGTTTCCAGTGTGGCCGTATTGTTCATGAGGAAAAGAAGTGTCAACCCATGGAGGGGTTCAGTGACTCAACAAACCAGTTTGGGACGTGGCTGAGAGCAGAACCACCTTGGCGACGGTGCGTAACGGAACCTGCAACAAAGACAAGCAGACAAGGTATGGAAGAAGATTCTGACATTGGTAATCTCAAAGCTAGAATTCCCACACAACAAACGGTTCCCGAAAAAGAAAAAGGAGAACAGAATGATGCTGGTGGGATGTAGGGAGCAGAGCATGGGGAAATTATAGAAAAGAACGAGCGTGCTTCCAGGCTAGATAAAAAAATATTTGAAGAGGATAGAGAGGGGGGGGGGGCAGTCATAAGGGACGAAAATAAAAGGGGGCCGGGCCTATCCCACAATGGGCTGGCCCAAAAGGAGCCCCAGATTTGTAGGGAGCCCAATGACTCAATTCAGGCCCTTAACGATGAAGCTATACTACCGATACCAGCCTCTCTTGAAGTACCATTCGAAGCTTTACTGCCCAGAAATAAGAAACAAAACGAACTAGGTTACACGGAGCCGAAGACGCAGAGCAAAGGGCACAATAGATTTCAGCATGAAGAGGAGGAGGCAGACGGTGGTGTTCCCAGAAATTGGAAGAGGCAAGCAAGGAATTCAGGTAAGAATTTCAGTTTGGGGGTTTTTTCTCCTAGTAAAAAAAGAGGTCGAGTCGGCGAGGATAGTACTCATATTGAGGGAGGTACTGTCAAACGGTACAAATTGAGGGATAATCTGAACGGTGAGGATGCATATCTAGCCTCTCCTCTACTCTCAAGTGGTGGAACAGAACATGAGCTGGTTGGCTCAGACGAGATATCGGTGGTGGCTGGAAATCAGCCCCACCGAAACACATGAAAATCCTAAGCTGGAATTCCCGTGGGCTTGGGAACCCACAGGGAATTCGAGCCCTCCGAGAACTAGTTAGGAGGGAAGAGCCCATTATACTTTTTTTGCAGGAAACAAAATTGACCGCAAAGAAAGTAGAACCGATGAAGTACTCTTTGGGTTTTGAGAATTGTTTGGCTGTGGACAGTACTGGAAGGAGTGGGGGCTTGGCTCTGTTTTGGAAGAAAGAGATAGACTTGTCTGTAATTAATTTCTCAAAGCATCACATTAATGCTTGGGTTAAAGAAGAAGGGGGGGAAGAAAGGGTTTGGAGGTTGTCGGGTATTTATGGACATCCTGATACATCCCATAGACTTGAGGTTTGGAACCTGATACGATCTTTTAAGGGCCCAAATAATCAAGCTTGGTTGATGTTTGGGGATTTCAATGAGATCCTTTGTAATGATGAGAAACAGGGTGGAAATATTAGACTTGAGAATCAAATGGCTGAGTTCCGAGCCCTGTTAGATGATTGTGAAGTAACTGACCTGGGTTACTCGGGTGTAAAATTTACTTGGTGCAATGGATGGGGCAGCCAACGTAGTATTAGTGAAAGGCTTGATAGATATGTTGCTAATCTGGAATGGAAGGCATTTTACCCGTATGCTAGTGTGACTCATGGTATTGCAGCTCACTCTGATCACATTCCAATAACTCTGCAGTTACTGGGTCAGAATTTTCATAGAACTGGAAAGAAGCTTTTTAGATTCGAGGCCATGTGGGTGGAATCTGTAGAGTGTGAAAAAGTTGTCAAGGAGGCTTGGTTGGGAAGAACTAGTCCAAATAAGCTGGAAAATGTGCTGAGGAAGATAACCAGCTGTGGTGAGAAGTTACAAGCATGGAATAGAAGGGCCTTTGGACATGTTAGCAAGAAAATTACTCTGTGCAGAAAGAAGCTCCAGTCTCTTCAAGCTGCGGATCCTCTTTGTTTAAAAATAAAAGATCATAAAGAAGCAAGATTAGAGCTACAAACTTGGCTCAAGAGGGAAGAAATTTTGTGGCGTCAACGCTCAAAAGCTTTGTGGCTCCAAGAGGGGGACCAAAACACGGGATATTTTCATAATAGAGCCTCACAGCAACAAAAAAAGAATTTCATACAAGGGGTGAAGGACACGGCTGGATGTTGGCAAGAGGGTGAGGGGAGGGACGAGGTGATCATGGATTATTTCAAGAACCTTTTTTCTGCTTCAATCCAGGGCAGTACGAGGAATATTCTGGAAGGCCTAACTGGAAGAGTCAGTGAAGAGATGAACGGGGAACTTATAAAGAGGTTGTGAAGATTCAAAGATTCCCTCATATCAGCTTTACAAAATAAAAGACTATCATCTGCAAAGAGCAGGTGATTTAATCTTGGTGCCCCTCTACAGATTTTAACACCATGAATCTTTTTATCAGCTTCTGCCCTTTGTAACAGGTGGACAAGACCTTCCGTACACAGGAGAAAAAGATAAGGGGATAACGGGTCCCCCTGTCTCAAGCCTCTGGAAGGGTAAATAGGGCCTTTTGGGGCCCCATTAATCAGAATGGAAAACGAGACAGTTCTCACACACCTCAAGACCAAATCCACCCAAGTTTCATGAAAGCCCAATTTCAGCATAATCTCCTCCAAGAAATCCCATTCAACTCTATCGTACGCTTTGCTCATATCAAGCTTTAGAGACATATAGCCATCTCTACCTTTTCTCTTGTGACGGAGATAATGAATCATCTCATAGGCAACTAATACATTGTCAGTAATTAATCTACCCGGAACAAAAGCACTTTGAGAGGGTGAGATTACATTAGGTAAAACTTCTTTTAACCTATTAGCGAGAACTTTTGAGATAAGTTTGTAAACTACATTACAAAGGCTTATAGGTCTAAAATCAGCAATCAACTCAGTTCTCTTTTTCTTTGGAATCAAAGCAATAAACGTATGGTTAAGCGAAGTTGGCAACTCACCTTTGCTTAAGACCTCTAGAATGGCTTCGGTGACATCCTTTCCCACAATGCTCCAATATTTTTGATAGAAGATAGGCGCCATTCCATCCGGTCCAGGGGCTTTCGTAGGATTCATTTTCAATATTTTTGATAGAACATCCTTTCCGCCCACTACAGTTGCTGAAATTCTGAAGTTGATGCTGCCACATGGAAATAGAGATGATAAAATGATATGGGAACCAGAGAAAGATGGGAACTTTACTGTTAAGAGTGCCTATAAATTACTTACAACAAGGGAAATTGAAAATGGGAGAGGAGAAAGCTCAAACTCAGCCCAACAGAAAATGATTTGGAAAGATCTTTGGAGTCTACAAATGCCGAATAAGATTAAAATCTTTTCATGGAGAGCTTGTAAGGAAGGCCTTCCAACAAAGCATAGCTTAATGAAGAAACAAATTCTTAGTGAGGACTGCTGTATTTTTTGTGGAAGCAGCAGGGAAGATGTTCTACATGCATTGATACATTGCCCAACAGTGAGGGAGATATGGGGAAAACATTTTCCAGCTATTAGCTTCAACCACACAAGCTATGTTGATGCAGCAAGGCAAATTCGAGCTGAGGGCTCTAAAGAGGATTTAGAAAGGTTTTTTCTTATCTCTTGGGGCATATGGTTAAGAAGAAATCAAAAGACGTTCAAGGATAAAAATCTTACTGCAAACCAGGTGGAGGATCATGCTTTGTCTTTCTTAAACATTCATAAAAAAGTGACTTTATTGAAAAAGCAAAACCTCAAAGTGCTGTGCAGATGGATTGCACCGGCTGAGGGTATATTGAAGCTTAATGTAGATGGTGCAATCTTTAAAGACCAGCTAAGAACCGGTGTAGGAGCAATCCTAAGAGATTACAAAGGTGATGTTATTATGGCAGCTAGTAAGAAGGAAAATGAAGGAAATGATCCAACCGATATTGAACTTTTGGCAACATTTAGAGGCCTGCAATTCTGTGCTCATCAAGGAATCAAATACCTTATATTAGAAAGTGACTCTTTGTTGACTGTTAATGCTATAAAAACTGCAGGTTGTTCAATGTCTCTCCAAGGAAACCTCATTATGGAGATAAAGGAGCTAATGAAGACGTTTCAAAGCTGCACTATCCAACATACCTTTCGTGAGGGCAATGAGGCTGCCCACAAATTAGCAAGATTTGCTTGGAATGTAGATGATATTTGTGTATGGTGGGGATCTTACCCAGCATGTATTGCACAAGTTGTCTGGACTGAAAAACACTTGTAATGTTTGGGGTGAAATGAATGAATGTGTTTTAGTTATCAAAAAAAAAAAAAAAAGTATTCTATTTGACAGTGCCCAGATCTGTCATGGGCCTGTTAGTTCGTGGTTGGGCCTTGGACTTGAGGCGTTCTGATAAGCTTAGTTATTTTGTTAATCGACTTAGTCTATTTTGTTAACAGTGGGGTTCATGTGTTGCCCGAGTCTTGAGTTAATTTATTATAGTTTAGGTTATGCGGATAGTAGATTGTAATCCATTGGGTTATTAAGACTGAGTCTTTATGCAGTAGTTGTTATTTGTGAGTTGTTAATTGTTGCTGAATTTCAGTAAGTTAGTAGGCTGTTAGTTATTTGTCATGTTATTTAAGTTGTTGTTATTAATGAAAATACATCCAGAATTTTATTCAATATTTGTATTAGGAGGACTTAGCCACCTCGAAGTGGCTATCTACTTATTTCTGTTAACCAGCCCCTTACAAGATCAAACATAAACATCAAAGTTCAGCAAATTTTGTGAGCATGTGGCGGCATGTGGGTGTTTGTTGCCTAAGTAGCATTTCATTTGATGGCTAGGTCATTTTAGTTTTTTTATTTTTTATATTTTTTTATTTGTATATATTTTTAATATATTTAAATATTAAAAAAATAAAAAAATATACCAATATATTAAAAATTATTTTCTTAATCATTAAAAAAAAAAATTAAATACACAAGCGATCAAAATGAGAGGATAAATTAACATTTTCCTTTTAACATAATCAATATTGGTATTAAACGATTAAAAGAAACAGAATTTCGGATTGTAAATCTGGATTCCGAGTTTAAAATCAGATACCTAGACAAGGTATATTCGAATTTTGCAACTCGGTTCCAGCCCGGAACCCGAAACTGAAAGTTCAGGTCCATTTGTCTGTGATGAGAGTTTCAACACATCGAATTAGGTTGAGTTGGTAACACAGCACACATGCTATTCAAATTGTTGATGATGTCCAAAAGTCTACATCCATTTCATAAAAGAAAACGCGTTTGGTCCAAGTAAATTTGTGAAATGCGTTGACCGGAAAAAAAACACAAAAAAAAAAAAAAAGAATGCCGTGAAAAGGAAATTAATCATCAAATCATCCACCTTCCTGAATCGTAGTTTCTCATCTACTACTTCTGTCTCAATCAACCTGCTTATTTATTTAAAATAAAAAACTTGATTTTCATTCAAGGCATGGGAAAACGTCCCATTGTCAATAGTCCTGCTTTGTTATCCATTTTAAAGAAACAAAAATACTAGGGACAACCGCTCCTGCGTCACTACCGTTAATATTAGAAAAAAAAAAAGAGGAAACATCTTGTACGCGGAAAGAGAGAAATCGAAACAAAAAACGTAATTAGAGAAGAAAAATGTTAAAAAAATCTATCAATATTTCTACCGTACCTCTATTCATCGATGTGTAAAGCTGTAGGTCAAATACCCTTCAAAGTCTCGACGATTTTGTCACCATCACTCGTGGTGAGCTTGCGGCTTGTGTTTATTCTCAGGCCCTATTATTCTATTCTTTGTGTATATTGGGTTATTTATGCCTCTGGGTATTCCTTAGTTTGTAATATTTTTTTTGGGTTTATGATTTTTTAGGCCCAACTATTAGGTTTCTTCTGTGATTAATGGGGTTTACAATGATGAGTTCTTCTTTGTTGTCAATATGCATGAGTTTATCTTTCCGTGTTTTAGGCTTTTTTTTATTATTTTATTGTTGAGTGTTTTTTTTATTGATTTGTTTAGTGGATATTTATTTGGAATTTTTCAGTCTTTTACGATAGGTGGGATTTGACTTCAAAACCAGAAGGGTTTGTTGGGTTTGGCCGTGATGAGCAAATTTTGATGTCTAGGAGGTTAGTGTTTGGATGGGCTATAATGGGTTTCGACTTTGAGGGATTTTGCTTCTGATGAAGATGAAATTAGGTTTTGGGGCTCTCTCATTCATTCGGTTTTCAACGATTTCAATGGTTCTTTGATTTTCATGAAGGAAAGATTTGATTTTTAGTAGCCAATTTGTCAATGGTAGTTGATGGGTTTTAGGAAATTTGGTTTCTGGAGCTTCGAAATTCATATAGTATTGTTTGAGATTGACCATTTTGCTCAACTAGAGGAGGAGAAGAAGATTGCAGAGGTTTGTGGGTGTAAAGTCTTCTAGAGTTTCAACGAATTACCACGACGGAAAAATGGAAGAAGAAGCTAATTCCTGGATTAGGAGAACAAACTTCTCTCATATAGTTTGTCATCGGATGTTTCCTCCTTTTTTATTTATTTATAATTAACTTCTGACATGGCATGTCAGCCGGTTCCGCGGCAGGGACACAGGGGCGGTTGTTCCTAGCATTTTTGTTAAAGAAAACCTTTTGTTCTCCATTTCAACTGTCGGGACATGAGTATTTAAAGAGAAATGTTATTTATTATCTTTATATCATATATTATTAATATGTGATTTATTATTATTTTTATTTAAATATATATAAATAAAAGAATGAAAATGATAAATGATAAATTATATATTGATATGTGATGTAAGAAATGATAAATAGAATTTTTTGTATTTAAGACATAGAGGTCAAGGAACATAGAGATCAAGGGGATAAGCATATATGCTGAAGTTAAAAGCATATTCTTCTATTTCTTGAAAGAACAAATCGATATATCAATATCTTTTCATTATCATACAATCAACATTTTTTGATCGATAAAAGTGAAATATAATAAATAATAAAAAGATAGGCAATAAAATATATGATAAATAGTATTACCCTAATCGGAACTACTCTTTTGACTCATTCCTTTCAGAAATATAATGCTTCCTATTTTCTTTCTATGGGCAAGAGTCTTTATAACAATTTCTAAAATAAAAAATAGAGTCTGTTGAATTATTAAATGTCTAATAAATTAATGGGAGCGCTTAGGAACCGGATTGGGTGAAAAATAGAATTTTACACGATCTAATCATAGTTTGACACGTATAAATTTTAAGATATGTAAAATAAAAGGAAAAGTCTTAAGGCAGGTGGTATTGCGCACCGATGTGCACCAAAGTGCTAACCTGGAACCATTTTAATGAAACAAATTGTTTCAAATTCTCGGAATTGGGCGGGATTTGAAGTGAAATGAAAAAAAATCAAATATGCACAGTTTTGTTTTCCTCCATGTTTGAGCCCTATACTTCTCTGGTTTGAGCCCCTCTCCATGCCTTCTTTCTGATATCTGGTTTGAGCCCCTCTGTGTGCACAGTTTGCTTCTCTTCTCCAGGCCATCGATTCTCTTCTCCCTTCAAGCCCGACAGCTCCCATTTTTTATGTTGACTCTCTTCTCTGGTTTAACCCCCACGGTCCGAGCCCTAATCTTCTCCCATTTTTCGTTGCGCCTCTTCCTCGCGAACAGAGCTGCTACCATCGGTATATATATATCTCTCTCTATGTGATAATTATGCAGTTGATTATATTTGTGTTGTGGATAAATTTTGATTTTGTGGTTTTCAAAAGTTAGGTTTTGAAATATCGGTTTAACCCCCACGGTTCGAGCCCTAGTCTTCTCCCATTTTTCGTTCGCCTCTTCCTTACGAACACAGCTGCTATCACTGGTATATCTCTCTCTCTTTGTGTGACAATTATGCAGTTGATTATATTTGTGTTGTGGATAAATTTTGATTTTGTGGTTTTCAAAAGTTAGGTTTTGAATTTAGGTTTTTACCATCTCTATCAATAAAAAAGGGTAAGAATTAAGCAACAGAAACAACCATGAAACAAACAATTTATAACTCTCACCAAGAAAAAGCATATTTCAGAGTAAATAAGCTGCCTCTAATTGAAAAAAAATAAGGGTACAATATATATTTTCAGAGTAAATAGCGCCACTATTTGTTCACCTCGAACTTCGCCGACCCCTGCTTCTGTTGGAAACTTTATTTTTAGGTGGTAAGTGGAGGTCACCACTTTTAAATCATTGAGGATTGGGCACCCCAATATGGCGTTAAAGGATGATTGAGCCTTCACTACCAGGAAGTCCGTCATGTTGGTGACTGTGTGGGTGCCTTGACCCGCCGTAACTGGAAGCGCTATGGCACTCATGGGTTGAACAGCTTCTCCTGAAAACCCTTTGAGTGAAGAGGGTGATGGCCACAGCTTGTCAGGGTTAATGCCCATCCTAGTGAAGGCATCCCAAAATAGGATGTCGGCTGAGCTTCCATTGTGAATCAATGACTCGCTTGGTCATGTAGTTGGCTATCAATAGCGTGACTACCAGGGCGTCATTGTGGGGATACATAACCCCCGCACAATCTTCATCTCCGAACTAAATGGTTGGGGTTGTCCCCAACTTGGGGTATTTGTTTGGCCTGTCTACCAGGTACACTTTGTGATATCTTGCCCTGTGGGCATGGGCCTTCCTACTCGATGACGTTATGCTGCCTCCAGCTAAGCCGCCTGCTATTGTGCGGATCTCACTAATGGGGGCCTGCTCCTAGTCTCTTCTTGGCCGAGAAGAGTTGTTCCTTCCTTGCCTCTCCTGTTTCGGGCTTCTACTTCGTCGCCGTTCTCGTTGGCGATTGTCTCCTCTCTGCGGCTTGATGTAATCAGCCAGCATTTTTTCCAACTCCCTACTCCCGGACATCTCATCGACTCGCTTATTCCTAGTAAAGCAATTTTTGATCTAGTGGGAGTTGGTTTGGTGATACGTATAGTAGCGTTGGCCTTTGCCTGGCGTTCATTTTTCCTTCCTAGCTGCCCTGTTACTCTCCTGAACGTTGAGGTTGTGGTGGATTAGGCAGCGCCCTTGGTCCTGCTGACTGGCATATCGGTCACGCTTATCATCCTGGTGGCTTCGACCACTTGTTCTTTTGTCTTTATCTTTGGAACTGCTTTGGTTCCTGTTCTCTGACTTTGTTTCTTTCTTTCATGGCTCTAGGAGGGCTTGTAGTGTGTCCTCCATATTCACCAAGTCATTTGCTCAGTCTATGAATTCTCTTAAGGTGGAAGGAGTTCTCCTTGCCAACTCTATCATGAATGGACTTCGAGGCCAGACTCCACCTAGGAGGGCGGCCAAGGTAATATTCTCATCTTGGTCATTCGTGGCAAGTCTTTCTTTGTTGAAGTGCGCCAGGTAAGATTTTAAGTTTTCTCCCTCCTTTTGTTTTATGGTTTGCAGATAGGCGGCTGGCCTACAGTGCCTTCTACTTGCCATAAACTGTGTAAGGAATTGTTTGGTCAGTTCTTCAAAGCTACCAATGGATCCGAGACGTAAGGCTCCAAACCAGCCATGTGCTATTCCTTTAAGCGTTAGTGGGAAAGCACGACAAGCCACTTCCCTGGGAAAACCGTGAATGGTCATATGTGCCTTGAAAATTTCAAAGTAATTAGTAGGATCCTTAGATCCGTCGTATAAGTCGATCTGTGGCACTTTAAATTTGGATGGCAGTGGTATTGTTATGACTTCTTCGTTGTAAGGAATATCCATACGAGTAAGCAGCTGCTCTACGGAAGAGGAACCACCCATTCTCTTTGCCATCTCTTCGTACTTATCAACCAAACTGCCCAGCTTGTCATGCATCCTTTTCTTCCCTATTTCTTCATTGTTTAATCCCTTTGTGATGTGTGCATCTCCTTCAACTTGCCTGTTTTGGATAGGAGGGGGTTGTCTTTTTGCCGTTTCAGTTCTTCATTCTCTTTTTGCAGCTGCTTGACAACTGTCATCTCCTACTTCAGTTTTTCGTCAACTTTTGCCAACCTTGTTTCTATGTCTGCCATGCTCGTTTCTTGATCACGATTTGCGTGTGATCGCATAATAGTTGGCATGTAAAAATCACGTTGAAGTCTGCAATGATCCCATAGACGACGCCACTATAAAGGATGTGTTTCACATCACTAACCACACGGTTGACCTGCAACAAACAAATTAGCGGCACTGGATGCCCTGGGGACACTCCGATGCTTAAGTCAGAGATATATTATGAGAGTGAGTATATGAGATTTAGTTAATAGCTTGTTACCTCTCGTGGGTTACTCATAGAAGAACATGGATGTGGCATAATGGTAACTGACACTAGTCACCATTCTCTTGTATGTGTCCTCCATGATCCCTTATTAATTAGAGAGGATAGCTCCTATTTTGTCGGAGTTATCTTACCTAAGACGATCGTATCCAGTTGTGGGTTGTATCGTAACTCCCTGGGGAGTTATTTGCTACGTGGTTGTAGTTATGGGCCTTTTGCCGTCTTAATCCTAAGCTAACGCTCTGGGCCGGCCTCCTAGCCGTGGGCTTGATTATTTAGAGGGTACAAATGTCCCCTCCACTTGGGAACATGTTTTTACAAGAGAGTTAGTTTGGTTGGAGGACATTTGAAAACTTCTATCTATCTTCTCTTTCTTTCCTTATTTTTTTTTTCTTCCACATAAATTTTGGTCCAACTAGGCCATTGAAGAGGTATATATATATATATATATATATATATAGAGAGAGAGAGAGAGAGAGAGAGAGAGAGAGAGAGGTGTAAATCGGTCAGTTCGGTTCGGTGATGAATCGAACATTTTCGGTTCATCATTTTTCCGGACCGGACCGGACCGAACACGCATAGGGATTGGATATGACCGGTAGCTATCGGTTTGGTCGGTCCAGCCCAATTATTATTATTATTTTTTTATTTTTTTCATCTTTTTCTTTTCAAATAAATAAATTAAAAAATTAATTAAATTACTAAAATTAAAATTAAGTAAATTATTAATGTGGATTATATAACTAACTCATTAAAAAAATATTTAACTATAATTATATTTATAATGTTGATAGTTCCTATTTACTAATTTAGACTTTACTCTTTAGTATGCATAATTATTAATAATGTCATACATTTTATATATGATTAATGAATATCAAATAATTTCATTATACATAGATTATTCATGCTTGCTTGCAGCTTAGGTATTTTAAAAAAAATTACCTAATTAATTTAATTAAGTGTAAATAGTAGAGTATGTATGAATGTATGATGTATTAACTATTTACATATAATGACATAAATTATCATATGATTTATAATTTATTATTAATTGATAGCATATATTATTTTATATGGTCAATGATAATAAATTAGATGAAGATTATATCATTAACTTATATAAGTACTATATAAAAATAATATATTAAATATTATTAATGGTGAATTGGTGATAAGTTAGTTAATTGATATCATGCATTAGTTAATTACAATTTACAATAATATTTGTAATTGCTTCATATTTACTTACAACTTAGGTGTTGTAACAAAAAATTTATCTAATAACTTTAATTAGATCATAGATATAGATGTTAGTAATTAGTTAATGGTGATAGGTTAATTGATAATATACATTAGTTAATTAATAGAATATTAATTTGTAATTACATATTTAAAATTTTATATTGTTAATGGTGATAGGTTAGATGAAAATTACATAATTAATTATACAACTATTATATAAAATAATATATATAAAAGATATTTAAAAATTATTATTTTTATTCGGTCGGTCCTGTCCGGTCTGGTCCGGGAAAACCCCACCCCGGGACCGGATTGAAAATTGAAACTTTGAAATTCCTTGGACCGAGACCAACCGATCCCAACTTCAGTCCGGTTCAGACCGCACCGTATGGTTTCTCTGGTCCAAACCGACCGACTTACACCCTTAGTTGGACAGTGTGGACTCTTCCTTTGTAATTTGATAGGGAGGACAGGTGCGTGGAGTTTTCATGTTTCTTCTGTCTTTTTATTTGTTGTTGTGGCGTCTGTGTTAGAGGAAGAAAAGACAGTCTTTGGAGAGAGAGAGGGATGAGAGGTTGGACTTGGGGCTGAAAAAAGTAGGAACTATGGAGCGTTTTAGCATAAAAGAGAAAGAAAAGTAAAATAATCCTGAGAGGTTGGTCCAAGTGGTGAAGGCTTGGTCTTAGGGTATTACTACCTCCAAGGTCCAAGGTTCAACACCTTATGGATGCAAACAATCATTTGGGGCCACAAGCCCACGACTCTTGGTAAAAAGCTATCAATTTAACCAGTTTCGTGTAGAAAAATTTTCAAGAGTGCGGTGCATGGGACTGTTACTCTGTAGGGGTGGATCCGAAGGGCCTTGCCTTGGAGAGGTTCCCCGACATCAAAAAAAGAAAAAAAAAAGAAAAGTAAAATAAAAGTGACATTAGGGGTGAGATATGGGGTGTGGAGTGAATAATAACTGATGTATATCATATCTTCCTTTTTATTCGAATTGTGATTCTCTTTCATAATTCTTATCAATCAATACCAGTCGTATCTTTTCTTTTTTCGTTTCTGTTTTGGAGTTATTTCTTTCTTATGTTTAACTTGATAAGTTGTGATTTGTGAGACAAATTTGACTGTTTCAAGTTTTGTATTTGGCTTGCCTTTCAAAAATAGCGTGCTTTTGGTTTTCGCAGGTGCTAAGAGAAACACCACAACTCGAACTGCCGTCGTCATTGTTGTGCCCACTCTTGTTGTTATTATACAGGTCATCAGTATTATTTATTTATTTTTAAGAGTGAGGAAGCGCAAGGATCATTTTGAAAGTAAGTACAACATAGTTGTTGACATCTTGTATTCCTCGTTATTTTTGAGATTTTGAAGGCTATTTTTATATATTATATAATAGTTACGAAAATTCATGACTTTGTTTTTGCACTTGCGTAACACTGGGTTTTAGGAATAGATTTTTTCTTTATAATTGGTTCCACTCTGTTTTATTAGTTACTAGAGATACGAACCCAAAAATCAAATTTGATTCCATACCTTGTTGTATGCATTCATATTGAGCAAATTAATAAATCATTCAAGTATGTATCAAC
This sequence comes from Cyclocarya paliurus, assembly GCA_029856935.1. Classification (NCBI taxonomy): domain Eukaryota; kingdom Viridiplantae; phylum Streptophyta; class Magnoliopsida; order Fagales; family Juglandaceae; genus Cyclocarya; species Cyclocarya paliurus. The sequence goes on from CM056951.1 coordinate 27,720,978, forward strand.
CTGGCCGCCGTTTCTTTTCTGAAGCCATGGATGAAATGGGAAACGTTGAATCCTTGCAATTCGATTTCGACGTTATTAGAGCTGCCACATGCAACTTTTCTGATGCAAATAAGGTTGGGAAAGGTGGATTTGGGCCGTTTATGAGGTATGAAAACAGTAGGGTATAAAAAGTATTACCAAGCATCTATTGTCAAAATATGTCAAACCATTGTATTTAGTTCTGAAAATAGATTTGAATTCTTTTATTTGTGACATATTCAGGGTAAGCTTCCCAATGGGCAAGAGATAGCAGTAAAAAGACTATCGAGAACCTCTGGACGAGGAAATTTGGAATTCACGAATGAGGTTGTATTAGTGGCCAAGCTCCAACACCGAAATCTAGTAAGGCTCCTTGGATTTTGCTTGGAAGGGAATGAACGAGTTCTTGTGTATGAGTTCGTACCTAACGCATTCTATGTTTACATTGGGATGAAGATATTTTCATTCATTTCCTTAAAAGATCATAAATTTTAAATATTTGACTGAGTACGTACGATTCCATGCATATGTAGATCCCAAGAAGAGTGCAAATCTAGATTGGGAGAGTAGATATAAAATTATTAAAGGCATTCGTCGAGGGCTTTTATACCTTCATGAGGATTCTCGACTTCGGATTATTCATCGTGATCTCAAAGCTGCTAACGTACTATTAGATATAGAAATGAATCCTAAGATTTCAAATTTTGGCATGGCAAGGGTATGTGTACTGGATCAGACTGAAGGCAATACAAACAGAATTGTGGGGACCCAGTAAGTATATAAACATATCCAAATATGATAGAGCTAATGACTACAATTCTGCATTTTCTATATGATTGATTTATGTTGGTTATTTGCATCAAGAAAGGCATATGAAGAGATGGAAATCAAATCAATTGAAAATAATAATCAAAGCTCTACTGCCTTCAAATTGAAGTTGAGTATATTAATATTGATATGCAGTGGATATATGGCACCAGAGTATGCAATGCTTGGGCAATTCTCGATCAAGTCAGATGTCTTTAGTTTTGGTGTGCTGATGCTTGACAGCAAACCAATGATCTCCAATTCATCTATTACTCACGGTTCCACCTCAGCTGCACATGATGACAGCAAGCGGCCTCAACCACAACCTCAAGCACTGGAACCTTCCGAGAACATCAATTCATGAAATTTCTGTTGTAAATTCTCTCTGGGCTATTCTTGTAATCTTACATGTACAAAGGGAATATTTTCTGTTATTACCACACTCTGTACAGCTAGCAATAGGCATCACACACACCTCATGGTTGTTAAAATGCCAGACCATTTCTTGGCACCCTTAGCTCTATAAATAGAGCACTGTATACAACACAATTGAGATCAATGAAGATGAATATTTGAAATACAAAGTTTCACATGGTACCAGAGCTATTCGAAGACTAGCATCTCATATGGCTAAAGTTCCTCCTCTTGCCCCTCCTCCTCCTTTCAAAACTCAAACTCCCAACCCACCCGCTCCTTCTCTACTCCCTCATCTTTCTCACCTTGTTTCCGTTAAGCTCACAAATGACAATTTTCTTCTATGGCGCACTCAAATGATTCCTTATTTCAAAGGACAACGGCTTTTTCACTATGTGGATGGCTCTGTCCAACCCCCTCCTCCTCTACTTGCCAATAACATCACTGTTAACACAGAATATCTCACGATTCTCACCTGGATTCAAACTGATCAGCTCATCCTAAGTGCCTTAATATCCTCCCTCTCTGACAACCTCATCGCCCAAGTTGTTGGTCACCAAACTGCTCGAGATGTTTGGGTTGCTCTTGAGAGACTCTTCGCCTCTCACTCCCATGCCCGTATCATTCAGCTTCGCTATCAGCTAGCCACAATTTCAAATGGCTCCTCCTACATTTTCGATTATTTTCGCAAAGTAAAACATTTATCCGATACAATGAGTGCTGCTGGTTCTCCTCTTTCACCTCCTGAATTCACTTCCTACCTTCTTGCTGGCCTCAACAGCGATTATGATGCCTTTGTAACTTCTGTTACAGCTCGTGTCGAACCACTCTCCTAAGAAGAACTATATAGCTTACTATTCACTCATGAAAATCGTCTATCTCACTCCAATCATCTCCCTACCCCAACAAATTTCTCGGCAAATTTCACCTCAAATTCCTCTACTCAGGGCTGAGGCTTCACCCGTGGTTTCCACTCTTTAGGTAGTCACCGTGGTCGTGGCTGAGGTTGCACATCATCTGCATCTCCTCAATCATCCCACTCTCCATCTCCTCTACCTCACAACAAACCTACATGCCAAATCTGTGGTAAAGTGGGTCACCTTGCCATCCGTTGCTAGTCCAGGTTTGATCATGCCCTTCAAAGCGATCCCCCAAAAAATCTAGCAGCTCACTATACTACCTCCAGCTCCTCTCCTGACCTGTCTTGGTATCCAGACACCGCCGCCACAAATCATCTCACCTTCGATTTATCCAATCTCAATATTCAATCCTCTCCCTATGGTGGCAATGATCAAATCAGAGTTGGCGATGGAAATGCTCTACCGATTGCACACATTGGTGACTTAATCTTTCCTACATCTTCTACTTCTTTTTATCTGAAAAATTTGTTGCATGTACCACATATTACCAAAAACTTAATTTCGGTTCGACAGTTTTGCATTGACAATTCAGTTTTCTTTGAGTTTCATGGTTCTCATTTTCTTGTGAAGGATTCAAAGACGGGGAACCTTCTCCTTCGTGGCCTCACCCATGATGGTCTCTACTCCTTTCCCACTCCTGTTTCATCTCCTCAGGTCCTAGTCGGCGAGCGCACCACAACCTCTCATTGGCACTCACGGCTTGGACATCCCTCTCTTCAGTTAGTCCATCGGATTCTCTCCTCTCACTCTCTACCAGTCTCTACTCGTGATCTCTCTTCCAAGTGTTCAGCATGCTGCAAGGCCAAGAGCTCTCAACAACCCTTTCAGGATTCTCATCAACATTCAACCAAACCATTGCAACTTATATATTCTGATGTATGAAGCCTTGCCCTATTATTTCTAGAGATGGTTTTCGCTACTATGTAGCCTTTCTAGATGATTTTACTCATTATACTTGGTGGTTTCCCTTAATACAAAAATCTGATGTATTCAAAGTTTTTCTCCAATTTCAAGCTCATGTTGAGTTAATGTTTAACTCCAAAATAATATCCTTGCAAAGTGATTGGGGTGGGGAATATCAATCTCTTCACTCACTTCTTCAAACAAAAGGAATTTCTCATTGTTTATCATGTCCGCATACGCACCAACAAAATGGTGTCGTAGAGCGCAAATATCGTCACATTGTTGAGACCGGACTTGCACTCATGGCTCATGCATCTCTCCCTCAAAAATTTTGGGCCGATGCTTTCCATACGGCCGTTTTTCTAATAAATCGGCTTCCTATACCAATTCTTCATCATAAATCACCATTTGAAAAATTGTTTTCTAAGTCTCCCGATTATACATTTCTCAAGGTCTTTGGCACTGCATGTTGGCCTCATCTCAGACCGTACAATCAATACAAATTAGACCTTAGGTCTACAAAATGCTTGTTCATTGGCTATAGCGATTTTCACAAAGGATATTGTTGTTTGGATCTTCCAACTAGAAGAATTTACATCTCAAGGGACGTAATTTTTGACGAAACTCAATTTCCTCTTGCCCCCTGCCCAACGTCTACACATAATACTCTCAAGCCCATCTCCACTCAACTTCCCTCAATTCTTGGCCCACCTCCCTCCTCAACTCCTTTTAATTCGGTGCTTTCTCCTGATAGGCCTCCTTCAGCCCACAACCCAACTCTCATAAACTCCCTCCCCCAACTTCTCCTCTCTCTCGGCCCCGATACCAACCTCAGCCCAGAAATCTCATCTTCTTCTCCCGATTCTTCTAGGTTTGCTTCCATTCCCTCTGAACCGCCCCCAAGCTCTCCCACCACATCCTCCAATCTTTCACCCATCATCACCAGATCCCATACAAACTCCACTCGTCCTCACAAGTTCACTGACGGTACAATCTTATGGCCCCCTCCTTGCAGCCATCTAACCACCACCAGCACCATTCTCGAATCTCCAACCTCTTACACTGTAGCCGCAAAATATCAGCCATGGAGGACTGCTATGTCTAATGAATTTCAAGCTCTTTTGTAGACTAACACATGGACTCTTGTTCCCTCCACTGGCATCACCAATCTCGTCAGCTGCAAATGGGTCTTCCGAACGAAACGACTTTCTGATGGCTCCATCGAACGCCGCAAGGCACGATTAGTCACCAAGCGTTTCCATCAACAGGCAGGTATAGATTTCTCTGAAACTTTCAGTCCAGTGGTTAAACCCACTACAATTCGCACCATTTTGTCCATTGTTGTCACTGAGAATTGGTCCCTTAGGCAATTAGATATTAATAATGCATTTCTCCATGGGGACCTTCAAGAACAAGTGTATATGAGTCGGCCAATTGGTTTCATCAACCCAGACTACCCAAATCATGTGTGTCGTTTGAATAAGGCCATTTATGGCCTCAAACAAGCTCCCCGAGCCTGGTTCTCAAAGTTGAGTACCCGACTCCTTGACCTTGGTTTCACTGCCTCTATTGCTGACCCTTCCTTGTTTGTTTATAAGCATCATTCTGTCACTATCTTTATCTTAGTTTATGTAGATGACATTATTCTCACTGGTTCATGCACAACTGCCATATCATCTGTTCTTCAAGCCCTTAGCATGTCATTTCCATTAAAAGATTTGGGTCCTCTCAGATATTTTTTAGGTCTTGAGATCAACAAAATGTCCACTGGTCTTCACTTATCTCAAACCAAATATATCTGTGATCTCTTGAAAAGAACCAAAATGGATCTAGCCAAACCAGTGAACTCACCTATGGCCTTTTCCACTCATTTTTCTCTCAATGAGAGTCCCGAATTTTCTGACCTAACTCTATATAGAAGTATTGTTGGCAGTTTACAATATCTGTCTCTCACACGGCCTGATGTTGCCATTGCTGTGAGCAAAGTGTGTCAGTTCATGCATGCCCCTAAATTACCTCACTGGCAAGCTATGAAGAGAATACTACGGTATCTCAAACACACTGCCCACTATGGCTTACACATTCAGCCCTTCAGTTCTTACCATCTCCATGCATTTTCTGATGCTGATTGGGCCGGGTGTCCCGATGACCGTCGTTCCACCGGTGGTTATTGTGTCTTTTTGGATCAAATCTCATCTCCTGGAACTCTAAGAAGCAACAAACAGTGGCGCGATCAAGCACCGAAGCTGAATACAAGGCACTTGCCAACACCACTGCTGAAATACTTTGGATACAATCTCTACTCCATGATCTTGGTGTATTTCTTTCTCATCCACCCACTTTATGGTGTGATAATTTGGGGGCAACGTATCTCTCAGCAAATCCAGTTCTTCACTCCCGCACTAAACACATGGAAATAGATTTCTATTTTGTTAGAGATCGAGTTGCATCAAAAACACTGCATGTGTCATTTATCTCTTCTCGGGACCAGCTTGCTGATGGGCTCACAAAGCCTTTGTCTTCATCTCGGTTTCTCACTTTAAGGTCGAGTCTCACCATGGTGCCCCTGCTGGACTCGCGGGAGGGTGACAGCAAACCAATGATCTCCAATTCATCTATTACTCATGGCTCCACCTCAACTGCACATGATGACATCAAGCGGCCTCAAGCACTGGAACCTTCTGAGAACATCAATTCATGAAATTTCTGTTGTAAATTCTCTCTGGGCTATTCTTGTAATCTTACATGTACAAAGGGAATATTTTTTGTTATTACCACACTCTGTACAACTAGCAATAGGCATCACGCACACCTCATGGTTGTTAAAATGCTAAACCATTTCTCGGCACCCTCAGCTCTATAAATAGAGCACTATATACAACACAATTGAGATCAATGAAGATGAATATTTGAAATACAAAGTTTCACAATGCTGGAGATTGTAAGTGGTCAAAAAATTACATCTTTCCGTGAAGGGGAGAATAGAGAGTACCTTCTAAGCTATGTGAGTGTATACATAAATTATTAGACCCCTGTTCTTTGTTAAAATGAAAATCAACAATATTCTACACTATTTTCTTTGACATGTATGCGTGAATTAATGTATATTTTCAGGCTTGGAAAAACTGGAGAGAGGGGACAGCTGCGAGTCTCATAGATCTCACATTGAGGAGTGGTCCACTGAGTGAAATGATATGATGTATTCACATTGGATTGCTGTGTGTTCAAGCAAATGTTGCCAACAGACTAGACATGGCTTCAATTGTTCTCATGCTTAATAGCAATTCCATTACTCTCCCTTTGCCCACACAACCAGCAAGTTTTATGCAAAATGGGGTTCCATTAAGCACATCAATGAAACTGGACACTGATTGCAGGCCGGTGAGTCAGTACGAGGTTTCGATTACAGAGTTAGATCTTAAGTAGTGTTTTGTGGTTATTGTCACGGTGTACGTGTTTTTGTGCAAATTTCACTAGCTATTATATTTTCATAGCAATATTAGTACAAGAAAAACACCACGCACTGATCAAGACATTTGAAGAGCATTTGCTCAAGTATGATACATGCATGCCTATTCAAGTTTCAACATCATGTCAATTGTTTTTGTCAAGGGAGGGGGAGTGCTGTCAGTACTTTTGTGATTTGGGAAGAAAAGGAATGAAGTACCTATCGATCGAACAAATTTATAATTGCTTTTTCCCTCAAACAGACAATAATACATAGAGAATAAGCAGGGTATCTAGCTAGCTACTAGCTAGTACGTGTGTGTATGAGATGTTTGTTTTTGCCCAAGAAAGGCTGAGACGGAAAGTTTACTTTTATAATAAGCAAATTGAAATGCGTGAGGTTATTAGCAGAAAATATGGGGGATTACATGGAGTGGGAATGGCCTGGTGAGATGTTTATACTCCCATTAATGGGAACACCCTTGGAGATGTTTCCGGTGGCCCACAGACGGTAAAGTATTTTTTCACCTAATTGTTACAAAGTTTTCATGCTCTATGTACTCTTTGCCTATACTTTATAGCATGACTTTTTTTCCCTATTTCTTCCTCTTTTGATATGACCCAGAGATTGTGAACTTCTTTTAATATATAGGATTCGACTACTTGAGGGAAAGGATCAAGCCAATCAAACTATGGTGGAGGTGCATTTTATATGCCAGTAAGCTTGCCCTTTTCCGTTTTACTTTAGCATAAGCTTGCCCAACACGAATGGTCCAGTGAGTCTCTGATGCTAAAGTTAGTCTTCTTTCAAGAAGAGTTATTGCAAAATCAGAGTCTTTAGAAATTATTCGTACATGGAGTCTACCTTTTATACGAGGTATTGATGGAACATTTCGTACCCTGTGTCAGAGGTCAGCGTCCCGCTCATAGTTAGGGATGCTACCTGCACCATACAGTGCGGGATAACCCGCCTCCAGCCTATTTCAATAAAGGACTACAGTCCACTAGATCTAAAATTATTCATGGGTCCAAAAGTGATCAAAAAAATAATTTCAGACTCAAATTGTAAATTTAAATTTGTAAATATAACTATAATTTAAAAACTATGTAATTTTTAAATTTGTTAGTGCATATTTTGTGTAAGTTGTAGTGTAGTAGGACGGCCCTTTTATAGATTGGCTTCACCCTTTTATAGATTGGCTTCACAATACAAGTCTCACACTTAACCAATGTGAGACTCTTGTATTGTCTTGACAATCTATAAAAGGGCCACCTTACTACATTACAATATATACAAAATATTAAGTAAAAGTTCTACTTAATAAGTATGACTATATTTATATGTAGTACAAATAATAAATATTTATAAATATGTTTAGTATAAATATATATTTATATAATAAAAGGGCCACTAGTGGGGTTAGGTGTGAGGTGAGGTTGCCCACCCCACCATGCGGGGCCTGGGAAACGAGGTGCGAGGCCTCGTTGCCCACCCCTACTCATAGTTACCAGGCTCCAGTCCTTAATGCAACATGGATTCTAAGGTGACACCATTAATGTAACATGTTCCTAGGGTGGAATCTAAACGAAACGGCAAACGATCAATGCGGTCACTTCCTGTCCCCATCGTCAGCGAATGGACAATTGCCCATGATCTCTGTTCACTTGCCGGTTTAGATCTTTAAATGCTAGGTGTCATATGAGGGTGTCAGGGTCAGCATATCTTGTCTCCCTCATTTCTTAAGGGGGGGTTTAGCTTGAAGGTATCCTCTCTCTTCTAGTATAGTTGGTGGGCTGAGTCTCGTTGGTGATTCATAGGCCCATAGGAGGGGAGCGATTTTGGCAAAGATGGTCTTTAGTGTCCTACCTAGGCCCAACCCATGGGAAAGGATGGGAATATCCCCTCCAATTATCCTGCCAATTATTACCATATGGGTAAGGTAGGAATTCATTTGTTTTTTAGGAAGTTTCTATAGCATGTAGGTAATAGACTGATGTGCACTTGAGTGCACCTGTCTGGCTTCCCTTGTTTGGGTTGTGGTTGTCAACTACCCTCATGCGTCGTTTCATGCAATGCGTATCACAAGCGCGCACCTTGTCACTCTCCCTCTTGCAGTGCGTGCTAGTCCACTATTTGAGGAAGTCCATGGTTTCACTTAAATTCTTGATCCGTTTGCCTTCACTTTTCTCGAAGCTTGTGAATCCCTGCCTTCTTGCTCTCCTGCTTTCTTGCTCCATTTTCCTTTCTACTCCCTTCCAATCGCCACTGAAAGATATGTATATATATACAATAATCAAAACGACGTCCTTTTAACTTAAAAATATGTAATGAAAGTTTGGGTGACTTCGAACTTATGAGAGCATTAGAATTGGATTGGTCATTCTATTCTTTAAATTTTGACTAATATGTAACTTTTTTATTTTTAGCTAATCATTCAAAAGTTGAAGTCTACATTGGATTAGTCATCACACTCTATAATAATAAAACTATTATTATTTATATTTTTTAGTTAATTTTTATTTTATTTTCATAAGTTTCAATAACCTTCAACAATCATATTCATTTTCATTTTCACAATCCAACAATTTATAATATAATAATCTCATATGTATATAGATTGTAAAATCTCATATGAATAAAAATATCATATCTATAATGTAATAATCTAAAAAAATACTTTTAAACTTGCTATAGTTCTTTTCATATTTGAAAAGAAGAATAGATTTACTGTAACCTATATCTTGGATGAAAACAATTTAACTAATTCAATGTGGAGTAAATATGGATGATATTTGTTAAATTTAAAAATAAAAAAAATATTTGACCAATTCAATACCAATGCTCTGGGGCTCCAACTAGGGGTGTAAGTTTGGACTAAAAAATCGAAAAACTGGTCCGAACCGGACTGGACCGGACCGGTTGGGCCGGTTTTCCAGTTTTTTGGTCTGGAATCGGTTCTTTATTTGTACAAACCAGTTGAATCCGGTCCGGTTCCGGTTTCATAGTTTTTGAGACCGGATCGAACCGGACCGGACCGGTTGAAGAAAAAAATAAAAAAATTATATATATAAGTTTTATACAAAAATAATATTATACAAAATATTTTTTATATATAATATATAAAAAGAAAGAAAATCACTCAAATATTATTACTAAATTTTGATAAATACATAGGACATTAGTAGTTATACTAATATAGAGTATAGTTATACTTATACTGATATAGTTATACTAAATCACTATAACTAATATTAATATATAACTAATACTAATAGTTTATTATAGACTATAGTTTTAGTTATACTGATATAGTAAATACTAAATCACTATAACTAATACTAATATAGTACTTGGCTTTAGTAAAACATATTTTTTTAGTAAAGTAGATTTTTTTAATAAAAGTATAAAACAGATTTTTTTAAAGCAATTTTTTTTATAAACAGATTTTTAATGACAAATTGTCAAACTTACATTTAAAAAAAACCGAAAAACCGGACCGAAAACTGGTAAAACCGGAAGTACCGGTTTAGAAGGGTAACCGGTGCGTAATTGGTTTTGAAAAATGCAAAATCGGTACATACCGGTTCGGTCCTAAATTTTATCCAAAACCGGACCGGACCGGACCGGTTACACCCCTTGCTCCAACATTGGCCATTTAATTTATAAAAACAGTTTTGACTGTCAGGCTATTCAACCCTCCAGTCGGTATTCTGAATCCTTGCCAAACTCCTACTCCGACTATTTTTCATCTAACTCCTATTCCGATTCCAAACTTCAAATTTTCTGAATTCGTCAAAGTCGAAGTTGGCGTGCGCTGAAGTCAGAGCTATCGGTAGTTTTGCTCCCTCCTAATCCAAATTAGTGCACTGTATCCTAGAAGGTTCGCTTTGAAAATGAGTGGCGCTACGGGCCGGTCGGGTGTGAAAGGTTAGTTTACACCTAGCAAATAAAAACTTGACACGTTAGAGTTTTAGTAAAATTTTAAAATAAGCCGATTGTAGCAGATTTAAATTTCTCTTTATGTGCAGTTTACTCTACCCCCACCCAAAACATTTCTGCCCCCACCCCATTGAAACACGCTGCCCCCACCCAGTCGAAACTTTGCCCCACTTCCATTGGCCACTTCCAGTCATTCCAAAAAAAATTGGCCATCACTGCCCACCGTCCCTGAAGCCCTTCTATGATTTATGAGGTTAGATATACAAATATTTCTTATTTGGTGATTTATGATTTGGTAGTTTTTTATTTAGTAATTTTTTATTTGATAATTTTTTAGCAAATCTGAGAAACTAAATTTGATGAAAAACTTTGGTGATAAAATGATTAAAGTTGCGTATACGTTGGTTGCCATTTGAGGTTTGTCGGCATCTTCACGTTGGTTGCCATTTGAGGTTTTTGCTTGGAGGTGGATTACTATATATTCACCCCTGGAGGTCTTCCCGTATTCCCAAAATCCTCTTAAAAAATTTAATCAAATAAAAGACAAAAAGTCCAAAAAGGTTGCAGAATAATGGTATGTTGTCATTGTCTTCAAGGCCAAAAATTTAATTAAATGAAAGTTGAGGATGTGGTCCAAAAAGGGACTTTTATAATAGGATATCTTTGTCTTTGTCGTCATGTGGTCCAACAATTTAATCAAATGAAAGTGAAATATGTAGTAGGTTATGTGGTTTATTATATATATATATATATATGTTATCCGATTATGACGTGGTTTGAAAATGACTCACATGGGGAACCAATTTTTTTTTCTAATATCAGGTTGAATGATGAGTGCTTCAAGAGGAGATGATATTGAGATTTTAGATGATAGTACCGATGACACTGAAATTCTTGAAGATGATGGCGAGGTTCAACAAGACAAGGGAAATAATACGATGCCATTTTCATATGTGGAGCCGTATGTGGGGTTACAATTTGATGAAATAGAGGATGCACATAGTTGTTATAAAGCCTTCTCTAGAAGGACTAGTTTTAGCATTCGAACAAACCATACTCGATTGTCAAATGTAGACAAATCATTAATTGGAGTAGAGTATGTGTGTTCTAGAGAAGGATTTCGGCGTCATAATTCTAAACTCAAAAAGAGAGCAAGACCCGAGATTGCAGAAACAAAGTGTGGGTGTAAGGCGACGATGATAATAAAGAAGGATGGAGAAAAATGGGTTGTGTCCAAATTTGTACTCCAACATAACCATGAGTTGTTGACACCTAGGAGTACAAGTTTGCTTCGTGGGCATAGACGGGTTACACCTGCGCAAAAAAATTTAATAGACACACTAAATGAGTCGGGGATACCAACACGGAAAATAATGTCCGTGTTGAGTAAAGAGTCGGGCGGTGATTATAATGTCGGTTGCATACCAAAGGATATTCAGAATTACTTAGGCCATCGAAGGAGACAAGTTCTCGGAGAGGGAGATGCACAAAAGTTATACGCTTACTTTTTAGAAAGTGAACGTAATAATCCAGGCTTTGTATATTCGATCCAAGTTGATGCAGATGGGTCGATGGGGAATTGCTTTTGGGCAGATGCTAGATCAAGGGCCGCATACCAATATTTTGGAGACGCTGTTACATTTGATGCTACATATCTCACAAATCGCTACAAGATGCCATTTGTTCCATTCACTGGAGTTAATCATCATCATCAATCTGTGATGTTTGGATGTGCGTTACTTGTAAATGAGACGGTCGAGTCTTATACATGGTTATTGAAAACATGGCTAGAAGCGATGCTTGGTCGTGCTCCCTCTACAATAATAACCGATGATGACAAGGCCATGGCTAGGGCCATCGCAGAGGTATTTCCCAATACCACGCACAAATTGTGCTTATGGCATCTGTTACAAAAAGTTCCTGAACATCTAGCTCATGTTTATAACAAATATCCACAATTTCAACATGATTTTAATCATTGTATTCATGAGACACTGACTATTGAGGAGTTTGAGATGGAGTGGATATACATGTTATCGAAGTACAATATTGAAGAAAATAGTTGGTTGCAGAATATTTATACGAGGAGAGCAAAATGGATGCCGGCTTACTTGAGAGGCACATTTTGCACTGGAATGTCCACAACTCAACGGAGTGAGAGTATGAACAAATTTTTTAAAGACTATGTTCGTGCAAGTACGATGATAAGTGACTTTGTTCATCAATATGATAAAGCATTGAATGCCCGTTATTTTAGCGAGAAAGAGAAAGATGTGAAGACAAAAACATCAATGCCAATTATGAAGACTACTTACAATATTGAAGAGGAAGTGGCCAAGATCTATACAAGAAAATCATTTCTGATATTTCAAGATGAGTTGCTTAATAGTCAAAGGTACAAGGCGCACAAAACACGGGAGGAAGATGGAAGAAAAATTTACTTGGTGGGCATTGATGGGAAAGAAAAGCCGACATATGAAGTGACACTTGGGAGGGAGAACAACATAGTTTCTTGTACATGTTGTAAGTTTCAATTTATTGGCTTTCTATGTCGACACAGCCTACATGTTTTGGCAAAAAAAAGTTGTTTGAACAGTGTACTCCAATCATATGTTTTAGAGAGGTGGACGATCAATGCAAAGAGTCATGTGCTAAATGGGATATGTGTCGATGAGGGGCCATTGGAGATGGTCCCAACTGCGTTAGTCATGAAACATCGTTTGATGAGACAGTTTTATAACGTTGCCGAGGTGGGGTCACTATCTATCCAGAGATTTGAGCATGCTTCTAGGGGAATAGAGAATATTCATGCAGAGCTTCTATTGATGAACATTGATGGTGATGGTAACGTGGAGGGAGATACGGTCCAGAGCCAGTTAGTTTCAAATTTTTCATTGCAAGATCCACCACATATTGTGTCCAAAGGAAGGCCAAAATCATTACGACAAAAGAATCCAAAAGAAAATGTACCAATGAAAAAGCGGCGATGCAGCATTTGTAAAGAAGAAGGGCATATAAGAAGCAAGTGTCCATCACATAGGTACTTGCAATAATTTCACGTGTTCATATACTAATGTTAGAATTTACCTTCTATGAGCTTCTATTTTGATAAAAGATTTTTTTTTTTTACTTCAGGAATATTGGGGAACCAAGCTCAACTATGTTATATCCAGACCCAACCACCATATCAACTACATTTGACATGTTTCAATACTATGCTCTATTTTATACAAATACTTTTTTAATTAGTTGGTTATTTTTTTAACAATGGTAATATATTTTTTCCCTTTTGCAGGAATGTGGAAGACCCGACTATATTACAAAATGAAGATTTCGGATCATCGTGGAATTATTATCCATCACAAGATCATTAGCATTGGAATTATTATCTATCAATATGGAAATATAGAACTTTGAGTTTTGTAGCCATTAGATTTGGCGTGCAATTTGTCTATGATATTTTTGATTTTAAACTTGTAAGTTTAGATTGGATGTGAGATAGATTTCTAGTGGTATATAAACGTTTGTCTCATGAACTGAAATCCAATATGTGGTTAATGTGACTGATTGAGAATCCAATATGTCACAGCTTGAGAATTCAATATTTTGTTAATATGTCACAGCTTGAGAATCCAATAATTTGTTAATGTGACTAATTAATTAGTTGTTAATATGAAGGATGTAGTTGTAGATGGTGATAGATGCTAGAACAGGATATACACAGGGAAAATAGTCTTACAAATACAACTTCAATAGTCTGCAACTCAACCCAAGCGTCTTTTACAAAAATAGTATTGCGCAAATACAACTTGAATGCAACTAGTTCAGAAAATAAATACAACTTGATAAGCCACATGTACATCTTATTGTAGCATTAAATGATTTACATTATCATTGACTTTACTGAAATTTGGACTAACTAATAACGCAATGAATAAACAAGATGCAATCTGCGCATTTTTGTACTTCTTCTTCATCGAGTGAAATTAGTTGCGTGCTGTATTATTGCACATTCAACTGCTATCCTTTCATTTCTTTTTTGTGCTAATGCCAAGATTCGCCTACAACAATGCTATGGTGTCTCCTCCAGGAATGGCCATATTGCTGCAAATAATGCCAATCGAATCAAAACACAAAAGAGTCTGAAAAGGGGTGGGAGAGGGGACCTGGGCAGCAAAATAAAACAACCACTCAGCAGCAAACAAATACAACCAAGCAGCAGCCAAAAAATAGCAGTTATATATCATAATGCTAGACAAAACAATATGGACCAGTTTATGTTTAATTTGTCAGCTCATGTTATTTTTTTTTCTCTTTCTTGGCCATGAAAATGAGAATGAAGGTGGTTCTTGATATGAAAAAAAAAAAAAGGCCTGCTAAATGCTAATCTTCTGGTGGTGGTCTATTCACAATCAGTTACTAATATGAGTTCCTACTAAATAAATATGCTAGATAATAAGTAGCTTACACATAGTACAGGAATATCATATAGATTATTATTATTTTTTTTTTATAGGAGTAAAGGAATACTCATCTCTCTCGGATGATTATTGCCAACCTTACTTAATGTTAAAGGATCTACTCTTAAATGTGAAAGGGATGTCGATGTCTTCAACTAAAGACTTTATAAGTGAAAATAGGCACAATGCAAGACACAACAGTTATATATCATAATGCAAGACACAGAATTGGTGGTAAAGAGACAAAGTATTCACAAACCATTAATCTACAAAATTGGTCGTAAAGAGACAGAAAATATCAAACATCCCAGCAAGACACAGTTTCGATTATCATAAATTGAATTAATATAATGTTATCTATATGACTCAACTCAACTAAACCTTAACCTCAACTACAAAAACTCTTCAAGGTGAACAATAAATTTGATTAAAGAGAGTACTGAACGGTGGTACTAGAAATATGAAGAAATTCGATATTCACTTCACTGAAATATGAAGAAAATCGACCCAGCCTAAATAAATCTACCCAGCTAGAAATATGAAGAAATTCGATATTCATTTCACTGAAATATGAAGAAAATCGACCCTGCGTAAATAAATCTACCCAGCCTAGAAATATGAAGAAATTCGATATTCACTCCACTGCAATATGAAGAAAATCGACCCAGTATGAAGAAAATCGAACCACCTAAAGAAATCATAAATCATAAATAGACTGTAATCCTAAACCAAAAAACTTACGAGTTGCTTCTTGCCGTTCCAAATCACTCGATGGGAGGCGCGGGCGAGAGAGGGAGAATCGATGCAAGAGTCAAGGAGAGGAGAGAAATAAGAGAGGGAGAATCGGTGCAAGAATCGAAATCGGTACAAGAATCAATTAATGGAGAGAAATACGAGAGGGAGAATCGCTGCGGGGCAGAGGAGAGGAAAACGGGAAAACGGGGAGGGGAGACGAAAAGGGGAAAACGGGGAGGGGGTATCTCATTTCGGGAGAGGGTTCATGTGCATTGTAGTGTATTGTAACACAAATACACTTTACAGATGTTGAAGTCTTATTGGCTGGTGTAAAGATGGAATACACACCCGACCGGTTTTGAGCTTTTTCCTTTGAAAATATCGTCCTAAAACGTGTAGACCTTGTCTACAGTAGACAGACGACGCTTATGATTTTCACGTGACTGCTTGGAATTTTCAACATCGTGCACTTCAGGGCTTGAAATACTAAAGTCATGCAGAAACAGATATACTTTTCTCATCCATCTTTCGCTAATCAAAGTTAGATTAAAAAAATAATCAGATATACGAGATGAATAGATAAAGTGAAAGGGGATTGTCTTTGGTTTCAGAGAGGATCGGAGGAGAAAATATTTAGAGCACCAATACTAATTATCACCTCATTCGATATCTTTAACGACGCAAAGTACTTCATCACTCATATTAATTATTTTGCTTCAGAATTTCAGTAAAGGTGTACAGATTTTTCGTGCTTTTTTTTTCCTAAATAGGTTTTTCGTAGTCTTGGAGTTGGAAACAAATGAAATGCTCTTTCATCACGCAATACCACCGAGACAGAAAAAAGGAAAAAAGAAATTAACGTAATTGTACAAGTGCATTGCTTATGACCGCGATATTCCTCAATCACGCCGATATGGGCGATAAACGTATTAATTGTTTGAGATATAATTTTTCCAAATTCAAATAGATAAGTTATCTACAAATTTTTATAAAAAAGTGAATCTAACCTTTAATAAATGTTAAAAAAATTATTTTGTTTTTAGTGAAATATATTTTTTTTAAAAGAATCTGCATAAAGTTTGTTTATTTGAGACTTTTTTTTTAAGAAGTGGACGGTACTCTAAATTTATTAATAACCCTCACTTGTAGCGAAAGAAAACTGTAGTTACATCCAAAAGCTTGGAGGATACAAATAAACTTGTCTATTTGAGATTTATACTTAATATTACTCTTAATTATTCGTCTCTATTATCAGATATTGGTGCTTTGAGTTAGGTTTGAAATGTTACAATTTACTGTACGTGTAGTGCTAGATTTTGAATGATTCAATTGGATCGCAAATTAGTCGATTCAAGATTCTATGGATTGGAATGTTGTACTACACTTTGTTGTGGCTGGAGTGGATCTAATGCTCATGAAGAATCGAACGTGACAACAAGAAATCTTCCCTTTTGTGGCGAGGTAAGTTGGCAGCAAAAACCTATAAATCGCCGCAATATATTTGACGCGACCAAAATCTGTTCGTAGCAAACTGATCGAGAAAAACAAGTCTGGGTTGATCAATTGCGGTGGCCTTTGACTTTGGTCGCATAGAATATCTTTTGCCGCGAATATATTCCGTCACAAATAATGGTTTCAACGAGATATGCACAGTTTTGGCGCCATATTACTTCTCCGGAAATCATTGTTTTCGGCGAGTAATATTCGTCAAAAATTATTATTTCTGGCGATTATTACTCGCCGGAAATAAGGTTAAACATTTAAAAAAATATTTGCGGCGAATCCTAACTCGCTGCAAAGAACAATTATCCCCCAAAAAAAATTATAAAGCATAAAACCGTATTCATCAAAATCCAAACCATGCAATAATTTTAAATTTCAAGGAAAATCAATAAAAAACCAAGCACAATAAAATTAACCAAAAGATATGATATTAAATGTCTTCTAAAAGGAAAATATCATATAAAAGTTAAAGATGCAAACATGACATATAACTGAATCAACAAGTCTTGGATGAACAAGTCTGAGAGAATGTAATGAGTCCAACCAAAACAAACATAAAATTTTAATTCTCCAGAAGGTAATACATACCAAGCAAGCATCAATATCCTAATATCAGTATGGCTCACTCCCACATCAGAACAAAGTGTTTCAATTCCTTCTGGACTGTTCAACCAAAATAAGAGCGCGAGAAAAATCAATAACCTTTAAGTGATGCATCTTTAATGAACAACCATAATATCAATACATCAATTCATGTCACTATCAGTTCCTTGATTTGATGGTTGATTTGGATTATTTATGTATCAGAAACCAGAGTCACAGTCTTCATCAGAGAATGAAAATGGCAATGTGCCAGAAAGAGAATGAAAATGGAAATTTACAAGAAACTGGAGGTCTATGTTGGCCAATGCACAAGCAGGAAAAAAAAAAAAAAGAACTATCAACTACCCACTAAAATTTCTAGAAAAATCCCACTCTCTACACTTTCTATCAAGCAAATGAACCACTCCTTGCTGTTTCCGTAAGAATTCCCAAGTACAAATTGAAGATTGACAGAATAAAAGAGAGGTACTAACAAAACAACTCAAATAAAAAAAAATGGGACAAAGTTCCAGGGATAGGATCGTAAATGAGAAATCATAAGACAACGAACAAAATTCCTACATTTAGATGATCAGTTGTGAAGACAAAAATAGCCTGATAACAAACAAACAAACACAACTTCACAGTACATCACTTACTTAATCAAGCCTTAAGGATGGATTTGCATATGAATCAAATAGGCGATCGATCTGTTCCACCGTTTTTGATATAGCTTTACCTGAGGAAAAATAAGATGTAGAATACTAAGGACACTTAATACTGCAGAATGAAACAATAACAGCACAATTAATGACAACAAAGCCACTCACTGAGCAGCTAATACGTGGACTTTGCTTAATAGAGGTTCAATGGTCAACAAATTCTGCAGCAAGCAATATTAACATAAGGGCTTTCCACTAGAAGTCAGAACTTTAATTACTAGAGATCTTTATGTATTATGAATAAATTCTCAAACACACTTGTCTTGCTAATTTGTTAAAGCTTCTACCAAGTACTTCAGTGGAAGCATTGACCAGCTTAAGCTGCTTAATAATATAAAAACACATGAAAAACTTCTTATCACTCCTAACACTTCCTTCTAAGAACAAAGTGTGCTTGCCTATTGACATCTTATAAGACCTTTGCTGGCTTATTGCAATCTCAAACACCTATATCCTCATCATCCAGTCATGTCATATTGGTTCTTTCTGCACCACCATGTCATATAACAGAATCTACGTGAACAGTTACACAGTATAGGAAAGCAAATGGGCACACTTACACCCAAAATCACTCTTAATTCAAACACCGCCCTCTCATAATCATCAAAGATTCATGTATTACCTTCCAGCCAAATAAATTACATCAACCATTAAAAAAGGCTTTGACTTCTTTAACTAGGACTTGGCTATTAGTACTGCATCTTTGACATCATTAAGAGAAGGTAGAATTACATATATTTCTTCCAAAGCCATCATGACATCTTCAAATTCATGCATTAGAATGAAGTCTAGAGACATTTTTGTACAGCGTTTATGAAGTTATTATTAAATATGGTGAAAGATTCACCCCGAGTATGGGCTGACAATAGTTCTGGTTCTTGGCAAAAAAACAAGCTTTATCAACCTTAGAATGCCATGTGTTTGTGTGAGCATGTGGGCTGTGCAACCAGCCTAGCTTGTGGCATAGGGTTTTACCCCTAATAATTCCAACACATGCCTCAATTTCTAAGGACAAATTGAATCACCTCCATGCTTACTCTTTGGGGCTAAAAATTACGGCCTTTATCTCTGCATACAACCAATCCTCCAATAGGTCTTAGATAGTGCTGTAATACACTACAACAGTCCAATATGCTGAGTCCATAGTGCGAGTAGTTAGCATTGTGACCCAATAGAGGTCATTGCTGAGTCCTAAATATTGAGACATGTATTGGAGTTGTATATATTGGGTAAAATTCCACCACCACAGGGCTGGTTGTAACGTTAAACTCTACAAAGATCAGTACACACAAACCACGGAATCAATTCTAAATCAATGTCTAAAAACTCATCCAAACCCATCCTTCAACATCAAAAAGTCCCTAATGTAGATAAAGCACTGCAATTCGTAACAGATTCACAATCAATCATGGAGAATATCCAAAAAAGCGAACTTACCCAAACAGTACACAAGAACTCCAAATCTACAAAATCAAAACAAATATAGATGAAGGCAATAGCACTATACTCAAATGAAATGCTTGCAATACATATACCTAAAACGAGAGGGGAAAATTTTGAAAAACACAGACCCATTCATTGAGCAATAGCACCTCGTCCACGATCTGGTCGAGATCCCCCACTCACGACGATGGAACCGAGAGAGAGAGAGAGAGAGAGAATTAGGGCGAAATAGAGAGTGGGAGAAACAGAAGGAAAGAGATAAAGGAGAGGGAGACAGAGAGAGAGAAGCGCGCACACAGAGACGAAGATAAAGAAACAAACAGACGGAGGATTGAGAGACTCACCTCCTCGGCGAGGTGACGATGGCACAGCAGCAGGCACGACTTGGGAAGGGCGGCAGCAAACTCACAGAGAATAGAGAGGGACTATTGAGCTGGGGGAAAAGAAAGAAGGGAGAAAAGGGAACGGGGGAAAGGGGGAAAAGGGAAAAGAAAGAAGGGGGAAAAGTGAAAGGGGGAAGGGGGAAAAGAAAGAAGGGGGAGAATTCGCGTACGACTTTATAATGACCTTTTTGCGGCGGTTAAAATTCCCGCAAATATAGCGAAAACGTCGCCGTCAATGACCCATAATGTGCTATGTTGAGGCTGTATCTGTGATCCTATTTGCGGCGACATATTATCGCCGAAAATAGTCTTTTTAGCGGTGAAATTTTAATTCTCCAGAAGAAAAACACAGCTACAGTGACAAAGAGGTTCTTCCGTCCAATTGTTGCTCCCCGCAAGTATTTTTGGCCGCTAAAATGGATTTTTAAGTGGAAAAGGAACTCTTGAAAAATGAATATGTTTTGATGTTAAAACTATCTCATATTATTTAAAATAGTAGTGAAATGACTTGTGAATAATAATAAATTAATAATTAATAATTTATAAATATATAGTAATAAATTGTTTATGAAAAATTGTGTTTCCAAACAAACCTTCTCAAAGAGCCCCTTCGCTTTGTCCTGACCATTTTAATAATATAATTAGGGCATGGTGAGACATAAATCATATATATTTTTTTGGACTTTCTCTAGTACCATTAAACATCAGTACATAAATATAACATTTATTATGGGGCCTATAATAATTTTCAAAATATTCAAAATACAAATATTTATTTTTATGTTAGCGATCGATGTATTGATGTTTGAACTAATTTGTATATTTATATTTTGAGCAATGATACCCACATAATACATTTTACAATATATTTCACAACACATATTTTAAAGTGAGGGTATTTTTGTAAAGTGATGTTATTTTTATAAAGTATTTTACTAAACTACCATTCATTTTAAAACATAATCGTGTAATGTGTTGTGAAAAGTGATGTATGTTTATAATTTTTCTTAAATCTTTTCTCATTGTTTATGACCAATATAATAAGTGGGATGCAGCAGGCACTAGATTCTAGGGGTGAAAGTTGGTCGGTCTGGACTGGAGAAACCAACCGGACCAACCTGGGACCGAGACCGGTCCCTGAAATAGAGGATTGAAACTTTTCGGTTCACTCCCGATCCAGGGGTTTCCCACCCCAGACCGGACCTGATCAATCGTATTTAAAAAATCTATATTATTTATATTATTTATATAATAATTGTATAATTAATTATGTAATTTTCATCTAACCTATCACCATTAAAAATATAAAATTTTAAATATGTTATTAACAAATTAATATTCTATCAATTAACTAATGTATTATATCAATTAACTAATTATATAGTAATTATATAAGTTAAGAATGTAATTTTTATTTAATTTATTATCATTGACCATATAAGATAATTTTTTATTATGTTGGTTACATAATTTATATTAATAATTTACTTAATTTTAATATAATATTTTAAATAATTTTTTTTATTAATTTATTTTTAAAAAATAAAAAAAATAATTGAACCACACCGATTAGATCGATAGCTATTGGTCCCGTTCCTAGGAATGTTCGGTCCACCCGACCGATTTACACCGCTTGAGTAGATTCAATGAATTCTGAATGTACCATGTGGTCATTAGAAGTAAACGGAGATGTTGTGGTACCATTCTCCAACTTTGCTGAAAAATTGTCGTTCAACTTATAAAGTGCTTGTCCTTTTCTGGACGTGTTTGTAGAAAAGTTTCAAATACCGTACCGTACTGGCTGGTACGGCTAGTATTTTCCGTACCGGCCACCGGACCGGTACAGGTACACCCTGTGTTCCCTACCGGCTGAAATACCGGTCGTACCGACCGGTACCGACCGTACCGGCAGATATTTCGGCCTGTACCGGCCTGTGTACCAGTCTGTACCGGCTGATATTTCGGCCTTATTTTTTTTTATTTTTTTTTTCATATTTTCTAACTACAAGTTCATTTTTTGACCTTTAATTCAGATTAGGCTATTTATAATTTATATATCTATATATTTATATATAATTTATTTATATATAGACTATTATTTTGAAATATAATTTATATATATAATTTATTCATATACCGAAATGTTATCCCGAAACGATAGACGAAACAGTACCGGTACCGGAATATTTCATTCCAGTGGCTCGACCGGTACGGCATCCGGTACGGTATTCAAAACATTGGGTTGTAGTTGGGAATAGGAGTTCTCCTAATATTTATAGAGTAATTCTTTATATCGTATTTTTGTCTTATTTTCATCCTATTATATAAAATATTATATTTTTATCATCCTTAAATTATTTTTATTTTTTAAAAAAATTAAGATTAAAAGTTTATGGCTGATACCATTAATATATCATTACATACATTATTAGTTGGAAGCCGGTAATGACAAATGAACGTGTATGACCAGAGACTTGGAATTTTCAACATCTAATTGCCCACAGTACTGCTTGTATGTTGTAAATACAGAAGCAACACAAATTTCCAGACTGGTATCTTTAACGTACAGCGCAAGTCCATCCTTCCTATTCTCCATAAATATTGGTTCCTTGATTTGCAGGCCAAAGAGAGAGGAACAACGAATATCATGTGTTATTCAAATCGACTTTTATTGCTCGGCATCCTTCTTGTCTTACTTTTTGTTACTCCCATGGCTCAGCACTGTTATCAAACTGGTAACTACACCAGCAACAGTCCCTACAGGGCAAACCTCGTTGGCCTCCTGGCCTCCATGTCTAACAACACGAAGATCGATTATGGATTTTACAATTTCACCGCCGGAGAAAATTCCGACAAAGTGAACGCGATTGCACTTTGTAGAGGAGACGTTACGCCGGATATATGCCGTAGTTGTATCAATTCCACAAGTCAAGAACTCTTACAGTCTTGTCCCAACCAGAAGGAGGCAATCCAATGGTCCGGTGAATGTACTGTACGATACTCAAACAGATCTATAGTTGGCGTTATGGAACAGCAGCCTATGTTTGCTTTTTATAACACACAAGACGCATCCGACGCAGAAGGGTTCACCAGCGTGCTAAGACCCCTGCTAGATAGGCTAAGAAATAACGCCAAACTAGAAAATAATACTCGCAAGTTCGCTCTGGGAAGCGAGGCAACCCCAGACTTACAAATAATCTATGCACTTTTGCAGTGTACCCCTGATTTGAGCTCGCTGGACTGCAACAACTGCCTGCTACTTGTGCGTGATTATAGGAGAGAATGTTGTAATGGTCAAAAGGTGGGAGGAGTATTTGTAACACCCAGTTGTTATTTAAGGTATGAGATATACGGTTTCTATGACCCTGCAGCTGAGTCACCACCTCCGTCGCCTCCGCCAACACCTATGTGCAGCCAGTTCCGCCCCCCACCACCACAACTGCTCCCACCCACACAAGGTACGTACGGTAAGCGGCCTTTTCATTCTGTTTTGGTTCTACAAGGTATATAAATTATAAATCCTACTGTGCCAACGTTTTATCATTTATGGACCGTAAAGGGATTTTGAGAGAAGAATATTACATCTAAGTTATTCTGAGTGTTCCATGCACTCGCAAAATTCGAGGAAGGTCGCACTTTTCCTTTCGGTTCTTACCGTTGATTTGGATGGTGGGATGGAATAAGATGTGAAAAAGTAGTGGTTCTACCCAACACAATACTTAGAGGGGGGTGAATAGGTGTAGTCAATTTTTCTGGTTTAATGAAATATTAGACAAGCAAGCAAATAAACAATAAGATCAATCACACAGATAATCAACACAAAGATTTGTTCACGGAGTAGAAACTCATTTGAAGAACCTCTTCAAAATCCAAAACCACTCTGGGTGTAAGACACCACCTCAAATCCACTATAGAAACATTTAATTGTTACAATCAATTTAGCTACACTTACAAAACCATTGAAGTTCCTAAACTTGATCTGCAACACCACGAGTGTGTTGGGACCTCATCAAAAACCGCCCTAGGACAAGGTCCTAGACATGCATGGACAACAAAGATCGGGTTACTTCCAAGATCAAGACTAGCCAAGGCCAACCAAGGGCCAAGACATATCACAAGCCACATTGGCCATGCAAGACCATATCATTTATTTATCCTTATTTATTTTTAATTATATTTCAAGGGACCTATTGGGGGTTTCCACTTTGTAATTTCTATAAATAGGACCCTTAGGCATTTCATTTTACATCTTTGATCATTTGACATTTTTCTTTTGTGGAACGGTTTGGGTGTGTTCTTGAAGAACACTTTTCGGTGCTTAGCACTTGGGCTACTTGGTGAAATTCGTGAATCCCTAGTAGAGGATCATCACCTTGCAATTCGTGAATAGGTGGTGATTCAATCTATCCTATTTCATCATTGTGCAATTCGTGAATCAATGGTGATTTATTTATCTATCCTTTTATCGATCTTTGTTTCATCATCTTGCAATTCATTGAATAGGTGTTGATTCAATTATCTTCTTGTATTTATGTTTTCCATTCTATATTCAAAAATCCAAAAATAAATTGTTCTTATATTTTTGTGTTTGTTCTAATATTTTTCATCTTGTTCATCTTTACTTTCTTGCAAATCAAAGACATCCTAAGTCTCAATTTTAGTATTCTTTGATTTCTCAAAATACCCATATAAACCATAAAAAAGAGTCTTCATATTCCTTTGTTGAGTCCATTCATCTTTGTGCATTCTAGAATTGGTGTTGAAGTTATTCACCATTGTGTTCTTGAATGTGCATGCGTGTTCATCCATATTGTTCATCTATAGTGTTCATCCATAAATTTCCTTCCATCCATTTTGATCTTCCCACATACACTATTCGACCAATCCTAGTGTTTACCCTACTTTCCATAATTGTCATCACTACCATAATTAGCCTCAACCATACACAATAACCCTAGCCGAAACCCTTGTATCCCACAAATCCTACCAATTCCAAAGCCATTCCTAAACTTTAGGAACCCTAATCACCCCATATCTATCATTCATTCAATCTTACATTGACCTATCAAAATCCCACATTTTCCATATTGGCCACTTACCTAAATTAGCCTTCTTCCACATTCCACCTAACCCTAGCCACCCTTCATCCAACTTAACCCTAGACTCCCATAAGGTAATTCCTACCACTTAGGAATCCTTAACCCATCTTCCAATTAATCTAAATTCGAAATCCATCCCTTGCCTTAGCCAAACACCAACTTCCCAACAACTCACATGCCTCTTACCATTTAGAATCAACCCTAGCCACCTTACCCATCATCCCAAACCTATCTTCCAAATCCATATCCCTTGATTTAAGGAATTGCCAACCCATTGTCAATCCCTTAAACCTCTCCATCCCTACAATATCTCTAGCCAACCAAGACTTACCTCAATAGCCAAAACCGAATCTCAATCCCTCCAATCACTCAACTTCCCTAGAATCACTCCATTTCTAGAATCTCCCAAGTCAACCAAAGACTTCCCACCTCTTGCCATATTCAAATCATACCTTCCTTATCTTACCACAATCAAATCTCATCTTCCATATCCAATCCCTCAAACCACTCATTCCCTAGAACCACTCAAATCAATCAAAAGACTATCATCCTATCTTACCATATTCAAATCCCATCTTCCATCTCCAAATCCCTAAACTCAAGGAACAACCCTAGACCCATTCAAACACAACTCATCTTCATCCTTAACCTAATTCCCATCTTTCCCAAAGTGACTCATCAATCAAGGAGTCCTAGCCTCATCCAACAACATCCTTCCAACCCTAACATCTCATCCTACACTCCAACCCTAAGCCAACTCTTCCAAATCTCGAAATTCCCCTTAGCCACCATTCAAACCCTAGCCCAACTTCATCATATCAACCCTAAACATCATCCAAAAGGGCCCAACATCAAGGGTAACCCATAAGCCGTTCCACATTGCATCAAACACGCATATTCGCCACTTAGATCACCCGAACTCATCATCATCATCATCATTTCCATCACTAAACACTATACCTTCATCAACCTAGGAACCCATCATTGCCATTATACGTGTAAGGCCAAGCAAGAAGGCTTGACACTCGGTCACCATCATCACCAAGGCAAGCTCACGGACTTAATGTTTAGGGACAAGACCGGGGTCCCTAACAGAGTGACCCACTCGATCTCTACACGCATGTAGTGTCGGAACTCCGACCGTTCTATAGCATTCCACCAGAACCTCTCGATCTTTGCATCAACAGAAACTCCGGAAACCTTTCGGCCAATAAAACACGTCCACTTCGATGGAGTCAAGTGAGGTTTGATCTTGTGTGTGGTGTGGTGGATATATGTTTGTCCAAGAGAAATTCACAAGGTGGGGAAAATGTTCTCTCAATGGCTCTTGGAAGCAACTAGGGTTTTTGCTCTATTTCTCCACACCAAAGAATAGAACAAGATGTTCTATTTATAGTCCATTTGATTCACGGCGCTTAAAACACTGAGATTTGAGTTTCTGGAACATTGGCTCGAGCGAAGTGTCGAGCGCGAGTCGAGCGCAGGTTAACATTCACAACTTCGCTTGAGCGGAACATCGAGCGGTGGACTTTGCCTGAGTTCGCTCGAGCGCTGAGTCGAGCGGTGGTCGAGCGATGCACTCTGCCTGATTTCGCTCGAGTGCTGAGTCGAGTGGTGGTCGAGCGGTGCACTCTGCCTGACTTCGCTCGAGCGCTAGTTGGGCCCGCTCCAGCCATGTTGAGCACTCTTTAGTTCTTTTCATGTGTTAATGCATCAACACTAGTTACAACATAATTTTACATAGGGTTTCACACGAACATGCCAATCAACTAATTTTCCCTCAACAATCTCCCCCTTTGGCATTTCTGTGACAAAACCTCTAACCTATTACATAGGACCTAATCCTAGCACACCCCATATTGGATCCCCAGATTCATGAACACATTGAGATACTTCTGCACATGCTTAACAAACGGTTAAACGTGCCAACACAAATATGTAAGAGATATGTCCATAAGTATAATCAATGTCAGCTTGCAAATCACAAATCACAAGTACAACCAATTTTTCATAAAAAAAAATTCATTAAAGCAATTGGTCATACATTGAGTACAATAAGACAAATATTAGCAGCTCAAGCAGCATGATATAAAAATAAAAGCTGCTTCATAAAATACAAAATAAAAGTTGCTGCTCCCACAAGAAATTGTGCTACTCCCCTTAAATCTCTACCACTCCCCCTGCATATATACCACTCCCCCTTTTTGTCACAAAGGGCCAAGGGTCCCAATCATCAGCATCACTCTGACTCACATCCTCATCATCAAGATGCTCCTCAATATCCTTGAAGCGTTGAGTCATAAACTGCTGCAGGCCATCAACCTTAGCTTCAAGACGGGCAAGGTACTCAATAACTTGCTGAAGGTTGGGCTCGGTCGTACCAGGTGCTGGTGCTGGTGCTGACGTAGAAGGCTGTGAGCTGGATGGCTGTGAGGAGGGTGCAGGTGGGTGCTCAACTGACAGTGGTTGCGGGGTGGTGTGAGCACGACTCAGCTGCATGGTCCTCCGACCAATGGGAGCCTTGAGAGAAATTCTAGGCTCATTGGGAAGTAATACTGACTGGGATAGAGCCAAACGAGTGATGAGGCTGGCAAATGGTAATCCAGTCCGTACTTTGGGGGACTGAAAAGCCTCAAGAATGACTCGGCATAGAAGGCTCCCAAGATCAATAGTGACACCATTAATCAAAGCATATAAAACAGTGGCGCGGTCAAGACCCACATCACTCTAATGAGTAGTAGGATACAAATTTGTCAGGACTATCCTACTGAGAATGAGATATTCAGGAGAAAATCTCGCTGTTAAAAGTGGTGTCTTACCTTCCCAAAAAGAAGTCCCACCAACTAGACATCCAGCAATAACAGACGGACTAGGAAGAGATATCCGTGTATATGGATACTCAGGATATAACTCACGCGGGGCATTTAGCAGATCTGCTAACATGCGCGGAGTCACCCAGAATGAGATGTTCTGGAGACTCACCTCAAAAGAGTCATCAATAGAGATGGCATGTATGTTGGAGTAAAACTCCCTAACCAACTCCATAGACGGAGTGGGAAGACCAGTGATCAACGCTTGCCACTGGCGAGACTCAAATATGCGGGGAATAACAGTCTCATTAAGCTCACCTAAAGTAACTTCACGCTCGACAATGGGATTGCGTTTAGAGAAGTTCTCAGTGTAAAGCTGTTGTGCCCCAGCATTGTGAAAAAGTCCTTGAGCGGGGGCAGGAGGATTTTGGCGAGGAAGAACTCGTCGAGACATGACTAGGCTGTTAACATAATTAGAGACCGTTAGACAAGGCTAAGGGTATTGTGAGAAACCAATGTAACAAGCCTAAAATGCACATGCCTAAGATGTATGATTCAATGCACATGCCAATGCATATGTGTACTATACATACCAATGTACATGCTCAAACTTTTTTTTTTTTTTTTAAATTTATGCAAGATGCCCAAAACCAATTTATCCAATAAAAAGAAAACTAAGCCCCCCCAAAAAAGAAAACATCACGATTTTGGCTTTTGAGATCAAAGAAAGTCTCATGGCTCTCCCATATGCAAATCATCTTCAAACACAATTAAAATTCATGCCAAAACGCTACCCCATCACTAGGAATGATGTGTAATGAGCATGAGAGCAAAGCTATGCCAAAACATTGTGAAAAAGAGAAACCAAAAGTCATAGAGGCATTTCACCGAACAATTGGAGTGCATCCAATTAAAAACAAGTTTAAAAACACCAAGGGAGATCCATGAACCTCCTAAATACAAGAGGGAGAGAGATTGATTCTCTATACTCAAAAACAAACTCCCAAACAACTCCAACATTTCGAAATCAACCACAAAAGCCCCAAACCCAAAAATGAGATGCTTACCATGAAAATGCAATGGGATTAGAAATAAATGGAAAACAAATACAAAAGGAGATGCTTACCGTGATTAGGAGAGGATTTCTTGAGAGAAATCGAGTGAAAAGCACAATGGGAAGGACTGAGACCAAACCGCACGGTGAAGGGGAGAAGAAACGACGCAGGGGAGAGAGAAAGAGGGAAACTGTTATGGGAAGAAATAAAACACGCGGGGTGTTTTAAAGTCGACTTCGCTTGAGCGGCATTTATTTTCGCTCGAGCGGAAAGGCCCAGAGTGCATTGTAAAGCCGTTTTCGCTCGATCGGCATTTGGTTTCGCTCGAGCGGAAAGCCCATAATACTTTCTTTAAAAGATGTAACTTTTAATGAAGTCAATTTTGAAGCCCAATAACCACATCAAATGTAAAAGAGAATCATATTATCACAATTTACGCAAGTAGTAAAGACATTGTATCACAAGTAAGATGAACATGCGTGTTTTGTGAATCCCTCTCAATCAAAAAGTTTCAACCAAAAATTGTGAGTGGGGTTGGGCTGAAACATGAAACCATATTGCTTGGGAAGTCTTTCCATGATACAAAAAGTCAAACCTAATGCTGCTAGGACCTACATATTTCTGTTTGAATTCTTGTATCAGTATTGGCCTATTGAGTAATATGACCCATTTTTCTTTTTCTTCTTCCTCTTCTTTCCCTTTTTCTTTTTCTTCTTCCTTTTCTTTCCCTTTTTCTTTTTCTTCTTTTCTTTTCCTTTTTCTTCTTCTCTTTTTCTTTTCTTACTCTTTATAGATAGGGAATTTTCACAAAATGAATTTTGATATAAAATCATGAGGTCATTTAGCCCATGGTCAATTCTGTATACACGTAGAGCTCCCTTACACATTTAATTGCCTCCCCAAGAGCTCACAGGTAGCAAAACAACAATTGATTGAGTTGGAAGTGTAGTGTGTGATGCAAGTCACAAATTACAAAGAGTACACATGTTTTAAACCTTTGTAACTTATAAATGTACATGATACAATTTTCAAGTCATGTACCAGAAATTTTCACAATTGACAACACTAACACTCTTTATCACACACTCATGTGCAAGATATTATGCATGATTTTTTATGAACACACACAACACTACACAGTACAAAATAATGCATGAACTGAACACACACAATACGCAAAAAAAAACTATACAAGACCTAAACATATATAAAATGCATGGATGCATGACCATCAATCTATACCATAAGTACCATGTTTGGTCTGCTCCTCCTTCCTCATCCACACTTGTCTCACTTTTGGATGATTCACCTTGTCAAACGTTTGGCCAGTAGTCAATTGGTCTAACTTCATATTGATCATCTCATTTTATTTGGTCAAGACCATGACTTGGCTTCACAAGTTCTGATGACCCTTTCTTGAGTAGGACTAGTCACTTCTCTTGGGATGGCCCCTAAGCTCAAAACAGTTTGGTCGAATGTGACCAATCTTACCACAATTGTGACATACGTGGTTTCCCTTGTGAACTTTTTGTCTCATGGAGGGTGAGACATACCTAGGAGCATTCACAAAATTATTACCCTTTTTAATAGGATAAGTATTCCTACCTTTGGAGAGAGCAGGAGCATGAACAGACTGATTCCTTAACATAAAGCAATCCGGTCTTACATGACCAATCTTCCCACAGTGATGACACATAGGGCTCGTGTTTCGAGCACCTTGTCTCTTGGGCTGTGGAACAGACTTTTGAACATGTAAGGTTCTCTTACCCTTCTCAGATGGTTGAACTTTGCCATTTTGATTAAATGCAAGAACATACACAATTTTTCCTACATTTTTACAGGAGGTTTTTGAAGTTGATGCCACATCTGATTTCCCTTCCACATATCCTATACCTCTCTTGTCACTAGAAGACTTCCTGAGTTTAGGATTTTGTCAAGGTTTTGCTTTCCAGTAGAAAAGTTTTTCAGTTTGTCGTTTAACAAAATTAACTCACTTTCTTGCATTTTTACTTTATCCTCGAGTGACGCATTCCTCTTTTGCAACTAGTCGGTGAGACATATGGCTTCATTCAATTGACCTTGAAGATCCTCCTTTTCTCTTTTGCAAATATCTATATTCTCAATATGTGCTTTATTGAGTTTCCTCAATTTTACACAATCCTTGTATAACTTCTCATAGATTTTCTGCAACTCATCTTCATCTCCGGATTCACTTCCGGATGTACTCTCATTTTCAGACATTGATTCACTTCTGTGACTTTGGCCACCGATAGAAAAAGTGAATGCCATGTAGTTAAGATTTTTCTTTGGAGAATGACTCTCTGAAGAGTCACTTGTCTCAGAACCATCTTCACTCAGGTGAGCACCATTTGCTTTCCCTTTGCCTTTTTTGTAATTCACACACTCAATGCGAACGTGCCCAAAACCCTGACATTCATGACACTGTATCTTGTCTTTGGTAGCTCTAGTGTATTTTTTAGAGCTCCTTTCCTTGTTTCCTGAACTGGAATTTCCATTGACTCTCTCAAACTTTTTCTTCTTGTGCCGCCAGTTCTTTATATTTCTTGACACAAACATCTTCCTGAATTTTTTAGCATAAAAAGCTACTTCTCTGTCACTCATAGCCAACCCATCAGATGACTCATCAGATGACTCTCTAATAGTGTTGAGGGCTATGGACTTATTTCTCTTATCCACAGGAAGCGTATGTTCATAGGTTTGTAGAGAGCCTACCAGCTCTTCAATCCTCATATTTTCCAGATCTTTACTTTCTTCAATGGCAGTGACTTTGGGATGGAATCTCTCAGGAAGAGATCTGAGAACTTTTCTCACAATTCTATTTTCTGGAAGCTTGTCTCCTAAATTAAAACTAGAATTGACAATGTCATTTAGTTTTGCATAAAAGACATAAAAAATTTCATCATCCCTCATTCTAAGTTCTTCAAAGTTGGTAGTCAACATTTGAAGCTTAGAGTTCTTCACAGCCTTGGCACCTTCATGAGTAATTTCAAGAATGTCCCATGCCTCTTTGCAAGTTTCATACATGGAGATTCGCTTGAACTCCTCCTGGGACACGGCCATGAAAATCGCATTCAGGCCTTTGTTATTCTAGCCACACTCATTTATTTCATCCCTAGAGTAATTATCCACACTTTTGGAGGTTTGAACTCCCTCAATGATAGCAACTAGTTCTCTCCATCCTTTTGTTATGGAAACCCACATTCGTTCATCAACAGACTTTAGAAAAGCTCTCATTCGAACTTTCCAATAGGCATAATTGCTACCATCAAAATAAGGTGGAGATGTGAGTGATTGAGACCTATCCATTTTAAACCACTACAGCAGGACCACACTCGGGAACTAAATCCTATCAGAGTGAACCCGCTCTGATACCAATTGAAAAAGCAATGGTTCTACCCAACACAATACCTAGAGGGGAGTGAATAAGTGTAGTCGATTTTTCCGGTTTAATGAAATATTAGACAAGCAAGCAAATAAACAATAAGATCAATCACACAGATAATCAATACAAAGATTTGTTCACGGAGTGGAAACTTATTTGAAAAACCTCTTCAAAATCCAAAACCACTCCGGGTGTAAGACACCACCTCAAATCCACTATAGAAACATTTAATTGTTACAATCAGTTTAGCTATACTTACAAAACCTTTGAAGTTCCGAAACTTGATCTGCAACACCACAAGTGACCCACTCGATCTCTACACGCATGTAGTGTCGAACTCCGACCGTTCTATAGCATTCCACCAGAACCTCTCGATCTTTGCATCAACAGCAACTCCGGAAACCTTCCGGCCAATAAAACACGTCCACTTCGATGGAGTCAAGTGAGGTTTGATCTTGTGTGTGGTGTGATGGATATATGTTTGTCCAAGAGAAATTCACAAGGTGGGGAAAATGTTCTCTCAATGGCTCTTGGAAGCAACTAGGGTTTTTGCTCTATTTCTCCACACCAAAGAATAGAACAAGATGTTCTATTTATAGTCCCTCTGATGCACGGCGCTTAAAACACTGAGATTTGAGTTTCTGGAACATTGGCTCGAGCGAAGTGTCGAGCACGAGTCGAGCGCAGATTAACATTCACAACTTCGCTCGAGCGGAACATCGAGCGGTGGTCGAGCAGTGCACTTTGCCTGACTTCGCTCGAGCGCCAGTTGGGCCCGCTCGAGCCGTGTTGAGCACTCTTCAGTTCTTTTCATGTGTTAATGCATCAACACTAGTTACAACATAATTTTACATAGGTTTTCACACGAACATGCCAATCAACTAATTTTCCCTCAACAAGATGATTTTAGATAAATTGAATAAAATATTATTAAAATATTATTTTTTAATATCATTATTTTTTTAAAATTTAAAAGATTGAATTATTTATAATATTTTATATAAAAATTTAAAAATATTATAATTATAAGATGAGATAAAATAAAATAAAATTTTATTCCTATCCAAACGAGTCATAAGAGGTCCATCGTGAAGAAAACGAATGGACACCTGGGCGGTGACGTCTCCCCAGCAGGAATTTTAAGCTACCTTCAAATCTGTACCCTCTAAAACGTGTTAGGAAAGAACGTAGTTATAGGCTTACACTCAACCACACTTTATTTACAATTCTTAACAAAATAATTATAATATAAAAATTAAAATATATATATAAATCGGTACTATCCAGTTCAATCTGGTGGTAGAAAAAGAAAAATCGAAACTAGACCGACTTTATCCGATTTTGAAAAAAATAGAACCGGTACAACGGATTAGCCTATTAATATTATCCATATTTCATCCCCAAAAATATTGAATCAGATCGTTAGATGGAAATTCTCCTTCTTTCGATATGTGGAATCTAGAAAACGCTCGATCAAGTGCTTGAGAACCAGTTAGATGGCATGATAAGGGAAACTGCATCAGGTCTTCCTCTCATGTTTGCCACGAGAACCTCCATTGCCCTGGACTTTGGCAGAATATATGTGCTCTCGAAGTGCACTACTGATTTGTCCGAGCAAAATTGTCTTGGTTGTCCAAGAAATAAATCATTCCACTATGCTTTATTGGGCTCAGCGATTGTGCTGTCCGTTACAAGTATGACACGGGAATTGGGAACGTTGCGGGATGGAGTAGATCATTGGTTAATCCTTTTTATTCGAATTGTGATTTTCTTTATTAATTCTTATCAATCAAGTCCAGTCATATCTTTTCTTTTTTCGTTTCTGTTTTGGAGTTATTTCTTATGTTGTACGTGATAAGTTGTGATCATTTGTGAGACAAATTTGACTGTTTCAAGTTTTGTAATTGGCTTGCCTTTCAAAAGCAACGTGCTTTTGGTTTTCGCAGGAACTAAGAGAAACAGTACTACAACTCGAACTGTTATCGTCGTTGTGCCCATTCTTGTTGGTATCATACTGGTCATCAGTATTATTTATTTATTTTTAAGAGTGAGGAAGCGCAAGGATCATTTTGAAAGTAAGTACAACATATATAGTTCTTGACATGATCTTGTATTCCTCGTTAGTTACGAAAATTCATGACTTTGTTTTTGCACTTGGGTAACACTGGGCTTTAGGAAAAGTAAAAGGTTTTTTCTTATAAATGGTTCCACTCTCTGTTATTACTTACTAGAGATACGAACCCAAAAATCAAATTAGATGCCATACCTTGTTGTATGCTTTCATATTGAGCAAATTAATAAATCATTCGAGTATGTATAAACCTGGCGGCCGTTTCTTTTCTGAAGCCATGGATGAAATGGGAAACGTGGAATCCTTGCAATTCAATTTCGACGTTATTAGAGCTGCCACATGCGACTTTTCTGATGCAAATAAGGTTGGAAAAGGTGGATTTGGGCCCGTTTATGAGGTATGAAAACAGTAGGGTATAAAAAGTATTACCAAGCATCTATTGTCAAAATAGGTCAAACCGTTGCATTTAGTTCCTGAAAATTGATTCGAATTCTTTTATTTGTGCCTTATTCTCTCACATATTCAGGGTAAGCTTCCCAATGGACAAGAGATAGCAGTAAAAAGACTATCGAGAACCTCTGGACAAGGAAATTTGGAATTCACGAATGAGGTTGTATTAGTGGCCAAGCTCCAACACCGAAATCTAGTAAGGCTCCTTGGATTTTGCTTGGAAGGGAATGAATGACTTCTTGTCTATGAGTTCGTACCTAACAGTAGCCTTGATCGCTACATATTTGGTACCATTGCATTCTATGTTTACATTGGGATGAAGATATTTTCATTCATTTCCTTAAAAGATCATAAATTTTAAATATTTGACTGAGTACGTACGATTCCATGCTTATGCAGACCCAAGAAGAGTGCAAATCTAGATTGGGAGAGTCGATATAAAATTATAAAAGGCATTGCTCGAGGGCTTTCATACCTTCATGAGGATTCTCGACTTCGGATTATTCATCGTGATCTCAAAGCTGCTAACGTTCTATTAGATATAGAAATGAATCCTAAGATTTCAGATTTTGGCATGGCAAGGATGTGTGTACTGGATCAGACTGAAGGCAATACAAACAGAATTGTGGGGACGTAGCAAGTATATAAACACATCCAAATAGGGTAAAGCTAATGACTACAATTTTGCATTTTCTATATGATTGATTTATGCTGGTTATTTGCATGGAGAAAGGCATATAAAGAGATGGAAATCAAATCAATTGAAAATAATAATCAAAGCTCTGCTGCCTTCAAATTGAAGTTGAGTTTATTAATATTGATATGCAGTGGATATATGGCACCGGAATATGCAATGCTTGGCCAATTCTCCGTCAAGTCAGATGTCTTTAGTTTTGGTGTGCTGATGCTGGAGATTGTAAGTGGTCAAAAAATTACATCTTTCCGTGAAGGGGAGAACAGAGAGTACCTTCTAAGCTATGTGAGTGTATACATAAATTATTAGACCCCTGTTCTTTGTTAAAATGAAAATCAACAATATTCTACGCTATTTTCTTTGACATGTATGCGTGAATTAATGTATATCTTTAGGCTTGGAAAAACTGGAGAGAGGGGACAACCGCGAATCTCATAGATCTCACATTGAGGAGTGGTCCACTGAGCGAAATCATACGATGTATTCACATTGGATTACTGTGTGTTCAAGCAAATGTTGCTGACAGACTAGACATGGCTACAGTTGCTCTCATGCTTAATAGTAATTCCATTGCTCTCCCTTTGCCCACACAACCAGCAAGTTTTATGCAAAATGGGGTTCCATTAGCCACATCAATGAAGCTGGACACTAATTGCAGGCCGGTGAGTCAGTACGAGGTTTCGATTACGGAGTTAGATCCTAGGTAGTGTTTTGTGGGTGTTGTCACGGTGAACGTGTTTTTGTGCAAATTTCACTTGCTATTATATTTTCATAGCATTAGTACAAGAAAGACACCACGCATTTGCTCAAGTATAATTTGATGGTTAGACTGCAAATCGAGCATTAATATATGTATAGGATAATATATATAAGATATATATTTCGCTTAATTATTATCACCTGCATCCACTTATACGTACACTTATAAATGTATGGGAAGCCCCAAATGAGAGGAGAACTACTGCCGTTAGTCTTTACGGCCATGTGCAATGCGTCCAGGTTTTAAATAATTTTTTACTGGTTTTTACCCCTCAACTAAAATATTGAAGGAGAGAAGCAAGTGATACGTTCATCTATACTTCTAGGCCACGAGCCATGATGCGTAGTTCTATGCAAGCTTTTTGAAAATTGAGTACCCTTTAGAAAAAATAAGACCTAGTACTACTACATAAAAGTAAATTCTTTCGAGTGGATATCACTGTTTTTTAAAAAGCAAATTCCTTGTTTTATACATTTTATTTTTCTCCGGTCCCTAATTACAGGTCGTAATTTAAATTCTTTATTTAAAAAAATCTCTGAAATTCTGGAGTTGAACATAGAAAAGTTCCATTAAAAAAAAGGCTAACTACAACTTCATAATGCTGGAGCTCAAGCTACCAAAATGTCTAATTCAGTTCATGAACAAAGTGTTGGTTTTTTTTTTTTTTTTGCATATACACTACCATTTATCTATAATTGATGACTCTGATCATAAAGGTGAGAAATAAAAGCGCTACAATTTATCTCTACTTTTTTTTCCCCTCAAACAGACAATAATGCATAGAGAATAAGCAATGTATCATGGAAAAAAAAGCTGGGGAGCAGCCCCTGTTTAAATAGCAGCCGCAACACACCTTATGTGGCATGATTAAAATTACCAAAAAACTCCTATAATAAAACTCTGCCCCCGTTCCCTCTCTCAATCAATCTTTCGGCTGTTTCCTCTCTCATTTCTCTTTCCCTTTCCTTTTTTCTTATTTCTAATCCAAAAGTGGATGGCACTCACTTTCCTTTAAGCCTCTGTTGAATTTGGTAAGTTTGAGTTCTATGGAAAGTTCCGAACTTCAGCCGAATGACTTGGTGGAGGACCAGTCGAAGAAAAAGAATAATTTTTCTTCTTTTCTTTACAATTTGCGAGTTTTTCTTTGTCTTGCATCTGTAGGAGGTCCAATTTTATTGCTACATGCTACTTTCTCTTGTTTCCTCTCTGGATTCTCCTTCATCTTCTCTAATCCCATCTAATTCAGTCTCTAAATTTAGCGCTCTCTCTCTCCCATCATAAAATATCCTTAATTGGCTGATTTTTTGGATGAGAACACCATTAATATTGCTACAACAGTTCAGATTCAGCATTTGATTAAACAAGAAAAAAAAAATGAAGTTTTTCTTCGCCTTCAAAGACAAATCAAAGAGAGAGTGGCAGCCGAATGAAAAGTAGATGAAGAAGATGAAGATAAGGCTCTAAAGAGAGAGAAATGTGATGAGTGAGAGAGTCGTAGACGAGAGAGAAATACTAATGAGAGAGATGTGGTATGCGTTTAGAGGAAGAAGGCAAAAAAAAAAAAAAAAAACTAATGACAGCTAAGGTGTGTTACGGATCAGCCGTGAACAGTGGCTGATCCGTAGCACAGCTCGTTTAGGGGTGATTTCGGTGCTGGGCTTTTGGATCTCCATGCTATGGATGATACAGAGCTTCTGTCTGAGGAATACCTAAATCATTCCGTTGATACATTGATGTTTAGGCATTTAAGCTTAATTCAAAGTACCTAAATCATGTAGACCTGCATATAGGATGAGTTACTTGGCCTTTTTTGGGCTGGAACTAGCTTCTTAACTTAAATAAAAAACGAAGGAAATATAGGGAGTAAATTTTTCTGGAATAAAAAGGGCGGCAGATTCCAATTGCCTTCCTTAAGCGAATCAAGGAGGATTTCACCCAGAGACGCGGTGGAGGAAAAGCTGCAACAACAGTTGCCAATAGCCTCAACAAGGAGTTTGGGTAATCTTTTCTTCTTCCTCTTCTTCTGCTTATCCCTTTTTCTTCTTTTTGAAGTATATCATATTGTTGCTGTAAAATAGGATATTCATTTTAAATTTTATAAGTTACTTTAATGCCAAAATTCTGGTCCTGGTGATTTAAGGCCAAATTGAAGGAGCAGATGCAATATTGTGTAGATCATCCAAAGGAGATCAGCAACCTGGCTAAAGTTAAAGCTCAGGTTTCGGAAGTCAAAGGAGTTATGATGGAAAATATAGAGAAGGTAAGAGCACCGGCAGTGGAATCGGCAAAATGAATAAATATAATTGCTGGCATTGGATTAGTTAAAGTTCAAAACTTAAACTTTGAGCTACAGTAAATTTATCTTCATCTTTATATTTGAAGAGTCACTATTCATAAGTCTATCCCTTTATTTTATTACAAAATACAGCAAATTATTATTTTGGATTTGAAAATTAATTTGTGAAATGTGTTTGTTAGGTAATTAGGTTGAGAAAAAAAATTAGTTGGGAAACAATAATTTAAGTATCAAATTAAATTATTAATTTACATATGATTAGTGTAATTGTAAAATATAAAAAAATAAAAATAAAAATATTATTATTAAAAAAAGAATATTATATTATTATTTTGATGAATCTAATGGTTAATCCAACGTGGGATTATGGATAGGGAGGTTTTGAATTTATGAAAAATATGTACTTTTCATCAAATTTTAAAAATAATTTTGATGAAGCCAATACTAATGCTCTAAGGCGGTGTTGCTTTCTCTTCTATATGTCAACAACAAAGACTTGTAAAAAAATGTCAATTTCAAAGGTTATATTCTCTTTGGTCGAATCTTTTGTCAGTTAAACTCAATAAGCCTTTTTTTTTGTTGTTTGGAACTATGGTGCCATTTCATTTTATTAACAATTTTTCTGTATAGGTTCTGGACCGTGGAGAAGAGATTGAGCTTCTGGTGGATGAAACAGGGAACCTTCATTCTCGGGTTAGTGACTTTGTATCGTTGATTCGTTTTTCTTTTTCTCCGTGTTTTTTTAACCTCCCTATTTTGGAATGACGGTGGTATATAAATTATAGAAAAGAATAATGAACCCAGGACCACTATTGAGGACATACGGGATAATGACGAATCGTTGTAACCACCAGAACTCAACGAGATTATTTAGTGTTCTTATTACTAATAAGGTTTTTTATTTGTTCTTATACCTATTTTGATTTATGTGACGGATGGTTCAAGTGGGAAAGGTATTTTTGGCAAATAAGTTTTGGACTTCGTTGAATTTTACTTATTTTTCTTTCTTTTTTGGGAATTTTGAAATGTCTTTGTTCTGATTTGTTCTCATGATTGAACTGATAGTTGATTTGAAAAGATAGGGATTGTTTTTGGACCAGTTTTTCTTCGCACTTGGTCGAATATCCGGTTGCTTGGGCTTTTTGCTTCTACTTCTGGGCTTAAAGTAGTTTGTTTGTTTTCCCT
The DNA here is from genome assembly GCA_029856935.1 of Cyclocarya paliurus. NCBI lineage: Eukaryota > Viridiplantae > Streptophyta > Magnoliopsida > Fagales > Juglandaceae > Cyclocarya > Cyclocarya paliurus. The sequence goes on from CM056951.1 coordinate 27,761,078, forward strand.
CTCAATGCTTTCGAAGTTATATAATCATCACAAACATGCTCATATGATCTGAACTGAAGTGCAATTCTGGAGAAGGATTTTGATTCCAATTTGAAAATTCAGGGGAAGTCTTCCAATGGTGGGAATGTGTAGAGATCCAAGAACTTCGCTTTCAAGGCACCCCAAGAGAGTTTTACTATTCAGGATTTTGATATTGACAAGATCTATGGCGTTGGTTCTTACTCCAAAGTTTATACATTTCTTTTTCTATATTTTCATTTTTGCAAGGTATGGTATGTTTGTCAGTGATTTGGCTCGTTTGTGCTTTTGTAATTTTGGGCGCTAAATGGTTTGTGTCAGTTTTCTTTTTTCTTTTGTCGTAGGCTGGGGTTTGATGAGTTGATGGTATTTGGTATTTAATGTTGTTTGTGAATGGTATATTTATGTAAGGTGTTTTAGGTTTTTGGTTTTCAAGTTTTTTGGCAGCATTTCTCTTATGATTATCGATGGACCTATGCAATATAATATTTGGGGTTTTATTGGCATGTTTATAGCCGTTTCCGTTCACATTTTAAAATCATATAATGCCACGATAGGTTGTTCGGATTTACAACAAAGATAGTTTGGTAAATTAGGTCAGGATGTGATGGAACATCGGGTTTAATATGGATGCCTCCTGAAGTCAGAGCAAACATTTTCTTCGCCATTCTTCATACCCTGGTATCGATGGCTGTTGTTTTCACAAAATGGAAAATGCAGCTCTCTAAGCTGTTGTGTGATTATGTTAAGCTTTTATAGCATGCTGAACTTTTGTCTTCTCAGCCACAAAAAATAAGAAAAACAATAAGAGCAGTTATTTGAGTTAAGGAGATGTGTAGGTTCGTGGGACAACATGGCCTATTGGGATTGGTGGAGCTTCTCACCTACACTTTTAGACGCAGAGAGGATTTAAGGATTATCAAGATGAGAATCATGTATGTTGCAGATCTGTTTAGGAAGACACATTCCCCATTTTCCACATCCAGTGTCACTCAAGTCATGTTCATGATGAGCTGTATTGATATTTAGATGCTTTGAATCAGTCATGCAATAAGATATGGTCGCATCGGATTCAGCTGGTCCACGTAAAAAACACGGATGTACGTAGGCTCATCCCACTGCTTGGAATTTTCAACATCGTGCACTTGGGGCTTGATGTCCATCAAAAGCAGGGTTTTAACATGTGTTGTTGGCTTAGTAATAAAAAAAATTAATATGTATTTTTTTAATAAGGAATAAATATTTAGATTAAAATTTGAATTAAAATAAATAAAAATTTTAAAATAATATTTTAATAGAATAGTGATAAATTTGAAGAGTTTGTTATTTGATATTGTTGAAAAGTGGCTAGCTAAATTTATAAAAATGAATTTTCTAGTTAAATTTTGATCAAATTTTATTGAGTCTACTTCTAATGCTCTAAGAGTATAAGTTCTAAATAAATAAATCTCAGGTAAATTTTTTATAAAAAAAAGTATACTCCACCTTAAAAAAAAATTAAAAAAATATTTTTTTATTAATGAGACGCAATTTTTTAGAAAGGAATTGTATGGGACTTGTCGATTTGGGGCTTGTACCTAACATTACTCTAAATATATTAAGCTTTCATTTCGTTATATATATACATAAGATGAGATGAAAGTACTTGAATATAAAATTATAAAAATATTAAATAAGTTTGATAGAAGATCCTTTTATAAAATTAAATTTATTTTTAATTAAATTACATGATTATGTTTGTTGATTAAATTTATTTATTTTAGATTATACAAGAATGTCATGTTCTGAAATTTTTAATCCAAATTCAAATAACAAAATAAAAAAAAAAATTATTTAGAAAAATACTACTAATAAAAGAAGTGTAAAGACATCATTACCTTATTAGAGTAATACTTTATAACGTATTTTTGTCTTATTTTTATTCCATTATATAAAATATTATATTTTTATCACCTTTAAATTATTTTTATTTAAAAAGACTAGAGATTAAAAGTTGATGGCTAATTCCATTAATATATCATTAGATACATTATTAGTTGGAAGGGTAATGACCGATTAACGTGTATGACTAGAGACTTGGAATCGTGTATGACTAGAGACTGGGAATTTTCAACATCTAAATTCCTAATTGCCCGCAGGCTTTATGTTAAAATACAGAAGCAACACAAATTTCCAGATTGGTATCTTTAACGTACAGCGCAAGTCCATCCTTCCTATTCTCCATAAAACCTAATCATATTGGTTCCTTGATTTGCAGGCCAAAGATAGAGGAACAACGAAGATCATGTGTTATTCAAAACGACTTTTATTGCTCGGCATCCTTCTTGTCTTACTTTTTGTTACTCCCATGGCTCAGCACTGTTATCAAACTGGTGACTACACCAGCAACAGTACCTACAGGGCAAACCTCGTTGGCCTCCTGGCTTCCATGTCTAACAACACGAAGATCGATTACGGATTTTACAATTTTACCGCCGGAGAAAATCCCGACAAAGTGAACGCGATTGCACTTTGTAGAGGAGACGTTACTCCGGATGTATGCCGTAGTTGTATTAATTCCACAAGTCAAGAACTCTTACAGTCTTGTCCCAACCAGAAGGAGGCAATCAAATGGTCCGGTGAATGTACTGTACGATACTCAAACAGATCTATATTTGGCGTTATGGAACAGCAGCCTATGTTTGCTTTTTATAACACACAAAACGCATCCGACGTAGAACGGTTCAACAACGTGCTAAGTCCCCTGCTAGATAGGCTAAGAAATAGCGCCGCACGTGGAAATTCTATTCGCAAGTTCGCTCTGGGAAGCGAGCCAGCCCCAAACTTCCAAACAATCTATTCACTTTTGCAGTGTACTCCTGATTTGAACTCGCTGGACTGCAACAACTGCCTGCTGCGGTTATCTGAATATACATCATCTTGTTGTAATGGTCAAAAGGTGGGAGGAGTATTCGTAACACCAAGTTGTTATTTAAGGTATGAGATATACGGTTTCTATGACCCTGCAGCTGAGTCACCACCTCCGCCACCGCCTATAGCGCAGCCAGTTTCTCCCCCAACACTACAACTGCTTCCACCCACACAAGGTACGCAAGGTAAGCGACCTTTTCGTTCTGTTCTGGTTCTACAAGGTATATAAATCCTACTGTGCCAACGTGTTATCATTTATGGACCGTAAAGGGATTTTGAGAGAAGAATATTACATATAAATTAGAATTTCGAAAGGCGATTAGACAATTCTTTCTTGTAATCGTAGAATATATCTTTAACTTTACCATATTCAGCTCCCGAAATGAGCTGTCTTTATGCACCACTGTATTTCTTGTCTAAATAAACTTTATTCCACAAAGAGAGAGAGTCATACTTCTGGGTGTAAACGAATGGTCCCCTGGGCGTTGCCGTCTCGGCGTCTCCACAGCTGAAATTTTGAAACGGTCAATTCTGCATACAACAGTAAAGTTTATAAACGCCAGATAATCATTTTAAAAAAAGAATAAAATTTATTATAAAAAAATTAATTTTTTTATATAAAATCTATATTTTATTTTTATTTTTTAACGCGATTACGCGATAATTACATAATTCACAATTACACATATTTTCTCTCTCTTATAAAGTGCCTCTGGCATGCCGAGCAGGGATGCTGTGTGGTCCATATCTATATTTTTAGAATATAAAATTATATAATTCAGCTCATCGCTTTTTATTAATTTAGCCTTTCAAATGATATTAAGTATTTACGTATAAATAAATTTTAAAATTTATTTCTAACTCCACATCTCATCCGACTAAAATAAAAAAAAAAAGCATTTATATAAATTTTTAATTTACAAGTGTCATGTAAGTCCTTTGAAAAATAGTAAAATTACTAGAATGAAAAAATCTCTGTTTTTAGAATGAAAAAAGATCTTTTTTTATACATAGGATTTTTACGGAACTTGTGCACTTTTAAACCTATATTTAATATTATTATTTAAAGTAAGGATTCAACGCATTGAATTAATAAATTAAATAAGAGTTAAATCGAAAAGTGAGAAAATTGTTAAAATATTAATTAAATAATTAAGCTTCTTTTCCCACCAACTCAATTATTAGAGACATTTATTTATTTTCAGTGAAAACCAAATACAGAGTACTAATTATAGATATGAAATGCAAGAATCCATAGTTGTTTTTGGTCCCCAACTACTTGCATTGGTTGTTTAAAAATTAGCTAGGGTGGTGTCGAAACTATGCAGGGTGAATACCCTCGATCTCGTCTATAGTCGGATCGTGCAAATCGCTAACATCTATCAGTCGAATTTGGGAAAAGAAAAGGACTGACTCGATCATACAATTTTATTTATACCTAACATCAGATATCTAATTCAAAATCAGTCTCTTTTAAACGAATTTTTAGTTTCGTTTTGACAAAAGCAGAACTCTGGTGTCTGCAGGGAAGAAAAGTAACTCATCAAGAACTACAATTGCTATAGTCGTGTCGGTTGTTGTTTCTGCTGTACTAATCTTCTGCATGTCATGTTTCTACCTCTTCTATTTAAGAGTGAAGAAGCCAAGGGACAAACTTGAAAGTAAGTTCAGTTTTTGTTTATTTTACATTGTTGCTATCATAATTTCTTTAAGTAGCAGGGAAAATATAGATATCTAGACACCTTGCTGCATGCCTTAGGCGTGATGCATCTCTAGAGAAGATCTTCTCTAAGTTAATTGCATTTCTTTAAATAATTGCATTACTTTTCTTCTGGCTATGCATTAGTGATCTAATTCAGATTGTTCTTAGGTGAAGGCGTGGATGATATTAGTAGTGCTGATTCCTTGCAATTTGACATCGGGAAAATTAAAGTTGCTACGGACAACTTTTCTGCTGCAAACGAGCTTGGAAAAGGTGGATTTGGTATTGTTTACAAGGTAATGAGACCCAATCGAGTCGTAATTTATGTCATTTTACCTGTCATAATTAGTTAAATCTAATATCATGAATGTTGAGGTTATATATGATAGACTTTGGTATATTCATATCTTTCAGGGTGAGCTTCCAAATGGACATGAAATAGCTGTGAAGAGGTTGTCCATGGCTTCTCAACAAGGAGATCTAGAATTTAAGAATGAGGTCGAGTTAGTGGCAACGCTTCAACACAGGAATTTGGTACGGCTCCTAGGATTCTGTTTGGAAGGAAAGGAAAGACTTCTAGTCTATGAGTTTGTACCTAATGCAAGCCTTGAAAAGTTCATATTTGGTATGTTTGCCATTCCTCTCAAATCCCAAATTCTATTCATAGTAATTACATTTTAATGGAATTATCCTGTCTTCCACGTATATTGCTTCAACATGTAATTCACAGTACATTTGCATGAATATGCAGATCCAAACAAGAGTGCACTAATGAATTGGGAAATGCGTAACAAAATTATAGAAGGCATAGCTCGAGGACTTCTTTACCTTCACGAAGATTCACGACTTCGTATTATTCATCGTGATCTCAAGGCTAGCAACATTTTGTTAGATGGAGATATGAATCCAAAGATTTCAGATTTCGGCACGGCAAGATTGTTTGTACCAGATCAAACTCAAGGCAGTACGAGCAAAATTGTGGGGACCTTGTAAGTAACACCTACAGTTTGTGCCATAGAAACAAACGTGAACAAGGAGGTCCTTCAAACTATCTCAAATAAAGAAGATGCAATTAAGTTCATAAAAATGTACATGCACCAAAAGCTATGATGTCCTTCAACTTAAACTAATGCTGCTGATAATGTTCACCTGCAGCGGATACATGCCTCCAGAATATGTAATGCACGGACAATTTTCAGTAAAATCTGATGTGTTCAGTTTTGGCGTGTTAGTTCTAGAGATAGTGAGCGGTAAAAAAAATAACTCTAGTTTTCAGGGAGAGAATGAAGCTGGCGGCCTTCTAAGTTATGTAAGTGCAAATATTTTCTTTTTTATATGCATTTCCTTTTTATCTCAAAGTCCGACCAAATGGTAAGTCATATGATGTTGAAAAAATAAATGAATGTTCTGTGCTTATTGTGGTGTCTCCCAATGTAACCATCCTGCAGGCATGGAAAAATTGGAGGGAGGGGACAACCTCAAATCTTGTAGATGCCACATTAAAGGCCAGGTCAACAACTCAAATAATGAGATGCATCCACATTGGATTATTATGTGTTCAAGAAAATGTGGCCGCCAGACCAACCATGGCTACAGTCGTCCTCATGTTTAATAGCCACTCTGTTACTCTACCAGTACCCTCGAGACCTGCATTTCTTATGCACAGCACTAGATCAGATGTGTTGTCCCAATCGGAGAACGGTGTTGGGGTAACAAGACCAGATACGCGTCGAAGTAGATCTATCCAAGCCTCGATAAATGAAGCTTCAATATCTGAGCTAGATGGTCGCTAACTTTTAATGGAAGCTAGTGGGAATGCAATTCTACAGGTTCAAGATTCCCATCCCCCACCCCCTTTTTTCAATTTATTAAGCAACTTCTCAATAAATGAAGATGATGCATTGGTGTGTACTTAGGCAGCAAAAATATATACGGTGTCATTTTCTTTATCCCAAATGTTTAGGCGTGATTAAACTTTAAGGCCTAAATAATTAAAGTTTCCCTGCAGTAAATGTTGTGCTTAATTCTCTCCCCCGATCAAGGAAGGTCCTTTTTTCCTCTTTTTGTTTGAAATCTAATTTTTGCGATTTTTTTCTTAATTTTCTTTTCTAGTAAATTTGTTAGTTTCTCTTAAAATTCCATATAAAGCTTGTCAAATTACACATTTCGAACGATTATTGGAGCTGACAAGACGTTTCCAGTGGCTTATTGACATTAATGTAAGGACAAATAGAATAATTTTGATAAAAGATGAAAAATTCAGAGATTAGAAGGTTCAAATTTTGGAGTTAAGAGACATACAATATGGACATTGGATACTTGTGAGGGTATTTAAATTAGATTTGTGATATTAATTTACCATTTTTTGACATCAAAGCACACTGCATATTTTTGCTTGCTTCGTGCTTCAAACAGACATACAGTGGGTGCTTTTGACGCTGAGCAGAATTACATTAATTTGTTAATCATGACATCACGCGTGGTGTGCTAGCTAGTCCATATATACTCCAAGACCATCTTTTAATCTAATTTACAGACTCGAGATTTCAGCATCCTGGACTTCAGTGCTTGAATTCTTTTAAGACTCGGAATTTTAAGTATCATGAATTTTCAGAATTACAAAGAAGCAACGCCAGTACATCCTTCCTATTCTCCTTAAAAACTACGGGAATCACATATATATGAGTTCAAACCGTTCCTTCGTTGGAATCTTTCAATTTGTAGACTAGAGATGGGAACAACCAAGATGTGTTGGAGAATACTTTTCTTCTCCGTACCTGTTGCTCCCAGGGCTTAGCATTGCTATCAAACTTGTAACTACTCCAGCAACATGAGTGAGTACCTTCAGGGCAAACCTCGTTGGCCTCCTGTCCTCCATGTATTCAAATTCCAACATAGAGGTCGATAACGGGTTTTACATTTTCTTCACCCGAGAAAATACCGACAAAGTCAACTCGATTTCCCTTTCATGTAGAGAGGAAATATTCCGCTGGAGTCTTATCGTAATTATATAATTCAACAATCCAGACTCTGTTAAAGTCTTGTCTCAATCCGAAGGAGGCTCTTAATTCGTGTTTTGTAGCCACCAACTACGACGGTATTCTGGATGCCTGCGAAGGAGGAAGAAGTGGTGGTTGGGTGTGACCGTGTCATTTCGGATGCCAAAGATAAAATGTATCCAGACGAAGCAGGGGAAGAAGGAAGTAAAGAATCTATGGGGAGAGTGATCGGCGAGTGAGTAAACTGTTCTTTCTCGGCCCCCTGTTCGCCCTATTCACAGGGGTCCTTGACTCCTTGTCCACTCAGATTGCCACACCACCAGATTCAATGTGGCAGCCTCTTGTCGACAACAAGATCTTTTGTCGTGATTCCCCCCACTTGCATTCTATGTCGGCACCCAGTTGTGATTAAAGATTCGAGACAGCCCTTTTCTACGACCATGACACTGAGGAATCATGGCCACCGCCGCTAGTGCCGCCAGCATCTCCCCCATCACCACTGCCGCTTCCCTCTCCTGAAGGTATGCTTCTTGATGCTTCATGCCCCGGAAGTTCAAGATCTCTTATTCTTTATGCAAATTAAGGCAGGGCGGAACATGCCCGGTAGTCCCTCTCCGTCTACAACTCAGGGTATGCCAACAAATATTATAAATTGTTTATGAATATATACATCAACAAGTGTACATTTATAATAATTAAAGATAGTTAAGAAATTTCCTTCTTTAACAAAAAGCAATAACGTACTCACGTTTAACTCAAAAGAAGAACGTTAAAAGGAATGTAAAAAAAAAAAAAAGGCCTTGAATATAAAAGATAAAGCAAAAAAATAAGAAGAATAGAACAAGATTACATGATTTTGCTAAACTTTAGCGGAAAAAAATACCATTTATCCATTTTAACTACGCACCTTCTAAAAACCATCTACATCTTTATTATCTATTCATTCTATGTAATATCTTGTATTTTAGTGTTTTTTAATTGAACAATTATTTTATTTAATTTAAGTATCGGTTCTCTTGTTTAATTTTATCGTATTTATCGTTGGATTAATTTTTGATTTTTAAGTTGTGAAATTTATTTTGATGTGCTTTCTTGATATTAATTATTGTTTGCATTTACATTACTCCTTATTTTAAATTATTTTATTGTTGGACTTTAATTATTTTATTTTATTAATATTGAATTATAGTGTTTTTATTTGACTTTTATTTATTTTTATTGTATATTTTTTTTTTGTTGGACTTTCTATTTTCGGACTGGACTTATTTGAGTGGATTTTTATTTTTCTTTTGAGCCCAGCTCAGTTAGTTCCTAGCCCAACTCCCTTCTAAGGAGCCCAGGCCCGTGGAAGCATTTCCAGAACCCACGTCACACGAGATCACGCTTTTTTTTTTTCATATTCATGCACGTCCCTCCTTCCCTTTTTTTTATAGGTTTGATCTGCTTCCTACTTATAACTTATATATATAGAGGTTAAGCATCCCCAACCCTAGATTCATTGCCGCTGCCCTCTCTTCACGCCCTCAGCCATCCAAACTTCTCTGAGCATCCACCCTCCATGGTGAACCTCAGTCCAGACTTCACCACTGTGCCCTGCCACTCGAAACCACCGCCCAATGTCTCCATAGCCTCCGTTGCATGCCACAAAACTCCTCTGTTTTTAGACACCCGAAACTGAGCCCCAGTTCCAGCCACCCCAACTCCTCGGTGCCACCTGCCACGACTCACCTACGTCCAACGTTTGCGCTGTAAAACCTTTGCTTAGCCGCTGCTCAGCCACACGAAACCATAAGCCACCCCCCACCCCACAGACAGCCCCTGTTTCCAGCACCAAGAAGCAGAGGAGTGCTTCCACCACCCCGTGAGCCAACAACCACCAATTGAATCCGCCGACGCCGCCTCAAAGAAGACGGAACCACCCTCAGCCTCAGAACACGCTGACCAACTCAACCCCATCGCCACCACACACCACCTCTCTCTCTGCCTCACTCGGTCTCCCTCCCGCTCACCCCGCTCTATCTCTCTCACTCCCACCACCCAGTGTATGCAGCTTTGTCGCTGCACGCCCTCACCAGCTTGACAGCTGCGCCACCACGGTTTCCCTGCCCAGCCATTGCTCGCGGATTCTAACTCTTTCAGTGAGTAGGCCCCTGCTGCCACTCATGTTATGGCCTCCGTTAGTTTTTATTTTTGTTGTTTTTGGTAGTTACTTAAATAAGAAACTGTTGTGTCTCGGTAACCTGGTTGATGAAGGATTTTATTACCCTGTTGCCCTCTTTTTGTTTGAATACATCGACTGATTGTGTATCATGTGTCTGAAACATGGGTTGCATGTGATTTTATTTATTTATTTGGACCTAGGCACGCATGGGTTTTATTTTGTTAAGTTAGTATTTTTAAGAGATTGATATTTTTGTTGGAATATTTATCATGTAAACACTGATAATTTTTTTGAATGATCCGTAAGTGCTAAACCTTATTTTGAATCCTTTTAAAAGAATTTTCTTTTTTGTTATTTAAACAAAAGTATGATTTTCTACTTATAATGATTTGGATATAGTTATGTTATTTTAGTTTTTATAAATTATAGTAAGATCCCAATCGAAAATAAGTTAGAATTTAATGTTTTAGTCGGAGTTATTAAGTTGGATATTGATGAGTTTAGAAAGTGATGTTGGTATTGGAATAATGAGAATTTTGGGTTTTGAGGAATTAAAAATAGATTATTTTAGAAGTTTAGGATTGAATATCGAAATACGGGATTGATTGTAAATTTATAGAAATTTACGACTATCTTATAGGTGACGGTTAATTTTACTCGGCATTATTGAGAAAATTTTCGAAAAGCTAAGAATTATAGGTAAGCGGGATTCCTATACTAGATTTGCATAAAAAGAAATGAACTGAGATTTGTTTGTAAAAATGTACATTTTGTTTTAAAAAGAAAAGGTGAAAAACAATCTCAGTATATGTTTTGCATTCATTCATGAGATATGTATGAAAGAGAAAAGAAATGTTTTTAATATGAAAAGTGTAGACATGAACAATATTTGACATGTTTATGAAATATGTAAAAGAACGAATATGATATTAATGAGATTTTTATACATGTGTTATGAAATGATTTAGATCTGTTTTTGATCAAATGGAAATGATATCAATATGTTTAGCAAGTGTTTTGATATGATATGGATATGAAAAACCTTTGGCATACTAATATGTTTAATTCTGATTCTAAATATGGTTCTGATATGATAATACTGGTTCACATGATATGGTTGGTACCGACATGATATGATATGAGTGCACCCACTTTAGAAACAAAGTGGTCTTTTACGTGTTCTTTCCTATGTGCACACTCGGGGCTCCGAGATTAAAAAAGAGGAAGTTTCACAATATGATATCGCCTGGTTTGGCAACTGGGAATAGTACAACCCTACCATGGGGGTTAAACATGGCATATGATATGATATGATATGATAAGATGAAAATATTTAGTTATATTATGCCAAAGTGTTTTTGAATATGCAACTGTTGAATATGAAAACGGTTTATGAATATGAAAAAAATTGAAGAATCGCTCTGATTTTTTGATAATACATTTTGAGATGTGCAAATGAAAATGAAATATTTTGTTTCTGCATACTGAACTTTCTGAAAAAGCTTATGTTTACATACTAGTATATATTCTCTGCTTACTGAGTTATTGATAACTTACCCCCTTTATTTCACAATATTTTCAGATGATTTTGGATATTTCAGCTGAGGATCAAAAATATGGAGCATGGGTGAGATGAGTTAAGAATAGTGGATTAAGAATAGAAAGCTTTTAATGAATATCGGCGATTTTTGTGAAGAAATTTCTTTGCGTTCTGATGTCTTGGCGTTTAGAAGAATTGATTATATTGAGAAAATTAGTTTTAATCAAAATTCCTTTATAATATTGGAAATTTGGAGTCTATAATTTTATTGTTGAAATATGGGTTTAAGAGTGACTCGTTCGAAAATGAACAGCCAAAAGGCTATCCCAAGTGCAGGAGCGTGTCGCGTAGTAAATTAGGAATAAATTCCTAAATCGTCTCCACAGGGAAAGTGCTAAAAATAAACTCGTGTAAAATGGTGGAATTATTTACAATGAGAAAATAAAAATAAAAAGTGATGATATGTACAATGGATGAAAGAGTGCAATGAAAAAGAAAATTTACTGGTCGTGAACCAGATTCATTTTTGGTTGGCTTTGAGTGTTGAGAAGCAGTGATGAAAAGTAAAGAAATTAAAGTGCAAGACAGTGAATTTAAATTACTGAAAATTAAATGATTGAAATTTAAATGAGCAAGAAAATTAAATGACATAAAAATAAATTGCAGAAAATAAAATTGCAGAAAAATAAATGACAGAAATTTAAATGACTATAAATTAAAGTGCAGAAAAATAAATGACATAAATTTAAAGTGCAGAAATTAAAAGTGCAGAAAAATAAATGACAATAATTTAAAGTGCAAGAAAATAAATCATCATAAATTAAAATGAAAAAAATAAAATTAAAAGTGAAGAATACAGATGAAGGAGGACAGCTCGGTAACAACAGTTGGTCCATTAGGCTCTCAACTGCATCACCGAACTCCCTCACTTCATCTGCACTTTCTCCAAAATTGAAAAAACTACAGACTAATCCTAAGCTATTCTACTGGGTATCTAACATCGACCACCTTTTCTCCGTCTACTTACAAGCCTTATATAGGCATAAAAAAGGACTCTAATAAACACTACTTAGCTGCCATGTTCCCCACTCAAGCCAAAAGCTTATTCCATTTGTCCCTGCATGTGCGTCTGTCTTTGTTTGTTGCTCTTCATTTATTTCATTTTCAGTGTTTCGTCCCAGCGTATGCGTTTCGTTCGTGATTCTCCTTTCAGCATCACTGCATTTCACTGGCCCCGCGTGCATGCGTTTCGTCTGTGATTCTTCTTTTCGCATATTTTTTTTCTTCTCCTTCTTTTCTTTCTTCCACGGCTTTCCAGCCGAAACCCACTCATTCTTTTCTTTTCTTTTCTTTTCTTTTCTTTTCTTTTTCTTTCCAGCTTGCACCGAAACTGACCGAGCGGACCTGTTTATTTTTTCTTTCTCTTCTTCTCTATCCTTTCGGCATGTGCATGTTTGCTTCTTGTTCCCCACCGAACTCCAGCTAGCTCTGAACCGATTATTCTCCACTTTGTTTCTCTCCCAGCTTTTTATCCCATGTCGTGTCTTTGTTTATTATCTTGTGTTTGTCAACTAGCTCGCTTCGGAATGGGGAACTCAGAGAGAGAGATGGAGGTGGAGCTGTGGGCATCATGCAGTGTGGTGGAGCTTGGAATGCTCTGTTTCAGACGTATGAAAACAGAGGAGATGAGCTGGGCATGCACACGTGTTGTGCAGGAGTTTAGGTGGTGCAGGTGAGGCCGAAGTGGCTGGGCACAGATGGGGCAGCTCAATGGCGGTGTTGTTGTCTGAAACACTGCGGTGTTCGGATGCGTTGGTGCTAGGCAACGGGTGGACGCCATGCGGAGGAAGTTGCTCCGTGGTGATGGAGTGCTCTCGGACTAGTGGTTGCAGGTGGAACAGGATGGTGGTTCACGGTGGACTGCGTGATGGAGGAGCACGATGGCATGGAGGATCCGCATGCATGGTTCGAAACTCTGCACGTCGAGAGGTTGAAGATGAGTGAAAACGATGTGTCGTTTTTGTCCTTAGACGAAACAGCACATCGTTCAGCTCAGACGTTAAAAACAAATCGAGTGAAAAACGACATGTCGTTTGTTTTGCAGACCAAACGACATGTCGTTTAGCCTGCGCAGAAAAATAAGAAAAATAAATAAAATAAAATAAAACCAACAGAATAATAAAAAAATAAAATTAGAAAAAGAAAATAATTAATTAAATAAAAATTAAACAAAAACTAAACTAAAATATTAAAGTATGTTGTGCATGTGAGGAAATAAAATCAAATAAAATAACAAGTTATAAAAATAAGCATAAACTATGCTTTTAATCAACTTAAATCACAACTTGGATTTATTGTCTCTTGATCATTTTTTCATCTAAAATCAATGATAAAATAATAAAATAATTAAAAATACATTGATTTTAAATGTATAAAATATGCAATAATGCAGCTCAATCAAAAAGCTACGTAGAGAAGTTGATATTTTTGGAGTTACTGTATTGAGGATTTGATATATGAATTTGTAAAGTTAATTAAATTTGAAATGTTTACATTTGATTTGGAACTTTTGGAAGTATATTAACAGTGTTGGAGTTGATTATTGGATAACATGAGTTAACTCTTCGAACCCACAGGGACGGGGCGTTACATCGTCTCTTCTATTAAAATAATATTTTGTTATTCTCTCTTCATTCTTTTTTTAATTATAATTTATTTAAAAAAAACACCATTGTTCAACAGCACCCAACCATTCTCGACAACCTGCACAACAAGGATTCAATTCCTTGGGATGCACTTTTGTTGTCTAGAAAGAAGTAAACAAATAATGTCATTAATGTTTCATACAAAGAGAATATGCACGTAAAAATTAACAACGCGGGGAGAAGTGGTTTTGATGAATTGTGGAACAAACAAATGGAAAAATCATAGGACAAGCTACAACGGAGAAGTCAAAATAGGACCCAACTGTTGCCAAACCAAATCTATTCCCCCACTATGGCAAGCCAAATGTGAAGTGACTTTTTGACAAAGTTCACACATTTTTTACTTGGAAAAAAAGCTGGGCATTAGTCGGTCCCCAACACACACCCTATACTGTAGACCAGGTTCACTAACGTTGATTGAACCGTTCATAATTTGCATCTTCTCTAGATTCTAGGGGTGCTACCTGCCCCCTGCTGGGCGGGGCCACCCCTTCCCCGTCCCCCGCCCCCGCATGGGTGGGGGTAGTGAATTTTTATCCACAATCCATCCCCGTTCATGCAGGGGAGAGGTACCTCGTCCGCTGCACGGGGTGCGGGGGTGGACTTCCATCCGTCTGCCCTCCCGCCTCTCCCCTCCCCTCCCCAACTACTCTGCCCTCTGTGGAGCTCGTGGATGTGTACTTGGTGTCGTATGGAAGAACCAACCCCACAAGCAAAACAAATTTTCAAGAATACGAAGCTGATCATTGTAAAAGGCTAGCCTTTCCAATTGAAAGAGAGATTGCAAACAAAGTTAACGAACCTGGTTGTTGGTTGCTGTTTGTATCAAGGGAAAGTGATGAAATGGTGCAGCAGCTCAACACGAAGTGACGAAACGGTGTGCAGCACCTTGACATAAATGACAACTTTGACCCAGGCACATATTGCTCCATGACGTCGTATCCTCTGGACATCTTCTTCTTCAAACTTCATCACTTCGCAACACACACACACTTCAACAGATCCTCTAGAGTCTAGAAGCCTCTTCTCAGTTCCCAAATCATTGTCTTTCTTCTTCATCCCTTCTGTCAAAACCCTAACAAATCATATGGATATCATAAAATTGTGGGTGAGAGATCGAGAGAGGAGGGACGAAGGCTACGATGACTTGGAGTTACAGAGTAGGCGCATACTTAGTTTGGGAGAGAGATCGACAAAGAAGAGGCCGAAGATTCAAGAACAAAAAAGTGAAGGGGGCGAGGGGGTTTTCCCCTTCTATATGCAGGGGTGAGGCGAGGCAGGGCGGGGGCCACCCTCATCCCGGCCTCGCCCCCACCCCAGCTTGGGGGGCCAGATGTGGGCAGGACCACCCGCCCCCCGCATCTGGCAGACAGGGGATCCGTCCTACCCACATGGGGGAGGACGGATGGGGGACGAGGCCCCGCTGCCCACCCCTACTTAGTCCCGCAATTTCCAGTCACGAAGCCCTCAGTCCCTCTCTTGTCGAAGCTCAAGCCCCACTCTCATGTCAACTTCATCTGCCCCTCTCTCATCTCAATATCATTTCTAGTTGAAGATTTTGGGGTTTTCATTAATGGGTAGGCTCGGACTGAATGAGTAAGTGCAATGTGTGCCTTGATGGCTAGTGCGCACAAGTCTTGCAGAGAAAGCGGTACATGGGATTTAGATAGTGGCATCAAGAAATAAAGTTGGCCCAGTTTTAGGTCTTCATTTTTGGGGAAGAGTGGTAGCTGGGAGCTGATGTACATGGAATCTGAACAGTAGAGGAAGCAGGTTGGGTTCTGGGAGAGGATGTTTCCAGTGGGAATACAAGCAGCTTTGGGCTTTGGGTTTCCTACCCAGTCTCCTTTCTCTCCATATCCAAGAGAATGGCTATACATTGTATTGACAACTACGTACATATTTAGATCCTAAAAAATCAGCAAATTATCTTTATTTTAGGAATTAGCCCAGTTAGCTCAATTACCATATATATTTGTTTCCATTTTTCAGCTATTGTAAAGTCTATTTATTTATGTAAATCAATACAAAGAAATATACCAGTTCAATGTAAATTTCTTCTCCTTCTAATTCTTTAACATGGTATCAGAGCCAAAACGATCCCTAAGCAATACTCTCATGGCCAACAACACCAACCCACCCGTCTCTTCCCTCATCTCCTTCCCCCATCCGAGACTCTAGCAACCTCTGTTATTGGCCAACCACCATCACAGGCCAATCATACCACCACAACCCTCTCAACATCAAGCCCATGCCTCTCACTAGATCTCTACCACAAAGTCATCTCCTTGCTCGTGCCGGCTAGCTCCTCTATTTCTCCTTTCAATCCGAACCACCATTGGGTGGTGGATAGTGGCGCAAGCCACCACATCTCTCACCAGAAAGCCTGTTTCTTCGACTTGCGCCAAATGAAATTCAGTCTGTCCATGCAACTCCCAAACGGCCATGAGATCCTGGCCGAAGGCATCGGGATGTGCACTCTATCCCCCCTTCTTACTCTATCAAATGTTTATTATATCCCCACTTTTTCATTTAATCTCCTATCTATTCCCCAACTTACTACTCAAACTTCTTGTGTTATTTTATTCTCTTCTAATACTTGTGTCTTTCAGGACCCACAATTGATGAGGCTGATTGGAGCAGGTGACCTGTGCAATGGACTCTATGTGTATCGACCCGACTCTTTTTTTGCATTAGCAGCACCAACCACAGCCAATAAGCTCCTATGGCATCAGCGTCTATGTCATCCTTCCAATTTAATTATTCCCAGTCTTTTTCATTCTCCTTGCATTATTTATGATTGCGACATTTGTGCTCGTTCTAAGCATACCCGATTGTCTCTCTCTCTTCCCAATAACAAAAGTGTTTCTCCTTTTAATCGTATTTTTTGTGATATATGGGGTGGCTATCATGCTTCTTCTCTATGTGGAGCTCATTATTTTCTTATAATTATTGATGATTTTTCCCGCACTACTTGGATATATCTCACGTGTTTTAAATCCGAAGCATATGCTCATTTAATGCATTTCTTGGCTCTTGTTCAAAATCAATTTAACACCATTGTTAAAATCATGCACACTGATAATGGACAAGAATTTCTCTCCCACCAATTTCAAACATATCTTCGAGATCACGGCATTATTCACAAGCGTACCTTTCTTGAAACTCCACAACAAAATGGCGTTGCAAAGCGTAAACATCAGCACCTTTTGAATATTGCTTCCAGTCTTCGATTTCAAGCGCACATACCTTTAAAATTTTGGGATAATTGTGTCCTCACTGCTGCATATCTCATTAATCGTATCCTTAGTCGTCTTCTCAAGAATAAATCTCTTTTTGAAACACTTTTCAATAAAACACCCAACTACGATCACCTTCGTGTGTTTGGGTGCCTCTGTTATACTCAAACCCTTCGTATTCACCATGACAAATTCTCTCATTGTGCTACCAAATGTGTGTTTCTTGGCTACGCAAGTACCCATAAAGCATACAAACTCTACAATATTGATAGTCAGTCCATTTTCTAATCCCATGATGTCACATTCCATGCACAAAAATTCCATTTTCAAGATATTCCCAATTCACCCATTCCCTCCACTCCTCTTATTCTGCTTCCTGTTCTAGAAACCATAGTGTCTTTTCCTTCACCTCCTGACTACCTTGTCACCTCATATTCCTCACCTTCTTCACCTTCACCTACACCACCTCCCTTCCTCTCATCCCCTACTATTTCTTGCCCTCATCGCACCATCACTCAGCCTGCATACCTCCGCAACTATGCTATTCGATCTTACACACGGAACCCACGGCATTCTCACTTGCTCTACCGACCTTAGGTACTCCTCATCCTTTGTCTGCTTTTCTTTCATATTCTCATTTTTCACCCTCTTATATGTCTCATATAAATGCTCTCACCACATGTCTTGATCCCTCCTGTTATTCTGAGGCTACACGCCACCCTCATTGGCGTGAGGCCATGTCCTCTGAAATTCATGCCTTGGAAGACAATTCAACTTGGACTCTTGAGCCGCTCCCTCCTTTATAAGAAACCCATTGGGTGCAAATGGGTTTTCAAAACCAAGCTCAAGGCCGACGATTCCATCGAGAGGTACAAAACTCGCTTAGTTGCCAAAGGCTATACTCAGGTCGAAGGCCTTGAATATCATGAGACGTTTGCTCCGATTGCAAAGATGAACATAGTACGATGCTTGTTAGCAGTTGCCGCCACCAAACAGTGGATCATTCACCAACTCGACGTCAACAATGCCTTTTTACATGGCGATATTGATGAAGAAGTTTACATGACCCCGCCACCTGGATATTGCCTTAAGGGGGAGACCCATGTTTGTAGCCTCAGAAAATCCCTCTATGGTGTCAAACAAATCTCCCGGAGCTGGTTTTTTAAACTAACCACTGTGTTTCTTGCTGCAGGTTTTCATTAGTCTCAGGCAAATCATTCTTTGTTCACTCTTGTCACCTTTACAAGAATCACTCTTGTTCTTATTTATGTTGATGACATTTTGGTTCCTGGTAATGACATTTCTCAGATCAAGGTCTTCAAAAGAGTCCTTTCCACTCACTTCAAAAGAAAGGACCTTGGTCCTTTGAAGTACTTTCTTCAACTCGAAGTTGCTCGAACCCCCAATGACATCTTCCTCAATCAGCACAAATATGCTCTTGACATTCTCTCTGATAGTGAACAACTTGGTGCTCGGACCACTTCTTTTCCCATGGAGCAACACTTGAAACTCAATAATCAAGATGGTGACCTCCTTCCTGATCCTGGCCTTTACCGTTGTCTGGTTGGTCGTCTCATTTATCTGACCATCACCAGATCAGACATTGTTTATGCAGTCAATACCCTCAGTCAATTCATGTATGCTCCTCGAGTTCCCCACATGATTGCAGTTACTAGAGTTCTCCATTACATCAAAGGTAGCCCCAGCCAAGGCCTATTCTTCCCTTCATCTAACAGTATACATGTTATAGCATATACTGATTCTGATTTGGCCAGTTGCCCCACCAGTACAGGATACTTTATTCAATTAGGCACTAGTCCGATCTACTGGCGTACAAAGAAATAGACTACCATGGCTTGCTCCTCTGCTGAAGCTGAATATCGGGCTATGGCCATCACCACCTATGAGCTCATTTGGCTTAAGCAGCTTCTTGCCGACCTCGGCATCTCTCATCCTGAACCATTCACTTTACATTGTGACAATCAACCTGCTCTCTACATCGCACATAATCCTGTATTCCATGAACGTACAAAATACATAGAAATTGATTGTCATATTGTTCGTGACAAGATTCGATCAGGTCTCCTCAAAGCCGTTCATACCTCTTCTCATGAACAAGTTGTCGACATCTTCACCAAAGCTTTAGGCCAAGAGCTCTTTTTTCATTTTTCATGCAAGTTGGGCATTACGGATCTCCATGCGCCAACTTGAGGGGGAGCATTGACAACTATGTACATATTTAGATCTCAGAAAATCAGCAAATTATCTTTATTTTAGGAATTAGCCCAATTAGCTCAATTACCATATGTATTTGTTTCCATACTTAGCTATTGTAAAGTCTATTTATTTATGTAAATCAATACAAAGAAATATAATAGTTCAGTGCAAATTTCTTCTCCCTCTAATTCCTTAACACATTGGGTTTCTGAACAGCAAAGGATGCACGCAAAACTTGAATGGAAAGAGAAGAAAAACCAACGATGATGCAAAACACACATTTTGCTTGAAAAAAAAATCCACTTAAGGTGTGCAACGGTTGATGAGGAACATTGGCTAATATGTAGTTAAACTCTTTTTCTTAGTAGGCAGCTGGATGCTCTTACGTAATCTGATGCTTGCACAAATTATTTTTCTTATTGAAATAGAATGATTGACATCCTTGTTTTATATATTTTTATTTTAATATCGATTCTAATTAATATGAGTGTTGATGACGTGTTTTGTACACTTGGACTGAATTACAGCAACCTGGGTTGAAATCCATCTACCTATAATACAAAGATAGAGGGGCGCTCAATGGTGGTCTGAAGAGCCTCGGATACCAAAGTCGATAATCTTTTTGCTGGAGAATTTTCCTTATAATCATAGAGAATAAGACTTGTTCATACCTGAGATCTGACTTTTATATGGGGTATCAGAGGTGCATTTTGTACCCTGTGTCAGGGGGTAGTGTCATGCTCACGATCGTAAGGTCATGTTCTTTAATGTGATGTGGCTTCCCAGACAGTGCCATTAATGCGACATAGACTCCTGAGTGGTGTCTTGCCGACAAGTTGACGGTGCAGTCACTTCTCGTTCCTTTCATTAGGGAACGAAGTGTTATCCGTTATCTCCGTTCGCTTGCTAGCTTAGATCTGTAAATCCTAGGTGTCACAGGGGGTGTCAAGGTTGGCGCTTCCCGTTTGCCCCCTCCCCCCCCCCCCCAAAAATAACCCCACCCCACCTCTTTTCCGCATGACAGAATCCCCATTCCTCTTGAACAACTCGTGGGTTGGGTTCCATTGGCAGTTCTTGGGCCCATAAGAGGGAAGTTACTAGGGTCAAAATGGGTTTCGATTTCCTTCCAAGGAGAGTAAATCAAAATACATAACTACCATTTATCTGTCATTAATGACTGCTAAATGTGAGAAATAAAAGTGCTACCATTTATTTCTACTTGATAGAGTCAATGATTATCAAATCAAAACTTGATTACACAGTGTAAATAAGTATATATAATATCTTAGGGTAAAATTATAAAAAAAAAAAAATTGAAATACTTCAGGATGCTTGGCTCTTTTATACAAGAGAATGGATATATGTTTCAAAACTTTATATAGATAAAACACGAGGCAAGCAAACCCAAAACCTCCTGCAATAAACCATAATGTACAACATCATTCTAACATATATATTTTTTATTTTCAATTTTTTCATCTAATCATTATCTAATCATTAATACTTTTTCAAACTTTCAAATAAAACACAAAAAATAATTCAAAAGTTTCAAATTTCAAAACAAAAATTATAATAAACAACTATAGTCTAACATTATTTTAACTTTATAATATTTTTACTCAACTTTTTTTTTCTAAAAATAAAACATATTAACACAAACCATTTTATTAAGATTCATAAATTTCTAATTTCATTTCATCTCAACATCCAAATGAGGCCTAAATTTCCATTCGACTTCCCGATTTTCCATAACCAGTGCCACCCATGTCACGATCAAGATGAGCTGTATTGATATTTAGATGCTTTGAATTAGTCAGGCAATAAAATATGGTCACATTGGATTCAGCTTGTTGATGACATGTTTCGTACAACTAGGCCAAGTTCTAGCAACTCCAGCTTGGATCTTGCTATCTGTAACACAAAGAAAAAGGTAGACTCGGTAGTGGTCCAGGGAGCCTCCGATGCCAAATTTAATCTTCTTTCTTGGAGAGTTATCGCAGAATCAAAGTGTTCAATGATTATTCGTACTTGAAGTCTGGTTTTTATACGAGGTATCGAGGGAACACTCTGTACCCTATGTCAGGGGTCAGTATCCCACTCACGATTTTCTAGGCCTCAGTCTTTAAAGCGACATGGCTTCTTAAGTGATGCCATTGATGCGGCGTGGCTCCCAGGGTGGCGTCTCGACAACAAATGATCAGTGCGGTCACTTTCTGTTCCCATCGTTAGGGAATGGATGGTTGTTCGTGACCTCTGTTCACTTGTCGCTTAGATCTTTAAATGCTAGGTATCATAAGAGAGTGTTAAGGTCAGCGTGTCTTGTCTGTCTACCCCAACTTATTTCCCGCTTGAGGATATCTACTCTCCTCTAGTATAGTTCGTGAGTTGAGTCTCATTGGTGATTCCTAGGGGCCTATAGAAAGGGGCGATACGGGTATGGTAGGAATTCTTCTGTTTTACAGGATGTCTTGGTAGCATGTCGCTAAACGACTAATGTGCACTTGAGTTCGCTCATCTAGCTTCCCTCATTTGGGTCATGGCTGACCGTCCCCCTCCCACGTTGCTTCATCCAACGCTTATCACGAGATCTACACCCAGTCACTCTCCCTCCTGATGCAGGTGTCAATCCACTATCTGAGGAAGTCCATGCAGCCTTCGCTTTCTCTTGAAGCTTGTGAGTCCCTGCATTCTTGCTCTCCTGCTTTCTTGTTCCCTTCCAAGTAACTCATATATTTCCTTCCATGGGTCCCAAGAACGATTCTCGTGCTGTTCATCGAAGTCCTCTAGGACCCCTGGAGGTATGGACCTCTGTGATGTTCGCACTAAGTCCTAGCACTTTGACAAATGTAACTGGAGGTCAGAGGTGTCTTCGATGACCTTGAGCTCACTGAAGGCCTCTTACGAATTCCTAGACTCCATCATATTAGAAGTCCTTGAGGCCCATCAGAAGGGGATTTGGTGAAGCTTTCACTCGCGCCAAGGGCAAATGGTTGCTGGCCTAGAGCCTTGATTTTCCCACATCAAAGATTGAACCCAGTGATTTTTCTTTGTGTCCAACAAGGAATGGGAGTTTCCCACCAACAGACCAATTGACAAGAGTTCCTTGTATGCACTGTCTGGCCGGTCCCAAGTAAGAAGGAGGCTCGGCTTGAGACTATCCGTGCCAATGGACATCTCGGTGCTCTATGAGGAGTTGCTTCATGGCCTGCCATATATCAGGCACCATTCTACTATCGATTCTAATCATGTTCTCGGGGCTACTGGGATCTAGGGAACCTAGCTCTAGTGGCTTGTTTGGCTCCACTTGTCTAAGGGCCTGCTCATCCCTGACCTCTTCTTGGTGCTAAACTCGGGGGGAAGGGGGTGTCCCTGCCTAGGACTTCCACCGCGTGGACCTCTCCCTTCTCCGTTTTTAGCTCCTACACGTAGCATTCACACACTAACACCTGTTCACCTCGGATCTCCCCCACTCCCATGGTAGTTGGAAACTTTACATTCAGGTAGTAAGTCAAAGTTATAGCGTTTAGGTTGTTGAGGGTTGGTTGCCCCAATATGGCATTGTATTAAGAGGGGGCCTTTACCACTATGAAGTCAACCCTTGTTGTGGTCGAGTGAGGGGCGTTGCTGGCCAGGGCCGATAGGGTGATGCTTCCTATCGGCTGAACCATGTCTTTTAAGAACTCCTTCAATAGCATGGGTGTCATTCGCATGTGGGAGGGATCGATCCCCTTTCGGGTAAAGACATCCCAAAAGAGTAATATTTACAAAGCTGCCGTTGTCAAAGAGGATTCTCCTAATTTGAAGTTGGTAATGAGCATGGTCACAATCAGTGCATCGTCGCGAGGGTAAAGGACCCTCTCCTCGGCTTTTTATTTGAAGGAGATGACAGGTGCATTGGTGTTCCTTCTTTGCTTGGACGGGCGGTGGTCGACTAGGTACACTTCCTCATATCATGCCATTTGGCATAGGCTTTCTTGCCGAAGGAAGTTGGGCTGCCCGCGAACCCCCCAGGTGATGGTTTTCATCTCACCGAGGGGTTGTTTCAGTGGGCTAGCATCCGAGGGCGGTTCTGTAGAGGCTCTTGCTCCACTCACTTTCTTCTTGGGCTTTCGCTCCTCCTCGACCTGTCGTACGTTCCTCTACTTCGATCCTGTTCCCCACTCTGGTTGGTATAGCGCAAGGCGCGGGGCTACTTTGCTTCTTCTCTTCTTGCTTTGAGGGAGATGCAGTCTTTGGTATTGGGAGTATTGATCTGGTGGTAGGTGCAATAGCGGAGGCCTTTGTTCCGATTGTCAGCTTCCCGAGTAGTCGGTCTGTCCTCTTCCTGTATGGATAGTGTGACTCGGTCATGTCGGGTGCCTAGGCCTCTCGAGGGAGGTGCTTCATCTCGCCTCCTGTCTTGCTATCCCCTTCTAGTCTTCTCGGGGGCCTTGGCTTTTCCCGCCGCCTTGGACTTTCTGTCAGCCTATTCCAATTTTGTCTTCTTTAGCGCCTTCAGGGCCTGGATTGTGTCTTCAACATTGATGAAGCCATCAGCCTAGCCCATGAATTTTTGCCATGTGGTGGGAGCTCTCATTGCCAACTCTGCCATTAACTGGTTTTGGGGCCATATGCCCCCCCCCCCCGCCCCCAGGATTGCTGCTAGACAATCTTCTCATCCTGATCATCCGTTGTCATATGCTCCCTGTTGAATATGGCCAAGTATGCTTTTAGACTTTCATCCTCCCTCTGTTTGATCTCATAAGGTAAGCGGTTAGGCGTCTCCTCCTCTAAATGACCATAAACTGCGTGAGGAATAGGTGGGCCAGTTCCCCAAAGCTGTTAATCAGTCATATGAGCCTTGATGGTTTTTAGGTGCTTGTGAGATCCTTGGACCCGTCATACATGTCCATCTGGGAGACCCTGAACATCGATGGTACTGGTGCAACAATCACCTCTACATTATAAGGCAAGTTCGTGCTGGTGAGTAATTGGTCTATTGATAAATGAGCAATTATGTTGTTATTAATACTTTTAGTATACTGGGTCAAGTAAGTTTTTTTTTTTTTTTTTAAATTTTTATACAGGGTATTAATCAAACAATGTATGTTAGCTGGGCTTGTGGCATGTGAAATGACTGTTTATCCCTTAAGAGAATGGACTTAGGCTCAAGTTATTGGGTTTGAATAAATCTAAGTTAACTATGGGTGTATATTGCAAGATTAAAGCCCACGTAAGCTAACCCAAGAAGAGAGGAAGGAAGGCTTTGGGACAGAATTCTCGAGAAGCAAGAGAGAGAAGAAGAGGAGAGAAACAGTTATGGGGGAAGGCATGGAAGGGGAAAAATCAGTGGCAATGAGAGAGAGTGAAGGCAGCGACTCACACATAAAAGGTAAAGTTGATGCCAGAGAGAAGGGGCAATTAGGATAAAAAGTCAATTTCTATTTTTACATTTTAGAAAAAAGAAATTTTTGAGAGATTTTAGGGTTTTTCATTTTGGCGAATTACTATGTTGATGATGGTGAAGTTAGGCTAAATTTGAAGCTTGGGTTACGGTAATAACTTTCATTTGTTTTCTATACTTGTTGGATTTCTGTAGTTGTTGATTTATATGCTTTACTTTACCAAAAACCAAATTCTGGAAATGGGAGTTTGATGGATTCTCTTGTTCTTGTTCTATTGTCAACATAGGGCATAACAGAACCTTAAATTAATCAAGGTTTCTTTCAGTCGAGTGTTAAAGTAAATTTGGTTGACGTTTTAGTGAGGGATTTTTCAAAACATTGGTACATAAACTCTGAGCTTATATTCTTCAAATTTCTTTGTGAAGTGTGAAATTAGAGAAAGTCCTAACTCGCAACCCAGGTGTTTGTTAAATTATTTCTATTAATTCTGTAGTTTTCAAACATCAAATTGAATTTTTTATTGTAACTTGGTGAAGTTGAAATTACTATTTATCATACTCTGAATACTTTAATTTCTGGAGTTTTAAGTTTTCATGGTTTAATCCATCTTTCCAAAAATTCCAAACCCGAGATTCTCCAAGCTCAACCATACATTTCAATGGCAACAAACCTTCATTGTAAATAAGCAAACTCTTGGTTCAACATTTGTTTTCATACAATAGATACTTTTCACTTGATTGTTCACCCAACTTCTTTTAAAATCTTGATTCCTAAATTTTTACTGAATTAAACTGCTCGAGTCCCTTTTGTCCCTGAGGAGATGACCTTGGGTGCTACCTTGTATTACAACTGATCCACTTATGCGCTTGGGAGTGATAATTTGGAAGCCATCATCTACCAACGATGAGGTGCCCATCTTCTTTGACATCTCCTTATATTTGTCCATGAGACTATGCAGCTCATGCTGCATCTTTTTTTTTTCTCTTCCTTGCCGGCATCCATTCCCCAAGTGCTTTGCGACTCGACGTGCTCGTTGTGTCTTGGTTAGCGTCTTCGACTTGTCTGTCGACATCTACCCTTAGAGTATAATTCTCCTTTCAGAGTGTCTCCACCTCTGTGGTCAACTTCCGCACGACCTGCTCCATTTCTGCGAACCTGCTTCCATGTTTTCTAATGACATTTCTTGTCATCAAGTTGTCTGAGAATGTGTTGTCACGGGCATACAAATGACATGTTGTGTTTATAGAGATCCTATAGATGCCGCCCTGTTGATGATGTGTTTAGCACACTTGGGCCAATATCAAGCAACCCAGGTCGGGATCCTGCTATCTGCAACATAGAGTCAAAGCTGGGCTTGATGGTGGTCCGGAGAGCCTCCGATGTCAAAGTCAATCATATTTCTTAGAGAGTTATCACAAAATTAGAGTGTTCAAAGAGATTATTCGCACATGGAGTCTAGCTTTTATATGAGATATCGGGAACATTCTGTACCCTGTGTCAATGTCAATCTCCTGCTTACAGTTGTCAAGTCGTGGTCTTTAATGTGATGTGACTTTTGCCAGGGCTCTCGACAATAGACGATAGGTGCAGTTACTTCTTGTCCCCATCGTTAGGGAATTGAGGGTTGTCCGCGATCTTTGTTCACTTTTCAGCTTAGATCTTTAAAGGCTAAGCGTCATAGAAAGGTGTCAGGGTTGGCGTGTCCCATTTGCAGCACGAGGGTATTCCCTCTCCTCTAATACAATTCTTGGACCGAGTTTCGTTAGTGACTCCTAGGCACATAGGAGGGGAGCGATTCGCATTGAGATGGGCTTCAGTATCTTTTCCAGGCCTAACCCAGGGGAACGGATGGAATATCCCCTCCATAGACGGTCCACATAAAAAACACGAATGTACGTAAATTATTTATTACTGTAGATCATGATTTTGTACGGGATCCAAACTGGGGGTTTCGCTCCAACTTAGATGGGCTGAAAACCAGCGGAGTCCAAAAATAATTTTGATTCCAACTTCGACAGAGAGGTAACTCCGGTTTCGTTCTGCTCAATCGAGATCGAAATGGAGTTGGAGTTCCGATTCGGAGTTTGTTTTTTCTTTCCCATTTTCTCACCCATTCACACTTTCCCAACTTCCAAACAATGAATAAGAAATTTCTACACTACTAAAAACAAAGATATGACAATAGCTGAAAGAGAACAGATTGACTGCAGATGGATACAAACAGAAGCCTTGAGAGCCTTTTGGACCTGGACAAATTAGTTGCCATGAGAAATGGGGTTCCGCCGGGAGCGCGAAAGCCAGTTCCAGGCCTTGGCCTTGAATTCAAGAAGTGCCTCTCATACAGTGTCATAAAGAAGCAAAAGAAGGATGGACATTGGATCAAGAAAGAAGCATATCTTCTTAATGACATATCTGGGCTGCCAATGAAAAGTGATATTATGGCCATCATGGGGCCTAGTGGTGCTGGAAAATCCACATTTGATGCCTTGGCTGGTCGAATTGGACAAGGGAGCCAACAGGATATCCTCTTCCCCATCGTTGGTTCGAGTATGAGAGAACAGATTAGCTAAAAAGTGAAGAGAAGGAAATGGAAGTTTAGGGTTTCCGCTACTGTATATATCCAATAATCAAAACGACATCGTTTTAACTAAAAAAAATATGTAATGAAAATTTGGTTGACTTCGGTCTTGCGAGGGCTTTAACACGAGCCATTTAATTTACAATCACAATCTTGACTGTAAGGCTACTCAACCTTCCATAAATTTAATTAAAATATTAAATATTTATCGAAGTCGGAGACGGTATTCCAGAGCTTTGTCAAACTCTGACTCCGACTATTTTTAACCCTCCAATTTTGATTCCGACTCCAAAATTTAATTTTTTGACTCCCACAAATTCAAACATGGGCTTAGTGCACTGTATCCTAGAAAATTCGCTTAGAAAAGATCGTCCTTAAACGCACGACATAAAACATGTAGACCATGTCTACAGTAGACAGACTGCTTGGAATTTTCAACATCGTGCGCTTCGGGGCTTGAAATACTAGAGTCATGTAGAAAGCCAGAAACAGGTATACTTTTCTCATTCATCTTTCTCTAATCAAAGTTAAATTAAAAAAATAATCAGATATACGTGATGAGTAGATAAATGTGAATGGGGATTATCTTTGGTTTCAGAGAGGATCGGAGGAGAAAATATTGTTTTTGATATTTACTATGTATAAGTTATTTTTTACTTTCACATCCTACACTTATAATTTTTTTATAAAATATAAGAGTGTGTTTTATAAGATATAGTCATATATGAGTGTTTTTCATATAATATAAAATATAGGATGATAAATAATAATTGATAAAAAGAATTTATCAATATTTTATAATACTAGAGCACCAGTACTCATAACCTCATTCGATATCTTTAACGACGCAAAGTACTTCATCACTCGTATTAATTATTTTGTTTCAGAATTTCGGCAAAGGTGTACGGATTTTTCGTATTCTTTTGTATTTTTTCTTTTTCGAAATAGATTTATTCTTGGAAACAAATGAAATGCTCTCTCATCATGCAATAGCACCAAAACCAATTGACGATATTCCCCAATCGCACCGATATAAGCGATAAACGCATTAATTGCTGAGAAAGTGAATTTAATATTTAAAAAATGTCAAAAAAATTATTGTTTTTAATGAGACTCACATTTTATAAAAGATATATATAAAATTTATATATTTAAAATTTATACCTAACATTACTTTTAATTATTCGTCTCTATTATGACATTGGTGCTATGAGGTTAAAATGTTACATGAATTTACTGTACGTGTAGTGCTAGATTTTATTCTGATATAATTGGATCGCAAAGTCGATTCAAGATTGGAGATTTTATCGATTGGAATGTTGTAATACACTTTGTTGTGGCTGGAGTGGATGTAATAAATTTATCGGCCTGGCTCAATATTGCTCATGAAGAATCGAAGGATGATGGAATGGAGGGAATTCAAGTGGGCAAGAAACTCTAGAAAAATGACTCTTTAGTATCTCATATCATTAAATTAATTTTTTTTTATGAGAATTTCATATTTTATTCATTTTTTTCAAAACGATTACGTAACTGTTGCACAATTCATAATTGTAAATATATTTTCTCCGTTTATAATAAGAGTTTTCCTAATATTATTAGAGTAATACCTTATAACCTAGTTTTTTCTTATTTTGATCCATTATATAAAATATTATATTTTATCATCCTTAAATTATTTTTATTTTTTAAAAAAGTTAAGATTAAAAGTTTATGGCTAATACCATTAATATATCATTACATACGTTATTAGTTGGAAGCCGGTAATGACAAATGAACGTGTATGACCAGACTTGGAAATTTCGACATCTAATTGCCCGCGGTACTGCTTGTATGACTAGAGACTTGGAATTTTCAACATCTAACTGCCCGCAGTACTGCTTGTATGTTACAAATACAGAAGCAACATTAAATTTCCAGATCATTGGTATCTTTAACGTACAGCGCATGTCCATCCTTCCTATTCTCCATAAAAGTACCTAATCATATTGGTTCCTTGATTTGCAGGCCAAAGAGAGAGGAACAACGAAGATCATGTGTTATTCAAAAGGACTTTTATTGCTCGGCATCCTTCTGATCTTATTTTTTGTTACTCCCACGGCTCAGTACTGTTATCAAACTGGTAACTACACCAGCAACAGTACCTACAGGGCAAACCTCGTTGGCCTCCTGGCCTCCATGTCTTCCAACACGAAGATCGATTACGGATTTTACAATTTCACCGCTGGAGAAAATTCCGACAAAGTGAACGCGATTGCACTTTGTAGAGGAGACATTACCCCGGATGTATGTCGTAGTTGTATCAATTCCACAAGTCAAGATCTCTTACGGTCTTGTCCCAACCAGAAGGAGGCAATCCATTGGTCCAAAAAATGTACTGTACGGTACTCAAACAGGTCTATATTTGGCGTTATGGAAAAGCAGCCTATGATTGCTTTTTATAACACACAAAACGCATCCGACGTAGAAGGGTTCAACAATGTGCTAAGACCCCTGCTAGATAGGCTAAGAAATAGCGCCAAATTCGGAAATTCTACTCGCAAGTTCGCTGTGCGAAGCGAGGCAGCCCCAGACTTCCAAACAATCTATTCACTCTTGCAGTGTACTCCTGATTTGATCTCGCTGGACTGCAACAACTGCCTGCTTCGGTTAACTGAATTTACGTCATCTTGTTGTAATGGCCAAAAGGTGGGAGGAGTATTCGTAACACCAAGTTGTTATTTAAGGTATGAGATATACGGTTTCTATGACCCTGCAGCTGAGTCACCACCTCCGTCGCCTCCGCCACCACCTATAGCGCAGCCAGTTTCTCCCCCACCACTACAGCTGCTTCCACCCACACAAGGTACGCATGGTAAGCGACCTTTTCGTTCTGTTTTGGTTCTACAACGTATATAAGGGTTTTACTATACAACCTCCACTACACTCCACAATCCATATTTTTTTAATTTTAAAATTTTTAAAAAAAATTTTTTTAGTTTATTCTTTTTAAACTATTTCAAATTTTCTATTCAGTATTTATATAATAAATATTTGATAAATAAAAAATAAAAAAATGTGGAGTGTGAATTAATAGTAAGAGATTGTGAAGATTTTTTGAATTAAAATTTCTATAGGCCATTAGACAATTATTTTTTAAAGAATGGCTCTGATTGATTATTTAAGACCGATCCGGGAGATTAGGCACATCATAAATCTACATTAATCTTTCTGCACCACTGTATGTATATTTCTTGTCGGTCTCGTTTAGATTTAGAGATGAGTTGAGATAATTTTAAATGAGTTGAATAAAATATTATTAGAATATTATATTTTATGTGAAAATTTTAAAAAATTATAATAATAAGATGATATGAATTGAGATAAATTGTGCTGAGTTTCAAATCCAAACAAGTACTAAATTAACTTTATTCGACGAAGAGAGAAAGGCATTATGGGTCTTCCATCATCCATGCACTCGCATAATTCGAGGAAGGTTACAGCACTCTTCTTTCTTAAATTGCATTTGGATAATAAGTTATTTTTAAGTATTTTATAAATAATAAAAAAATAATAATGATAGAATATTGAATAATTATAAAAAATAAATAAAATTAATGATAAAATTATAAATAATAAAAAAATATTTTAAGATTATTCTCAGTAATGGAAGTCCAACTAGTGGAAGTCCATCGTGAAGAAAACGAATGGTCCCCTGGTAGGTGCCGTCAATCAGGCCAGCTGAACTTTTGAAATTAACTTTCAAGTCTGTACCCTCCAAACGCGTTATTCAGTCTGGTCCATGTTTGGTTCACTTTCCGTGTCTATATTTTTAGAATATATAATTATATAATTCAGTTCGTCGCCTTTTATAAATTTAACCCTTCAAATGATATTATTCCTATAAGTTGATTTTAAAATTTATTTCTAACTCCACATTTCATTAGTCTAAAATTAAAGAATTATTTCTATAAATTTTTAATTTGCAAGTCTCATGCAAATCTTTTGAAAAATAATAAAATTCTAATAAAAAAAAAACTTTTTTTTAGTGGGTCTTTATTTTAAAAGACTTACACATCTTAAATTTATATCTAGCAGTACTCTTTAAATTAAGTATAATCCGTTGAATTAATAAATTAATTAAATAATTAATTTTCTTCCTTGCCAACAACTCCAGCTTTTAGGACTTTTATAATATAATATATTCATGACTAGGTGAGTTGTCCGTTAATACTTGAATATCATAAATAAAAAAATCTCCAAAATCTCTTACTATTCACACTACACTCTACATTTCATATTTTTTTTAATTTTTTTAATTTTTTTCTTTTATCAAATATTTATTATATAAATAATGAATAGAAAATTTGAAATAATTTAAAAAGAATAGACTCAATTTTTTTTTTAAATATTAAAAAATTTAAAAATTTTAAAAAATGTGGAGTGTGGAGTGTGGTGGAGGTTGTATAGCAAACCTCATCATAAATATATTTCCTATATATTTTTCGTTTAAATCATCAGCAATATTTATTTATTTGAGCTCTGTTATACATTAACCACTATTTTGCCTCACATCTCACATTTTTTGTTTTTTTTTTAGCTTTATGTCACACTCGTCACCATCACCTTCAACCTCTCTCTCTCTTCGACCTCTCTCTCCTCAAGGTTTCTCTGTTTTCGACCTCTGTCTCTCTCCTCAAGCTCTCCTCGACGTCGCTCTCCTCTCCTCAAGTTTTGTTTTATAACATGTTAAAGGGAAGAGAAGAAAAAATAATAATAATAAAGAAAACCCTCCACGTCAAGTGCGGGGTGTGGGATTAGATGCATAGAGTTTTTCTATTTATTTTCAGTGAAAATCAACAATAATAATATATACAAAGTACTTAAGAAATGAAATGCAAGAACCCATAGTTGTTTTTGGTCCCCAACTACTTGCATATTAATCAACAATTTGTTGTAGTTTAAAGACTAGCTAGGGTATATATAAAGTGTCGAAACTATATATGCAGGGTGAATACCCGATCTCGTCTATAATTTACAAAGAAATCTTACGTGATGCACGCGATGGATAATCGAATCGTGACAATCGCTAATATCTTCTAATTCGAGAGGAGAAAAGAAAAAGATTCACTCGATCGATCATACAATTTATTTATTTGTACCTAACATCAGATAACTAATTCAAAATCAATCTCTTTTAAACGAATTTATAGTTTCTAAACTTGTCATTATGTTTTGACTTTCTCCATCTCGACTGGGCATAAAGCCAGGTCCAAAATTCAGCTCTCCAAAAGTTTTGATAAAAGCAGAATTCTAGTGTTTGCAGGGAAGGAAAGTAACTCATCAAGAGCTACAATTGTTATAGCGGTGTCGGTTGTTGTTTCTGCTGTACTAATCTTCTGCATGTGTTTCTGCCTCTTCTATTTAAGAGTCAAGAAGCCAATGGACAAAGTTGAAAGTAAGTTAAGAACTAGTTTATTTTACGTTGTTGCTATCATTTCTTTACGTAGCTAGGAAAATATAGATATCTAGACATGACCTTGCTGCATGTGCATGCTTGTGGCATGATGCATCTCTTCTCTAAGGATTTATCTTTAAAACATAAAACAAAATCTGCTACCATCAGTCAGACATTCAATCCGTTCTAGAAATCAAGACCAGTACTTCAGCAACTAAATAATGATCAGATGCATCACATGATTAAATTATGCAGAACCCGTTGTTCCTTTCTATGAAGAAAATACCAAATTAATTGCATTACCTTTATTCTCGCGATTCACTAATCTAATTCAGACGTATAACCTGTTCTTACGTGAAGGCGTGGATGAAATTAGTAGTGCTGATTCCTTGCAATTTGACATCGGGACAATTAAAGTTTGCTACGGACAACTTTTCTGCTGCAAACGAACTTGGAAAAGGTGGATTTGGTATTGTTTACAAGGTAATGAGACCCAATCGAGTCGTAATTTATGTCATTTTACCTGTCATGATTAGTTAAATCTAATATCATGAATGTTGAGGATATATATGATAGATTTTGGTATATACATATCTTCCAGGGTGAGCTTCCAAATGGACAAGAAATAGCTGTGAAGAGGTTGTTATCCAATGCTTCTCAACAAGGAGATCTAGAATTTAAGAATGAGGTCGAGTTAGTGGCAACGCTTCAACACAGGAATTTGGTAAGGCTCCTAGGATTCTGTTTGGAAGGAAAGGAAAGACTTCTAGTCTATGAGTTTGTACCTAATGCAAGCCTCGAAAGGTTCATATTTGGTATGTTTGTCATTCCTCTCAAATCCCAAGTTCTATTCATAGTAATTACATTTTAATGGAATTGTCCTGTCTTCTACGTATATTGCTTCAACATGTAATTCACTGTACATTTGCATGAATATGCAGATCCAAACAAGAGTGCACTAATGAATTGGGAAATGCGTAACAAAATTATAGAAGGCATAGCTCGAGGACTTCTTTACCTTCATGAAGATTCGCGACTTCGTATTATTCATCGTGATCTCAAGGCTAGCAACATTTTGTTAGATGCAGATATGAATCCAAAGATTTCAGATTTCGGCACGGCAAGATTATTTGTACCAGATCAAACTCAAGGCAACACGAGCAGAATTGTGGGGACCTAGTAAGTATATCCACATAATCTATAGCGAATAACTAGGATATAGCATGCTAAATAAAAGTAACACCTACAGTTTGTGCCATAGAAACAAACCTGAACAAGGAGGTCCTTAAAACCATCTCAAATAAATACGATGGAATTAAGTTCATAAAAAAGTAGTACAAGTACCAAAAGCTATGACATCATTCAAATCAAAGTAATATTTCTGATAATATATGTTCACCTGCAGCGGATACATGCCTCCAGAATATGTAATGCGCGGACAATTTTCAGTAAAATCTGACGTGTTTAGTTTTGGCGTGTTAGTTCTGGAGATAGTGAGCGGTAAAAAAAATAACTCTAGTTTTCAGGGAGAGAATGAAGCTGGCGACCTTCTAAGTTATGTAAGTGCAAATATTTTCTTTTTTATATGCATTTCCTTTTTATCTCAAAGTCCGACCTGAAAATAAGTCATATGATGTTGAAAAAATAAATGAATGTTCTGCTTATTGTGGTGTCTCCCAATGTAACCATCCTGCAGGCATGGAAAAATTGGAGGCAGAGGACAACCTCAAATCTTGTAGATGCCACATTAAAGGCCAGGTCAACAACTCAAATAATGAGATGCATCCACATTGGATTATTATGTGTTCAAGAAAATGTGGCTGACCGACCAACCATTGCTACAGTCGTCCTCATGTTTAATAGCTACTCTGTTACTTTACCAGTGCCCACAAGACCTGCATTTCTTATGCACAGCAACAGATCAGATGTGTCGTCCCAATCGGAAAACGGTTTTGGTGTAAAGACCAGATAGGCGTCGAAGTAGATCTGTCCAAGCCTCAAGAAATGAAGCTTCAATAGCTGAGCTAGATGGCCTATAACTTTTGATGGAAGCTAGTGCAGCATTTTGTTTGAAATGCAATTCTACTGGTTCAAGATTTCCCATCTCCCACCCCCTGTTTTTTTATTAAGCAACTTCTCTATAAATGAAGATGGTCATGTATATTTAAGTAGCAAAGATATGTATTATGTCATTTTGTTCATCCCGAATGTTTAGACGTGATTAAACTTTAAATAATCAAGTAAATCATGTTTTGCGGGATGAATGAGTAACAATTGATTACAGGCGTTGTT
This sequence comes from Cyclocarya paliurus, assembly GCA_029856935.1. NCBI lineage: Eukaryota > Viridiplantae > Streptophyta > Magnoliopsida > Fagales > Juglandaceae > Cyclocarya > Cyclocarya paliurus. Next base: position 27,796,260 of record CM056951.1, read on the forward strand.
GATAAAATCTATTTTTTTTTTCCGTTTTTGTTTGAAATCTAATTTTTGCGATTTTTATTTCAATTTTCTTTTCTAGTAAATATGTTAATTAAAAAATTTATTATTGCTTTTAAATTTTCATATAAGGCATGTCAAAATGACACATCTCGAATCAGACAGGACGTTTCGAATGGTTTATTAATATGAATGCAACGACAAATGGAATAATTTGATAAATGGTGAAAAATTCAAAGATAAGAATGTTCAAATTTTAGAGTCGAGACCGATATATCTATTAAAGTACTGATATTGGATTAGCTATCTAAAGACATAACTGTTTGGAAAAATAATATTATGTTTCTTAAGTTTGTCTATTTAATTTGACTGGTCATGTATTTAATTTTATTTTTTAATATATTTTATTTACTTAATAGTTAAGAAAATCAAGATTATTATACTGATTTTTTTTAATATTTAAATATGTTTAAAAAATGTTTGAAATAAAAAGTAAAAAAATAAAAAGTACAATTTACACTATGCACACGAAGCGGATAAACTTGATGACGTAATAGGACTACCTAACTGTATGACTAAAAGCACGCGTGTTGTGATAGTCCATATAGAGACCAATACCATCTTTTATAGCTAGCCTCCGAATTTCAAAGTCCTGGACTTCGGTGATTGAAATCTCTTAAGACTAGGAATTTTCAGCATCCTGAATTTTGAGAACTACATAGAAGCAGCGCCAGTCCATCCTTCCTATTCTCCACTGGAATCATATATATGGGTTCCTTCGTTGGAATCTTTCCAATTTGTAGACTAGAGAGTGGAGAGGGGAACAACGAAGATGCGTTGGCGACTACTTTTCTACTTCTCCTTCATTATCTTACTTCCTGTTGCTCCCAAGGCTCAGTACTTTTGCTATCCAACTGGTACCTACTCCAGCAACAGTACCTACAGGGCAAACCTTGTTGGCCTCCTGGCCTCCATGTATTCCAACATGGAGATCGATTACGGGTTTTACAATTTATCTGCCGGAGAAAATACCGACAAAGTGAACGCGATTGCACTTCGTAGACGAGACAATACGCCGGAGTCATGTCGTAATTATATCAATTCAACAAGTCAGGCTCTGTTACAGTCTTGTCCCAACCAGACGGAGGCATTCATGGGGGATGGCATGTGTTCGCTACGATACTCAAACAGAAGTATATTTGGCACCTTGGAAACTGAACGTCCAGTTATCTTTCAAAATACTGAAAGCGCCTCGGATGTAGAGAATTTGTGCTAGGACAATTGCTAGACAAAACGCGCCGCACAAGGGAATTCTACTCGCAAGTTTGCTCTGGATAGTAAGCCTGCCGCAGACTTTGTAACACTATATGCACTTGTGGAATGTACTCCTGATTTGGACCCCAATCAATGCACCATCTGCCAGAAGGGACTCGTGCAAGAAATTCCATGATGCTGTTATGAGAAGCGTGGAGGGAGATACGTAGCGCCCAGTTGTGATTTAAGATTCGAGACTGCCCCTTTCTATGAAGGTAAGCTTGTTGCTTCCCCCCGCTGAAGGTAAGCTTGTTGATTCTTCATGCCCTGGAAGTTTTCTAATTGGTTTCCTTTTTATTCTTCAAATTATTCTTTGTGCAAATTAAGGCAGGGCCGAACATGGTACATGGGTCGTCCTTCTCCGACTATAACTCAAGGTATGCCAACTTAATATACAAATCTTACGAACATAATTTGAAGGGCAAAAACTATATCAGTATATACAAAAGCAAGCGTACATTTATATTAATTAATTAAAGATAAATAAAAATTTTCCTTCTTTAACAAAAAAATAAAATAAAATTACAAGATATTTACATTTAACTAGGAAGAAGAACGTTAAAAGGAATGTAAACAAAAAAAGGGCCTTGCATATAAAAGATAAAGTTAAAAAAAAAAAAGAATAGAAAAAGATGACATGATTTTGACCTTTTAGCGGTAAACTACTATATTTTAATAAGTAATACTATTCATTATCCCAACTTCCATCATCCTTCCATCATCTTATGATGTGACATTAGATGATTGAAAATTATTTATTATATTTTACTTATGAATCTCTTATCTAATGCCACATCATGAAATGGTGGTACGATAATAAAAATTGGAATGATGAATAATTTTTTTCTATTTCAATTGGTAATAGCCCATTAGAGCACTAAAATCCGCGTCCTTATATTATTGGTCAAATTTTAGACGAATCTCCAACATTTTCTTTCTTTATTCTAATAAATTATTTATTTATTTATTCCTTTTTTACTCATTTTTTTCATTTTTTTTAGTAAGAGTTATCTGATTTATAACAATTATTTTTTTAGTAGGTGTATTTTTAATTTTTCTCTTTTCTTAATGATGGTGCTTTAGCCTTTTTTTTTTTTTTTTTAAAGAGACATTACCTTAATTTTATTGATAGCCCTTACTTATGGTAGAGAAAAATTATGGTTACAACAAAAAATCTTGAAATTACAAATATTCAGGAAAAACCAAAACCCAGGCCTTAAAAAGACCCAGACACCATACCAAAAACAAGTCAAATACCCGAGGGTTAGAAATATTCAAAAAGACCCAAACCCAGGTATAAAAAAAAGACCATAAACAAACCAAACACTATACCATATACCCAGAAACCAGAATAAGCCAACCAAGAAAGCCAGATAAACATTAAAACATGTAAGGCAAACAAAAAACAGACCCATTAACAGAATAAATTCAACCTAAGCGGATCAAATAATAGGAAGACCTAGTCTTTCTATACGCAAAGAGCCCCTAAGATGAAACGGAATATCCATAGAAAACCACCATAGGTTATTACTTCCCTCTCCTCCCATCCCATCATTGCCAGGAAATCTGCCAAAGCATTCCCCTCTCTAAAAATATGAAATACTCAGACTGGAACCCCCTTGATAATACCTGCACGAATTTTCAGATTCCAAACTTCTAATTACTTTAATGCAAATTCCAAAATTCAGCACTTTGACAAAAGCAGAGCTTTGGTGCTTGCAAGAAATGGAAGTAGCTCAACAAGAATTGCAATTCTTATAGTCGTGCCGATTGTCACTTCTTTTGTTCTAATCATATGCATCTGCATCTTCTATACAAGACTAGTGAAGAAATCAAGGGAGTAACTTCAAAGTAAGTTAAGATCTAATTTATCTTCTGCCATTTCTAAGCAATAATGGTGATTGGTATGATTCTACACAAAAATATGGCATAATTTGGGAATTATCAACTATCAAATAGTTCTAGAAATTAAAATAGCTAATTAATTGTATGTAAGATGAGTGTTCCGCTTGACCAGTTGACTTCTGCTAAAACAAAATGAACAATGCACTAATCTAATTCAAACTTATCGCTCGGTCTTTAGATGAACCCGTATATGAAATTAGTAGTGCTGAAGAAAAAGCTGCAATTCGAGTATGGGATAATTGAAGTTGCTACAGAGAACTTTTCTGCTCAAAACAAGCTTGGAGAAGGAGGATTAGGTGTTGTTTATAAGGTAATGCAAGATAATCGCATGCAAGATAAGGTTATACATATTATATACAGTATTTTGATGCATTTCCATTTTTCAGGATAAGTTTCCAAATGGAAAAGAAATAGCTGTGAAGAGGTTGTCCATGGGTTCTCCACAAGGACATGTAGAATTTAAGAATGAGGTCATGTTGGTGGCTATGCTTCAACACCGAAATTTGACAAGGCTTTTAGGATTTTGCTTGGAAGGGGGTGAAAGGCTTCTAGTCTATGAGCTTGTAAGGAATTCAAGCCTTGATAAGTTCATATTTGGTATGGTTGCACTTCTGCTTAAATTTTGAATTCTAGTCATAGTAATTTCTTTCCGTCCATTGGAATGTCTTGTCCTTCATATATAGCTTTAGCAATATCATCAGCTTGCATGAATATGCAGATCCAATCAAACGTGCACAATTGAATTGGGAAGTGCGTGACAACATTATACAAGGCATAGCTCGAGGACTTCTTTACCTTCACGAAGACTCGCGACTTCGTATTATTCATCATGATCTCAAAGCTAGCAACATTTTATTAGATGTAGACATGAACCCCAAGATTTCAGATTTTGGGACTGCAAGATTATTTGAAGCAGATCAAACTCAAGCCAATATACAAAAAATTGTGGGGACGTAGTAAGTATATCCACGTAGTCTATAGCTAATAACTGGAATATAGCATGCCATATTCCCTAACTATTACTTTCTGTCATAGAGACTGTAGGGAAATTCTTAAAACCTTCTCCAACCAACAACTTTAAATATGAAAAATTATGTAGCTATTTTGTAATGCCCCGTTCCCGTGGGGGGTCCGGAGAGTTAACTTATGTCACTTAAAAGTTATTTTCCAACTATATAGTACATACTCCAATTTTTCTCTATCACACAAAATACTCATTAATCCACATGAATTTCTCTAGTATAATTATTCTAAGACAAAACAAAGTCTTAATATGAACATTAACCTCCCAAAAAATCAAATCATCCGAACACAATAGGCTTACTGATTAAAAACCTTCAATACTCATATAAACCTTCTATGCTAATCCATTTTTCTTAACTCATCTCATCCATATTCCATATTCTTGATCCTCAGCTGAAATATCTAAAATCATATGAAAATATTGTGAAGATAAAGGGGATGAGTTATCAACAACTCAGTAAGCAGAGAGCATATACTAGTATGTAAACATGAGCCTTTTCAGAAAGTTCAATATGCAGAAACAAAATATTTTATTTTCATATGCACATCTCAAAATGTATTATCAGAAAATCAGAGCGATTTTTCAATCTTTTCATATTCATAAACCATTTTCATATTCAAAAACGTTTTGACATAAGATAACTGAACATTTTCATCTTACCATATCATATACTATGTTTAACCCCTGTGGTAGGGTTGTACTATCCCCGATGTGCACATAGAAAGAACACATAAAAGATCACTTTGTTTTCAAAATGGGTGCACCAAAAACAGAGAAGTTGGTATCAACCCAAACAAAGGCCACAGTTTCACATTCGTGGTAAGGTCAGAACAGAATAGAAACAGAATGTCACCAAAGGTTTCAGAAATCACATCATATCGTATCAGAGTACATAATATTTTCAAAATAGAACAGAACAGAATCAGATCACAAGAATAAAATTTATGCACAAAACTTCATGTTCGCTCTCTTTTGCACAATTCAGAAACAAAATGTCAAAATAAGCTCATGTCTACACCAGTCATGACAGAAAATACTTTCTTCTTATACAGAGTTTCATGAGTAATGCAGAATAAATAACTGGGGTCGTTTCTAAAATTTCTTTTCATAACAAAACATGCATATTTTCTAAAATCAACCTCAGATCATTTTATTTTATACAAAATCTAGTATAAGAACCCCGCTTACCTGGACTTCTTAGCTTTTCAAAATTTTCCTCGAAAATGCAAAACAAAAGAAATAATCGTCACCTATAACATAAACATGTAATTCCCGTAAATTTCCAATCAAACAGGTATTTCAATATTTAAACCTCAAATGCTAAAATAACCTATTTTAATTTCTCAAAACCTAAAATTCTTATAATTCCTAAAATACCACCGTCACTTTCTAAGCTCATTAATATCCAACTGCCAATAAAATCTCGATATAAACCAATCACACAAACAACTTCTTCCTCCAATCCATCTGACCCCCCTTACTCCTCGAACTCAATTCGGCATAACTAACCAGTTCACAAGTTAGTGCAAAAAATATATTTAAATCTAAAAAGTTATTTAGGAAAAATACTTATAGCGCTTAAAAATGCAATTTCTGAAATTCCAAGCTCGCGAACACCAGATTTAACGCCAAAAATAAGCTCGAAATAAAATTACCAAAAATCACAATTTTTGGGATGAAAAAGAGTTTCGAAAACAAAGAAATTTTGAAGTAATATTTTTGAAATAAAATGGACTGGTTAACTGAAATAAAACTAGAGAAAAAATAAAGTTGGAAGATGCTAGACACGGCAAAATGGGCAGATAAATTAAAGCACGGCTAAGGGAAAAAAATAAAGTTCGGCTATGGCTGAAAACAGAGCACTGCTACAGATGAAAATAGCGCACGGTTAAAGTTGGAAATAGAGCACAGAAATGGGGCTAAAAAGAAACAGAGCTTGAAGACCAACCAAAGGGAAAAATGCCGAAACGAATAGAAAAACAAAAAAAAACAGCAAGAGGAATATATTTATATATATATATATATATATTTGGATAAACCTGCAATGGTGAGAAGAAAATAAATAAAATAAATATAATTGAAAACCGAAACATAGAAGGAACACAGCAGAACCGAAATATGGAGAATGAACCAAGAAAATGAGCTGAAAAGAAGAAGAAGAATCCGAATATATACCTGCAAAAGTCCCAGACTTGGAGAGAAGAAACCGAAAATAAAAATGAGGAAAAAGCTGTGCAATAGACCGCAAACCAGTAGAGGAACCGAGGAGAGAAACAGAAAATCGAAGTGAAGGAGAAGAAAAGGAGAAGCTAACGCACGACTTGCTTGAGGAACAAATGAAACAGAGTAATGCAGAGAAAAAGAGAGGAGTCGGCGCAGCGGGAGGAGAAGAAAGGAAAGAAAAGAAAAGAAGAGAAGGTGCCATAAGCCATTGAACCCAAGACGACGCCGCACGGTAAAATGAGGGGCTGGGCTAGGCTGGGTCATACGGGTGGGGCTGAAATCAAATGGGTTGGGCCCAAAAAAATAAAAAATAAAAAATAAAAATAACACAAACAGCCCAAACCAAAAATTAATAAGCCCAACAGAATAAAAAGACACAATAAAAATAAATTAGAAGTTAAATAAATAAAAAAATACTGCAACTCAATATTAATAAAATAAAATAATTGAAGTCTAACAATAAAATAATTTAAAGAAATGAGTAATTTAAATGCAAATAATAATTAATATCAAGAAAGCACATAAAAATAAATTTCACAACTTTAAAATCGAAAATTAACCCAATTATAAACACGATAAAATTAAAATAAGAGAACCAATACTTAAATTAAATAAAATAACTATTCAATTAAAAACACACTAAAATACATGATATTACATATTTAACATGAACTAATACTTTGGTCCTCCCTGCATGCAGTGGATACATGCCTCCGGAATATGCAATACGCGGACACTTCCCAGTAAAATCCGATGTGTTTAGTTTTGGCGTGTTAGTTCTGGAGATAGTGAAAGGTAAAAAAAATAACTCTAGTTTTCAGGGAGAGAATGGCTGCCTTCTAAGTTATGTAAGTGCAAATATTTTCTTTTTTATATGCATTTCCTTTTTATCTCAAAGTCCGACCAGATAGTAAATGAATGTTCTGCTTCTTGTGGTGTCTCCCAATGTAACCATCCTGTAGGCATGGAAAAACTGGAGGGAGGGGACAACCTCAAATATTGTAGATGCCACATTAAAGGCTAGGTCAACAACTCAAATAATGAGATGCATCCACATTGGATTATTATGTGTTCAAGAAAATGTGGCTGCCAGACCAACCATGGCTACAGTCGTCCTCATGTTTAATAGCCACTCTGTTACTCTACCAGTACCCTCGAGACCTGCATTTCTTATGCACAGCACTAGATCAGATGTGTCGTCCCAATCGGAGAACGGTGTTGGGGTAACAAGACCAGATAGGCGTCGAAGTAGATCTATCCAAGCCTCAATAAATGAAGCTTCAATATCTGAGCTAGATGGTCGCTAACTTTTAATGGAAGCTAGTGGGAATGCAATTCTACAGGTTCAAGATTCCAATCTCCCACCCCTTGTTTTTTTATTAAGCAACTTCTCTATAAATGAAGATGGTCATGTATACTTAAGTAGTAAAGATATCTCCAAGAGCCTAATGGCCTCATAACATATAATTTGGTTCTCCAAATGGAAAATCTCGAACCCTCCCATCCCACTTTTATATATATATATATATATATATATATATATATATATATATATATATATATAAATGCAAAGATATCTATTATGTCAATTTGTTCAAACCAAATGTTTAGACGCGATTAAACTTTAAATAATTAAGTAGATGCTGTGGGGGATGAATGAGTAACAATTGATCACAGGCGTTGTTAATAAAATCTTTTTTTTTTCCTTTTTTGTTTGAAATCTAATTTTTGCGATTTTAATTTTCTTTTCTAGTAAATTTGTTAATTAAAAAATTTATTATTGTTTATAAATTTTCATATAAGGCATGTCAAAATGACACATCTCGAACCATTATTGGAGCTGAGAGGACGTTTCGAATGGTTCATTGATGTGAATGCAACGACAAATGGAATAATTTGATAAGGGTCGCGCTACTGTGCCGCTTGCACAGTACCGCTGCATTTGACCGCCTGACGTGGCATGCCACGGGGCATAATATTAAATTAAAAAAAAAAAAAAGCAAGTGGCTGAATGTTTTGAAATCGGGCAGAGAAGAGAAAGACGAGCGAGAGAGAATCCCGTGGATGCATTGCCCTCCAATCTTCGTCCCGTCGCTTGCCTGTCGCCGAACACCATCACACCTCACGAGTGCCTTTCGTGGAACAAGTGAGTTTATTCTCACGGCGGCAGATCTGGCCATACGGTGACAATAATTTCTTCATTGTTTGTTTATTATTCATATGTTCTTGGCGTTTTGTTTGTTGCGCTGCTAATTTTGTGTGTGTGTGGGGCATCTCTTGCTTGCTTGAATACACTGGAATGAGAACCCAGTAATTACTGCACACAATTTTTTAAATTCCTTCCTTGTATAGTCACAGTCTGCTTGGGTGTAATCTGGCTAGCGAGAATTGTAAATAGATGATAGCAACAAGAAAGAATAGAAAGGCACAGAAGGTGTTTGAGAAAATGGCCAGACTTGAAGTAGAGTTACGGAGTCCTGGGCCTTCTTCATCTTCATGTTTGAGGTCTTTACTAGTGGAGGAGGACTTAAAAATACAACAGGTATACCTTTTCTTTTTGAGTAATTGATAATTTGTAACTTCCACAACATGAGTTTTTTAAGTTTCTAGTAAATCTATAGAAGTCTTGGACGCACTATTTTCTGCATATATGTTCTAAATGACGTAGCTTAATCGTGGTGCCTATGTAGCCACATAAATTTTGTAAGTAAATGGCTTCATAAAAGTGTGATTCAACAGAACCTAACTCAATAAAGCCATATTACCCCAATATAAAGGGAGGTGGCAACATAAATGCTTTCCTCCTTTTAATCGTAGGCCATAAATTCAACATGCACGATGATATACTGGGCACTAGTCGAATAATCTTGTTTAGATGCATTTGAGTTGGTCTTTGACCTAAAGAGCTCCAGTTTTTGTGCATTAGATTGATAAAGAAATGTATTTTATCAACCAAAAGGACAATAAAAAAAAGGGGAGGAGTTGAAAAAGTGAAAACAAAGTGACTATCATTAATCAATGTAATCCAACTGTAATGAAAATTACATTTCCTAGATGGAGAGGGAGATGGAAGAGCTTAAGCGCCAGAGAGACATTGCTCATTCCCAACTTGAACTGGAAAGAAAATCACACAAGGCTCAAAAGGTACGGCAGTGATCACTATTCTACACCTTTAATTATATTTTTATCGTTATCTCATATAAACATTTCATCTTTAATTATATTTGAATCATTACTTATCAAAGAAAAACCTCACAGGGGTTAAGGCAATGCGGGCCTTCTTGTCAAGTCGTTAGGTGTCTTGCTTTCCCTGGTGAGAACGATTCGGTTTCTGATAAATCTAGCCCAGTAACTGGGCCAAGAAATGCAATTGGAAGGCAGGCAATGTTGAGGCTATCAGTTACTTCAACAGATCAATCCATGCTCATGCATGAAATTAGAAAGCTTGAGCAGCGGCAGAGAACAAAGCCCCTGAGAATAATGATGTTGTGCCTAGTAGTGATACATTGTTGTGGTCTCTTTTTTTTGGGTTACTTATATCCACTTGGGTTTTGTTCAAAGGAAAACGTTAGTCATATTGATGTTGTAATAAAAGTAGTAAACTTGGAAAGTCTACATGTATGTGGAAGCTCTTTGTATTTGTTGAGACTTGAATATTCTCAATGTAAGTGGAAGCTCTTTGTAAACTTGAATATTCTCATGTATAAAATTCCAAAATGGATGGACTCAAAATACATTCATTACAAAAACCCCTTTACAACAAAGGATTCAAAATACTTTCATCAAAGATAGAAGCATTGTTACAAAAGGCCAACACTTTCATTACAAAAAGCACCTATGCTACACAAACATGCAATAGGTGTGCAAAACACTTGAAATTATAAAAAGCACCTATGTTGTACAAACGCGCAACAAGTGTGCAAACACTTGAAATTACAAAAAGCACCTATGCTGTACAACACTTTCAAAACACTTCATTACAAGGCTTGTGTTGTTCATCATAAATACAATAGCACCTATGATATACAACACTTTCAAAAACATTTCATAAGAAGGTTGTAGTTCAACAGCACCTATGCTGTACAACACTTTAAAAAATGCATCATTACAAGGCTTGGTATAGATCATCATCCTTGATCTGAGAGATGCAATCGGGCAAGTTGCGCTTGTAATGGAGGTATAGATCATCATCCTTCATCATTCCAACCTTGGGTTATTCAACACCATAATCAACCCTTACTTCATCATACTCATTATTTGATAACTCGATGTCAGAACCCATATCGACTCCCTTGGAGAACCTACAATCAGTATCCGATAATTGAATTAGAAAAATAATTTTCTTTATATTATTGACATGAGAAGATTATAAAAATTTTCATTATCAAATTCAACAATTAGCATACAATTATAAGTGAAAATTTCATTTATTTATAGGTCCAAATATCAATTATAGTTCATGATGTAAATTAAAAATAAGCTTTAATTCCACATTGAAAGTGCCAGCTTTTCAACCATGACTAATAAGCCTCCATTTTTTCAACCATCAATAAGATCATCTCATTGGAACCTACTTCCTTCTAGCTTTCATATGATTCAGCATTAATCACAAGTTTCAGTCGCTAATACAAATCCTAATATTACTTCAACAATTAATCACAAGCTGGAACTATTGTAGTGGAATTTATCTTTTCAAGCCAAAATATGTAAGTGCTTTCTACTCTTAGTAATTGCTTTTTCCATTATAAGCCCAAAATCGCAGCAAAACCAGAGCACTATCCACCCAACTAAAATCAACTGAATAATGCTAGCCTTTCAGTCCAAACTTCTATTATAGAAATATAAAAGAGAAAAGAACATGTAGTAGGAATAAAGTCTTTTATGGGTGCACTGGAAAGTGATAGTTTTTGAATAAAAATAGCAGGCCATAACAATTATCAAGAAATAGAGGTTCGTGCTTCAAAACTAGCAGGCCATAACAATCTCTTCAAACATCATCCCCATCCCTTGCAAAGTTGTTCACTTTTAAGATACAATCAAAGAAATCAAACAAGCAAGAGTACAAAGAAACTAGAGAAATTTAAACCCAAAAATAAAAATAAACAAAGAAAAAGTTTTAGTATGGTAGCAGCATCACCTAGATCACTACAAGCCCAAAATAAAAGCAAAAACAGAGCATTATAAGATCAAAATTCAAGCAAACACAGAGCACTATCCACCCGAAATCCCAGAAAAAACATACCATCATCCACCCAATACACATCAAGTTAGTAACAGCAAATGGATAAGAAATTTAATAACTGCAAACATAAGCCCAAAATTCAAGCAAAAAATTCTGTATTGGCAATTTGTATGAATAAAAGTATGTCACTAAAAGCAACAAATACGAAGTCGGTGAGTCCAGGTTATAGAAGAACCAATACACAGCTACAACTCCCTAGAAGTTGTCGGTGACTCCAGCCAAGCTCGATACACAGAGACAAGGTCACGGCTACCTAGTAGAGATGAAGAAATGTTTTTTCAAAGAGACGACGAGAAGGTTACCCAGTCGAATCGTGGTGAGGATGAACTTGTGGAGTTGAATCAGGCGGCGTCGATTCGTGTGGAGTCGAATCTCGGAGGGCCGTCGAATCAATGTTAAGAACAACTCGAATCGGGGCTGAGAAAAACTCGTCGGAGATGCGGCTGAGAATGGCGGTCGGCGCCGTGAGGGAGGGGGGCAGGTGGATGCGAGATGGCTCTTGGGTTCGGTCTTCACAGACACAGACAGACGGTCACTTGAAAGGGGCTGAATTTTTTTTTTCTTGACCATGCCACATGGAATGCCACTCATGCGCTACGTATGCCACCACGTCAAGCGGTCAGTTGGAGCGGGCAAATGCAAGCGGCAGAATAGCATTATCCATTTGGTAAATGGTGAAAAATTTAAAGATTCGAATGTTCAAATTTTAGAGTCAAGAGACCGATATATCTACAAAATTCAAATTTGTTTAATATGCGACTTTTATATTTTGACTAATTACTCAAAATTTAAACTCTACATTAGATTATTATTATTTTTTAAAACTATTTTTTAATAAAAATTTTAATTTATTTAAATACTTTTTTATTTTCATTTTCATAATCTCTAATTACTCTCCCCATCAATCTCCAAAAATTATTTTTATTTTCACAATCTATACCATTACTATCATTTTCACAATGCAATAATCTATAAAGACATAATTTATAATTACTATGTAGTACCAGGCATTGCATTAATGCAAAGTTTTCCATAAATCAAACTTCAACGGATGCTGAAATGTACTTGGGAAGACCGAAGAAATGACACAAATACTTGCTGAAACGTACCAACGGAAGGAGAAAGGAGAACGTGCAGGACGGATGTGTACGAAATAATAAAAAATGCATATGACTTTGCTACAACTCAAAAGTTATATATGATTTGTGGGATAGATTTGAATCACATTAACTAAATTATGACTTTCACATTTGAAGAATGCACAACTACAAGGACTAGTTTAGCGTGTACCTCTGAAAGTTTAATCTTGGAGTTGACATGGGTATGTCCAACAAGAGCCACATAACATCATGTCAAATAAGTAAGGTAGAAGCCCAAATGGAAGTGATCCTGATGCAACAATCAATTGGGTTTTGAGCCCATCATAATCAACCTAATACTTATCTGATTTCCGACCTTCTTAGGTCTAAATTGAAGCTCAAAATGTTAGCTTTCCAACTAGACAAATTTGAGTGGATTTGGAGGCGTGCACAAGCAGATATGATCGTTTTAAGTGGAGTGGTCGGGACTTTTCGAATTTCAAGATCCTTGTTTCCTTCCCACTTTTGAGCATGTTTGTCCTCTTGACTACTTTCCCACGAATTTAGCATATTTGTCTTCAGATTATTCTCAATTTTATGTTAGAGGGTTGTTCTAAGCTCCTATAAGTATTTGTATTTGTGAGTGTAAGAGCATATAGTGTTTTATGAATTAAACCAGTCTTTGGCTTTGTGAGAAGAGAGAATTCTTCTTATTGTAATTCTGTACCTCTTTGGTATAATCCTTAGAGAGGTGAATTTCTATTGTTCTGTATCTCTTGTTTTAATCCTTTGGGTGGTGATATTCTATATTCCTTTGGTGTTATTTCTTGGGTGGTGAACTCCTATCTTTCATTTCTTTGTTTGATTGTTGGGTTTCCTTTACCTCCATTTGAATCTGGTATCAGGAGTCCTTACCATTACAAGCAACCCTTTCAATTTCTTGGTGAAGATGACCATCATGTTTGTACCAGATTTGTGATATTGATTTATCATTTTTGTACAACAAAGCACACTGCATATTTTTGCTTGCTTCGTGCTTCAAAGAGACAGACAGTGGGCTTTTGATGCTGTACAGAACTATCTTTGTTTATCGGGAGATAACTATGGAAAAATAATATTATGTTTTTGTCTCTTTAATTTAACTTCTTATGTATTTAATTTAATTTTTTATTTTTTTATTTAATAGTTAAGAAAGTGAATATTAATATATTAATTTTTTTATATGTACTCATCAATCCATCCTTCCCTGCAATTTCAAAAGTGATGGTTAAAAAGCCACAAATGGGTACCTATCTTTCTAAAAGCAATCTACTGTTCATGTTGAATATATGGGCAAAAGTTGGCTTAAATTTATCATGCAAGTATATATAAGATCAACTTTACATGAATTAGCAGCTTTAAACGTATAGATCATAACAGCTAGACAGGTGCTTTTCATGCTACAACTGTGGAAACATTGATTTCCAGGGCAAAGAAATCTCTCTCTCTCTCTGCCCACAAATTCTTCAATTTCCTTCACATTGGAATGTTTTTCTTCCTGATCGTTTTTTTATCTTTCATGATATATATTTATATATATGAACTCCTTATTAATTCCCTTAATTAATTCTCATGTCATGATATATAATTAATATCATAACAAAAATAACAATAGTAGAAAGATTTGCTTGTCAACTCAGGGTGCAAATCTTAGTACAGAAAGATTTTTGTTTGAAAACATGAAAGGATCCTGCCACGTATATATATTCCCAGCATGCTTGGTTGGCGGGTTCTGATTGGACGCAGTCCAATAAATGGACCCATGCGTACACTTGCGCGCATTAATTGCATGGAAAACTCTACTCAGCCACCATTAACAGTACTTTTCTTGTTGGAGACTACTTATCTTCTCCTCCTTCGTTATCTTACTTCCTGCTGCTCCCACGGCTCAGTACTTTTTCTATCCAACTGGTACCAACTAAAGTTTTTAATCTCGTACCGTACTGATGGTACGGTTGCGTATATCGTTTTTGTGATGTAGTAGCTATAGAAATGCTTGATATTTTGTTTCGGTCAGAATTTTAAACGTCTCGTCTTATATTGGCTGATATTTTAGTTAGTATTTTTTTATTTTTATTTCTTTAAACTCTAAATTTATTTTTTGATCTCTAATTTAGATCAAATTATTTATAAGTTATATATATTTATATATAATTTATTCTTTTATAAACTATTATTTTAAAATATAATTTATTTATATATAAACTATTTCAAAATAATATCCGAAACAATACTAATACTAAAATATAGTTGGTGGTTTACTTCTCCTCTTTTGGAGGATAGAGTTTGGTGATTTACTTCTCCTCTTTTAAAAGATGAAATTTAGCTGTTGGTTGGAGGTTGGAGCAGATACTCTCTGAGAGTCTTTGATTTAGACAATGCCGTCGCACGTACGGGAAGCTTTGATCAGAATATAGTTGACTTGTAATTTGAGTTGCAGATATAACTTATTTTGAAATGAATGAATGAAATGAAATTTATTTATATAAAAAATATATATATATATATCGTTCAAATACCTCAATCAAAACCTTTAAAACATTGGTACCGACTCCAGCAACAATACCTACAGGACAAAAACCTCGTTGGCCTCCTGGCCTCCATGTATTCCAACACGGAGATCGATTACGGGTTTTACAATTTCTCCGCCGGAAAAAATATCAAAAAGTGAACGCGATTGCACTTGTAGAGGAGACATTATGCCGGAGTCATGTCGTAATTATATCAATTCAACAAGTCAAGCTCTGTTACAGTCTTGTCCCAACCAGATGGAGGCATTCATGGGGAACAACATGTGTACGCTACGATACTCAAACAGAACTATATTTGGCACATTGGAAACTGAACATCCAATTATCTTTCAAAATACTAACAACTCCTCGGAGGTAGAGAATTTGTGCTAGGACAATTGCTAGACAGGCTAACAAAACGCCGCACAAGGGAATTCTACTCGCAAGTTTGCTCTGGATAGCGAGCCTGCCACAAACTTTGAAACACCATATGCACTTGTGGAATGTACTCCTGATTTGGACCCCAATCAATGCACCATCTGCCTGAAGGGACTCGTGCAAGAAATTCCACGATGCTGTTATGGGAAGCGTGGAGGGAGATACGTAGCAACCAGTTGTGATTTAAGATTCGAGACTTACCCTTTCTATGACTTGAATGTTGAGGAATCATCGCCACCGCCACCACCACCACAGTTGCATCCCCCTGCTGAAGGTAAGCTTGTTGATGCTTCATGCCATGGAAGTTTTCTTATTGGTTTCCTTTTTATTATTCAAATTATTCTTTGTGCAAATTAAGGCTGGGCGAAACATGGGTAGTCCTTCTCCGACTACAACTCAGGGTATGCCAACTTAATATACAAATCTTACAAACATAATTTGAAGTATAAAAACTTTATCAGTATATACATAAACAAGCGTAAATTTATATTAATTAAAGATAAATAAAAATTTTCCTTCTTTAACAAAAAGAAAAAGAAGCGTACATAGCCGGATGCGAAAGATCTAATTACATAATTTGATGCTTGCATCTGTTTTTGTTCGATGAGTTTTTTTTAATTCCTCAACTTCAAAATGCATATAGGTGAAGATTGATGCTGTTACGAAGTTGATTTTAAATTTGATATATTAAATATGATAAATTTAATTTTTTTATGTTACCTTTATCAATAAAATATTTCTCATAATATAAAGTTTGTTGAGTTTAGCTGATCAAACCCATCTGTTACTTTATTTCTTTTGTATTACGATAAAAGGAAATTGTGTTCATTGATACTTTTACTGCTTGCAAGCTAACATGTAAACGTGATAATTATTATGGAATGTATTATATTCGAAAAAAAGTGTCAATACATTTTATTTTTGTCCCATTCATTTTAACAAATTTAGGGGTGTAATATCACCTATCGAAAATGTCAGTCCTTTCTTTTTCCGGATCAGATTGGACCGATTATCTCTAGGGACTGGACCAGGCCATAGTTATTAGTCCAGTCCATTAGACCGATTCGGTTCATATAAGCTAGGACCATTTTTTTCATCTTTTTTTTTGGCAAATCAATTAATACAAAAAACTAATTAAATTAGTAAAATTAAAATTAAGTGAGCTCTTTAAAGTGATTATGTACATAACTCATTAAAAAAATAATTAATTATATTTATATTTATTATCTTAATAGTTACTAACTTAGTACTTTAGTATTCATAATGACCAATATTAAAATTTTAGCATTTTATATATGGTTAATGAATATTAAATAATTTAATTTTTCATAGATTATTCATGTTTACTTGCAATTTAGGTATCTTAAAAAATATTACCTAATTACTTTAATTAGGTGTAAATAGTAGAATATGTATCTATTTATAATAACATATATTATCATATGATATATTAGTTAATTGATAGTATATACTATTTTATATTTTATATGGTCAATAATTGTAGATTAGATGAAAATTACATAATTAACTTCTAAAGCTACTATATAAAATATTATATTATATATAAAAAATATTTAAAAACTTATATATAAATGATTCAGTCAGTTTTGATCCGATCCAATTCGATTCAGTTCAATAAAACCACAACTCAAAATTGGACCGATTACCAATTTTTACAAGAGGTAAGGATCAAAACCGATCAACCACCCTTTATTGGTTTGGCCCGACCTGAACCATCCAATCTGATCGGTTTTTCCTGGCTGGACCAATACAATCACACCCTTTAATAACAATGTATTAGGTTCCCTAAAAACATATTTGCAATATGTAAATATTCCAATATCCACCATTGTCGACTCTCCCTCTACCACCTCCACTATTGCTGATACAATCTCCCGTTCCAAGTTTCCAACTCACAAATATCATTCATGCATAACAAGTTTGCTTAATGAGGGTGATGTTAGGTCATAGGTGAAGAAAGAGAAACCGAAGAGAAGGAAATGAGAAAATTCTAAAATATCTTGTATTACTGAAATGAGAGTACACGAAATATAAAGTAAAAGTAACAAAGGTACACTTGAGGTAACTATGCACGTGAGTACATGTGGACATGTAAAGTAAAAAGTAACATTATACAATAACTGGTAATAGCCCTCCTCAAGTTGGAATGTGTAAATTAAGCACACCTAGCTTGCTGAGAAGAGTATGAAATCTATCAGAAGCTAAAGGTTTAGTGAAGAAATCTGCCAACTAATGTTCAGAAGAAACATGAAGAGTTACAACAGCACTATGTTGAACCATATCTCTAACTAAATGGAAATATATTTCAATATGCTTGGTCCTCTTATGGAAAACTAGATTAGCAGCAATATGAATGGTTGCCTGACTATCACAATATAGTACAGATGGAGAAGTAAATGAGATGCAAAAATCAACACAAAGAGAGAGATAAGCCATTTGATTTTAGAACAAGTAGAAGCCATATATCGATACTCAACTTCAGCAGATGATCTAGAAACGGTAACTTGCTTCTTGGACTTCCATGAAATTAAAGAATCTCCAAGAAAAAGACAAAAACCAGTAACAAATCTTCTAGAATCGAGGCAGGTGGCCCAATCAAAGTCACAAAATCCTCCAAGTTGTAAGGAAGAGCTGCTGGGGAAGAACAGTCGATGGCCTGCAGTAGCTTTGATGTATCTGACCATTTTAACAGCTGCATCATAGTGTGACTGTCGAGGCTGATCCAAAAATTGACTTAAAGTAGTAATAGAAAAAAGATAAGTCAGGTCAAGTAAGTGTCAACTAAAGAAGAAGACCAATTAACCTTCTGTAAGAAGCTGGATCAGTAAGTAAAGGACCTCCAAATTCTGTTTTGGAGATTTTTAAGTTTTTATCTATTGGATAGCTAGCAGGTTTAGCAACTAATAAACCAAAGTCAGAACCAATTTCAAGAGCATATTTTTTTTTGAGAAAGAGATATGCCCTTAGTAGATCTGGCAACTTCTAGCCCTAAATAATACCTCAAAACACCAAGATCTTTCAACTTAAAATGGAGATTTAAGAAAGCCTTAAGATCAGCAGCAGTTTGTGAATGATTTGAGACAATAACAATATCATCAACATATACCAACATTGCTACAAAAGAATCACCAGAACATTTAGTAAATAAAGAATAATCAGACTTTGACAGAGTAAATCCATAAGCAACCAGAGTTGAAGAGAATTTAGAAAACCACTGATGCGAGGCTTGTTTTAAGCTATATAAAGACTTGAGCAGCTTACAAACTTGAGGATCTCCAAGTTTAGAAAAACTAGAATGAAGTTTCATGAATACCTCCTCATCGAAATTCCCATGAAGAAATGCATTGTTGACACCTAACTGATGCAACTCCCAATTGTGTATAGTAATTAAGGCAAGAAAGCAATGAACAGTGGTCAGTTTTGCAACAGGAGAAAAAGTATCAAACTAATCAATTGCCTCTCGTTGAGTATACCCTTTTGAAACCAATCGAGTCTTATACCTTTCTAGAGTGCCATCGAATTTTAACTTGCACTTGTAAACCCATTTACAGCCAATAGGCTGCTTGCCAAGAGGTAAATCAGTTAGGATCTAAGTTTTATTAGCTTCAAGAGCATTGATTTTAGTTGCCATTGCATCCCTCCAATGAGCATATGTGATGACTTGATGAAAAAATTTGGGTTCATATAGGGAATCAACAAAGGAATAGAAATGTTTATAGGAAGAAGAAAATTTGGAATATGACAAATATGAAGAAATAGGGTAAAGGGTACCTGAAGCTAAAGAAGCATCAAGTAGAGAAGTAGTAACTTTATTATTTGATATCAAGGAACATTGATATTGTTGCAAGTAATCAAGTGGTCTTCTATTTCTTGTAGACTTGCGGATGGGAATTGGTGGTGACGAATTCTAAGATGTACTAGAATGAGTGGGTAGAGAGTTGTGTGAAAAGGAAGAAATAGAAGCATTTGAAAGAGGAACTGGTAGGACAAGATTTGGACAGAAAGAAGAAGGATTATATTTTTTAGAGAAAAGATGTTGATAAGGTGAGTCTGGTTTGAAAGGAAAAATATGTTCATGGAATATGACATCTCTTGAAATGATAATCTTATGAGTATGAAGATTATACAATTTGTATCCTTTGATACCAGTAGGATATCCTAAGAATACACAAGCTTGGGCACGAGTCGAAAACTTGGTAGAGAAAGGATTACCAAGTAAGGATGCATAACAAAGACAAGCAAAAATGCGTAACAAAGTACTTCATATGGTGATTTATGTGCTAAAATAGGTGTGAGAATTCTATTTATAAGATAAACAATAGTGAGGATACAATTACTTCAAAATTATAAAGGAATATGTGATTGAAAACGAAGAGACCTAGCAACATTGAGTATATGTTGATGCTTTCTTTCAACAATACCATTTTGTTGTGGAGTATAAACACAATTTTGTTGGTGTACAACTCCTCTGCTAGAGAAAAAAAAAAGATTTCACATCAAACTCTAAACCATTATCAATACGAATGGTTTTGATTTTATAATTAAACTGAGTTTCAACAACAACAACAAAAATTGTAGATATAAACATGTTTCAGACTTGGATTTAAGAAAAAAATTTAAAACCATCATATGAAGTGATTGAAAAAGGCCCCCAGATATCACAATAAATGAACTCAAAAATAGAGCTAGAAGTTGAGGAACTTAAAGGAAAAGGAAATCTTTTCTGTTTAGCAAGTGGACAAACATCACAATGACTATTAGTTGGAGTTGTAGAACAAGAAATATCATAAGACAAATCATGCAATCTATAATTAGAAATATGTCCAAGGCAGCAATGTCAAATGTGAGAACTGTTTTTGACAAAATTACAATGAGAAAATGTAATTGAATTACAAGAAATAAAGGTGCCTGAAACTTACAGTAAATGATAGAAACCTTGAGATTGTTTAGCGACTCCAATCGTCCTCCAATTGAAGAGGTCCTGGATATAACAAAAATCACGTAAGAACAATAAAACAAAATAACTGTGAAGTTAACTTGCTAACTGAAATGAGATTAAAGGTAAATGTGGGAACATAAAGAACATCAATCAGAACTAGAGAATTAGAGAGTCTAACTGTGCCCATATGTGTAACTTGAATACAAGAACCATTAGGCAATTTCACAGAGATATTGACAGGAGTTAATATTGAAGAAAAAAAATAGGAAAGAGAACCAATTATATGATCAGTTGCTCCAAAATCGAGAATCTAAGACTGTTGATGAAATGCAATTATATCAACAACAAATAAAACTAAAGACTGATAATAATCAGAAATCGAAATACCTGAAAAAGATGGTGCAGAGGAAGTTGATGGTGTAGGTGGAGAAGTGGATGGGACTGTACCTTTTTGATTCACAAAAGAAGGATTAGTTTGATTTTGAAGAAATGTAAGAAGTTGTTGACATTGCTTTTGAGAAAAAGGAAAAATTAGAACCATAACCAAATCTGAAACAGATTGGCTAGCAGTGGCCTGATTAGCAGTAGGGTTCCTTGGTTTTGCTTTATATCCATCCAGGTGGATAACCGTGGATTTTATAACATTTATCAACTGTATGACCCAATAAATCACAATGGGTACAATAAGGCCGTTCCTTACATTTTACAGGTTGTTTGCCATTTCTAGAGCCAACAAGACCTTTCAGATTGCTAGAACCATGATTAGTCAACATAGCAACAGATTCATTAGAAGATAAAGAATCCTAAGCAATCTCTCTTTGTTTTTCTTTTCGAAGAATAAGAGAAAACCTTATTAATCGGAGGAAATGTATCAGAAAGCAAGATTTGACTTCATAAATGAGCATAAGACTCATTAAGCCCCATTAAGAATTGCAGGACATAGTCCTCTTGTTGATATTCAAAAATCTGTCTGATAGCTCCACAAAAACATGGAGGCAGAGGTTGAAAATGGACCATTTATTCCCAGTAACTTTTCAATCAGGTAAAATAAGAAGTTACTAAGGTGTGTTCTTGAGTCAAAGAGGCAACAACTTTCTGAATTTGGAATATACAAGGTTGATTGCTTTGAGCAAATCGCTCCTTCAAATCATTCCACATTTCTTTAGTAGAATCGATGTAAATGCAAGAGGAGGAAATTTCTTTCAACAAAGCATTGAGTAACCAAGAAAGAACAACAGTATTACAATGAATCCAAGCATGATACATCAGATCGTTCTCAGCAGCTGGCAATGAGAGCCATAGACATGGACCAATTCCATGTAAGGTAATTATCTCAAGTTAGTGGTTGGGAGACAAGCATTGCTCTAGGATGATCACCACTCTGAAGATATAAAGATTCAAATAATCCACAGAGGAATGAGGTGGAACAACGGAAGAATTAGCAGAAGATGATTTGTCTATAGGATTGGCTTGATGGTGCTTCACTAGTTTAGGGTTAGGGTTTCATCTGATACCATGATAAGAGGGAAATCGAGGAAAGGGAAACCGAAGAGAAGAAAATGATAAAATTCTAGAATATCTTGTATTAGGCTCGGTTTGGATGGCTAGATCTAGTTTGTACGAATGATAGTTTGTATGAATGAGAGGGTTTTGGACATCCAAACGGTTAGTATTTCATCTTTATTTCATCTCTATTTTATATAGAAATTTTCAAACTCATCTCAAACATTTCCAACAAATCCCAAAAAGTCAAAATGATCTCATCTCATCTCACTTCCAAATATATATTTTTTTTACAAATCATCTCATCTTATCTTAATTCAAAAAATCTTACTACTATTCAAAACATCTTATCTTATCTCATATGAACTGTCTATCCAAACCAAGCCTTACTGAAATGAGAGTACACGAAATATAAAGTAAAAGAAACTAAAGTACACGTGATATATTGTGCATGTGTGAACATAAAAAGTAAAAAATAACATTATATAATAACTGGTACTAATAGGTGTACCAGTTATAATGTTTTATGAGATTTTGAAAAATAAGAGAGAAAATGTTAAATAAAAATATTCTAAAATTAAAATATTATTAGAATATAATAATTTTAATTTTTTTTTTTGTTTTCTTTAAAAATTTAGAAAAGTTGTAATAATTAGATAATGATTAAATGAAAACGCTGAAAATTTGAAATTAAGAAGTGTTTGTGCTTATGTATTTAAATATTGAGATGAAATAAAATAAAATGTAAGCATCTCTTTATCCCTAATTCTTTTGTTTCATAATTTCAGCAAAGGTGTACAGATTTTTATGTCTTTATTTCTATGTTTGATATGTCTGGAATCGTACATTTATATCTTAATTAATGCAAGTTATTTTCCTGAGAAAAAAATAATCCTTGGCTTGGAAACAAATGAAATGCGCTCCCATCAACGCATTAATACCAAACCTATAACCTTACCGATACAGAAAAAAGAAAAAGAAACGTAATCGGACAAGTGCATTGTTTATGACATTACTCCTCAATCACGCTGATACGGATTATAAGTACACTAGCAGATTCAACAAAATTAAAATTTTGTTAAGATTTAGTTAAGATGCACAATAAAATGAAATAATGGACTTAACAAATGAACAGTAATTATAGCATAAGGTTATATCACTGGCCAATTCTAAATATTAATTTGGACTAAATAATTCATCTTCCTGCTGTCTGCTACTCTTCTTTGCAAGAAGAAAAAACGAAGAAAAAGCACAAACATATGAGCTTCAATCCCACGCCGAATTCCTGTCTGGGATGAAGCTTTTAAGTACACATCTTGAATCTGTTATGATCATTATTTTGTTTGATGTCGACAATGAAAAACTTTAAACATCTATTTTATAAACTTTTTTTTATAAGTATTTGATGTCCAACAAAAGCAGGGTTTTAACATGTGTTGTTGGCTTAGTAATTAAAAAAATTAATATTTATTTTTTTAATAACGAATAAATATTTAAATTACAATTTGAATTAAAATAAATAAAAATTTCAAAATCAATATTTTAATAGAATAGTGATAAATTTGGAGAGTTTGTTATTTGGTATTGTTCAAAAGTAACTAACTTTATAAAAATGAATTTTTCAATTAAATTTTGATCAAACTTTATTGAGTCCACTACTAATATTCTAAGAGTACAAGTTTTAAATAAATAAGTCTTACATAATTTTTTATAAAAAAAAGTAGACTCCACCTTAAAAAAATATTCTTTATTAATGAGACCCACTTTTTTACAAGGGAATTGTACGGGACTTGTCGATTTGGGGCATGTACTTAGCATTACTGTAAATATATTAAGCCTTCATTTCGTTATATACATGATATGAGATGAAAGTACTTGAATATAAAATCATAAAAATATTATATAAGTTTGAGAGAAGATATTTTTATAAAATTAAATTACATGATTATGTTTGTTGATTGAATTTATTTATTTTAGATTACGCAAGATTGTCATATTCTAGAATTTTTCATCCAAATTCAATGAACAAAATGAAAAAAAAAAAGTTATTTAAAAAAGTACTAGTAATAAAAGAAGTGTAAGGATATCATTACCCTTATTAGAGTAATACTTTATAATGTATTTTTGTCTTATTTTTATTCCATTATATAAAATATTATATTTTTATCACCTTTAAATTATTTTTATTTAAAAAGACTTGAGATTAAAAGTTGATGGGTAATACCATTAATATATCATTAGATACATTATTAGTTGGAAGGGTAATGACCAATGAACGTGTATGACTAGAGACTTGGAATTTTCAACATCTAAATCTCTAATTGGTCATTAGATTCATCAAAATAATAATATAATATTTTTTAATAATAATTCTTTTAATTTTTTCTTTCATATTTTGTAATTACACTAACCATATGTACATTAATAATTTAATTTGATACTTAAATTATTGTTTCCCAACTAATCTTTTTCTCAACCTAATTACCCAACAAACAAATTTCACAAACTAATTTTCAAACCCAAAGTAGTAGTCTGCTGCATATCTCCATAAATCTAACTAACTCAAGTTGTTATCATCACACTAAATAAATAACAAGCATCTTCTCTCTCGAGCAATCATTGGTATTGACATATGATTATTGCTGAATGAACATATGATTATTGATGAATGAACATGTTGAAATTACTCAAGTAGAGTTTGATTTATCACATATACATCCTTCGTATTGACAACCATGTGAATTCTAGTAGTGTTATGACTTATTACTCCAAGCATATAAACCCATACTATCCTATGTCCATCAAATCAGACAACCATTAGTTACTCCAACTCGAGCAATATCTTCAGAATATAAGCTTTCAGCATCAGAACCTCCAATGGTTCTTCATTCATGAACCTAATCAATATATTATGATGTTTACAAGCAATAGCTCTTTGTTTCTAAACACCAACCAAACGAGAGAACAAAAAAAAACAAGAACATAAATTTAACAAAACAACTCCTATGACATTTGCATTGGAAGACGTTAAATGAGTTGTACTAAAATCGAACTAATTGTTCTCTGGGAGAGAGTAGCCAATTCTTAGTAAAAGGGAGATGCAAGAAGGATTGCTGTTGATTCACACTAACAAAGCAACCAACACAAAACAGGTGACATGCGGTGCTATAAGTCTTGCTCATTTCAGAACATGCATCTATCAGTGATACAATTCTAATGCCAAAACAGGTCAAATTTTGACACAAACCTACATTTAATGGAAAAGGTATTGAGCTTCGACCTCAATACTGCAAAACTATAATAATTTTGTTGGAAAGCCATTCCTTGGCATATCCAGTGACTTTAACTAAATGACTGCTATCAAATAATTCATACAAAGGTGATAAACCTTGGGCAGCAATCTAACACCCAAACTACAATAATTGTTTTTTACAAGTAACCGAAACTACAATGATTCCTTGGTTCCCGTTTTCAACTGGTGGGGCAACCTTTTCTACTAATGATCACCTGATCCTACAACTAGCAAAACATTAAATCATAAAAGTCCAAACAGATGAAAATTTGATTATCAGAGAATTGCAGAAAAAAAATGAAATGAAGAAAAACAATTTCCACAGCAAGGCATATTTTATAAACTCTGATATTAATTGTAATATTCACATTGAGGTAAAATAACAGTTGATGCTGCTGTAAAACATTCCAATCATCAGCTATAACTTCTCTTGATGGCCCTCAAGATACGTGCTTGAGTCATTTACAAGCCTACCTTCATCTTGAAAGATATGCAAGTGATAAGAAATTCAATGAGAAAGGTCCAAAGCAAGGCAGTGTCGACAGTCTACCATGGTGAGTTCCATGTTTCTGAATTATTAATTTACTTTATATTTGTTAAGACTTAAGGCTAAGACCTAGGCCAACCCCACCTCATTTGTCTCACCATCCCACGAGCCAAAGACATATTAATTGCCTCTTTTTTTACTGTCTCACCATCCCACGAGCAAGAAATGATCACTGAACGCTACATATTTACTGTGCCATAACCTTACAAGCAATACATAATAGACCTATTTCAACAACTGGGCTTCATTTGTTTTATCTTTTTTCAGAAACTGGGTGTCCCTAATTTATAGCAAGATTTGTAGCGCATATCCTACAAAAATTAAAGAAACTAGCTAAGTCACACTAAAACTGCCCCTTTCAAGTCTATAACCAAAACCCACATAGCATATCATAGAAGAGTGTTATGCTAAAGTAAATCTTTGGTGTTTTGCAATAAATTCTAAGAAAGACGAACTTACTTTGGTGCTTCTCTGCTCAGCAACAACAGCAAGAGCAAAAGCTATTTGATCCAAAATGAACACCACGACAAGTAACAGATTGGAAGCCATGCCTTCAACCCAGCAACCCAATTTGAAGTTTAAAAAAAATAGCAAATACTCAAAGAAGATCAGGTCTAAAACCTTGTGATAGAATAGAAATGTAAGAAAAATGCTCTCAGTTTGGGTGCTTAGAAAAATGTAAGAAAATACCCTCAAGTAGTCATTTCTTGGATTGGGCAGAGATTTCCTCGACCCCTCAAGAGAAATTTACTCGAACGACATCTCTAAGATTTCCTCGTGCTCCTCAAGCGCAATTTAGTTGGGGAATGGTGAGTTTATGAGGTTGGGTTTAGTGAAACCTAAATCAAAAATGGAGAGAAGGGGAGAGAGGGAGTGTCAGGCTCTAGAGGGAAGAGGGAAAGAGAGAGAAAGAGAAAGGGAAGAGAGAAAAAGGAGAGGAAAAATTGAAAGGGAGAAATGAAATTTTTTTCAGATTCAGGGGCGAAAGAAATGAGAGAAAGGGATGCGGGAGAGGAAGAAAGGGAAGAAAGGTCTAGGAGAAAAATGGAATTACGGGCAAAAAAGGGAAGAGCAGTTGAAAGAAGTGATTTTATAATAAAATAATTGGGATAGATTATGAATAGTAAGTCTTTAAATATGAAGATAAAAATAAAATTCCTGTAACTCAAAGTTTGAGTTTTCATGTTTGTCGAATTCAATGTTTTAAACACCTGATTCACAAATTTTGGAGATTCCTTTATTTTAGCGAGACCGATGTGAGTGCTCTAATATTAATTAACGTACAATGCAAGTCCATCCTTCCTATTCTGATCCATAAAACCTAATCATATTGGTTCCTTGATTTGCAGGCCGAAGAGAGAGGAACAACAAAGATCATGTGTGATTGAGCTGCATTATTACATATTTTATACATTTAAAATCATTGTATTCTTAATTATTTTATTATTTTATCGTTGATTTTAGATGAAAAAATGATCAAGAGGCAATAAATCCAAGTTATGAATTAAATTGATTAAAAGCATAGTTTATGCTTATTTTTTTTGTGATTTAATTTGATTTTATTGTCTCACATGCACAACACATTTTTAATATTCTAGTTTAGTTTTTGTTTAATTTTTAATTAATTAATTATTTTCTTTTTCTAATTTTATTTTATTTTATTTATTTTATTTTTATTATTCTGTTCGTTTTAGTTTATTTTATTTTATTTTATTTTTTTTAATTTTTCTGCACAGGCCCTAAACGACATGTCGTTTTGCACGTTGGTCATTTCTGTCGTCTGAGGCAAACGATATGTCGTTTGGAAAGAACGACGTGCCATTTGCCTCGTCTTCAACCTCGCGACGTCCGCCATCTCTGCGTTTCTCCACGCCATGCATGCGTTCGGAAACTGCCCCTCCGCCCACCTGCAGCCACTAGCAACACCAGACGACGCCGGCGATCACTCCTCCACCCCATGCACAGCCAAGAATCGTCCGACGCCACAGCCAACCCACTCCATGCACAGCAGCATCCAACCACCCGGTTCCGCCACTTCTGCACTCCTCCACGCCACCCTGCATCTTCGATGATCACCAGAAAATGCCGGAGACCAAGGCTCCGCCACGACAGCACCACTCCAACTATCCCACAACGCCACTGCATTCACCGAGAGGCCTCTGTTCGAAAGTACAGCATCCCTCCGCCACGACAGCCACCACCTGCAGCCGCCAAGTCAAGCCCAGCCTCCATGCAAGCGTTCGGAGCATGCATCACCAACTGGGCGACGGACGCTGCACAAGAACGAAGCACGGAAGAGTTGCTTCGGACGAAACGCAGCACAGTGAGTGCTGCGAGAAGAAAAAGAAGAAAAAGAAAAAAAAGAAAGAAAAGAAAAAAAGAAAAGAAAGGAAATTGAGAAAGGAGTGCTGCGGGAAGAAGAGAAAGAAGAAGAAGAAAAAGAAAGAAGACGAAACGCAGCAAGCATGCGGGAAGAAGAGAAAGAAAAAGAAGAAAAAGAAAGAAGACGGAACGCAGCAAGCATGCGGGAAAAGAAAAGAAAAAAAAATGAAGAGGAACGCTGGCAGTGGGAGATGAACTGGAAAGAAACAAGGCAGACGCATGTGGGAAACAAGACAGTCCAGCAAACAGAATATTTTCTCAGTGGGGACAAGGAATCACGGACAAACATAGCACAGTATTATTCTGATGCCTATATAAGGGTTGTACGCGGACTGGAGAGGGGGTCTTAGTCAGTTAGAGAGTCTGGAGTCAGAGTGTCAGAGAGTTAGATTGTCAGTGTTAGTCAGTCGTCAGATGTTAGAGTGTCAGTGAGTAGTCAGTGGTTAGAGTTAGAGTCAGTGAATTAGAATGTTTTTAGTGTGATTTTAGAGTTAAAATTTAGAAAAAAAAATAGTAAGTGAATTTTTGTAGTCTGTTTTTATTTTCTTCTAAGTTCAATTTTTTATTTCGTGTAATTTATTCATCAGTCAGTTTCAATGTATGGCTCAGTGAATTGTATTTTTGTAAGTCTTTATTTTCAGTTTTGAGTATGTTTAGTGAGTAAATTTTCAGTCCTCTTTGATAAATGTTGAGAGTTTATTTTATATTTGAGAGTTTACTTTAATTGGAAGTTCAGATTTTTGGGTTGGAGAACACCGTCTCCATTTCCAAATATCGAGTTTATTCCTTACAATTTTTGTTTTTTATTTAATTTTGAATTACTGCTATTTAATTTTCTCGCACTTTTAATTTCCTGCAATTTAAATTACTGTCATTTAATTTTCTCGCAATTTTAATTTCTTGCAATTTAAATTTATGTCATTTAATTTCCTCGCACTTTTAATTTCCTACAATTTAATTACTGTCATTTACTTTTCTCGCAATTTTAATTTCTTGCAATTTAAATTACCGTCATTTAATTTCCTCGCACTTTTAATTTCTTGCAATTTAAATTACCGTCATTTAATTTTCTCGCACTTTTAATTTCCTGCAATTTTAATTACCGTCATTTAATTTTTCTACACCTTTAATTTTTGTAATTTACTTTTATGTCATTTAAATTTTATTGTCCATTTACATTTTAGTTATTTAATTTCCAGCAATTTTAATTTACTGTCTTGTATTTTAATTTTTTTTTTTTAATTTTCATCATCCACTCAAAATTTTCATTTCCATTGCACTCCCACATTCATTGCACATATCATCAATTTTATTTTTATTCTCTCATTGTAACTATTTCCACCATTTTACACGAGTTTGATTTTTAAGCACTTTCCCTGTGGAGACGATCTAGGAATTTATTCCTAATTACTACGCGACACGCTCTTGCACTTGGGATAGCCTTTGGGCTACTCATTTTCAAACGAGTCAAGTTTTTGGCGCCGTTGCCGGGGAAAGATGCTTGTCGTAAATTTAAACTCGTGATTTTCATCTTTATCTTTATTTTTTTATTATAAAAAAAGGGGCATTTTTCACCTACTATAAAGTTGCTTGGATCTTCTCTTTTCTATTTTGGACTGATGTTTCATGTTTTGGGTGAGAGACAGTTCAAATAGATTGTGTAGAGTTGCATCAAGCACCAATAGTAGTTCACACTGCTTAGAGACAGACACCCTTTTTGTCTCTTCTACAAGCGACAACTCTGAAACTGAACAAGCAATGGCTGCGCCTGCACCACGCACTCTTAAAGAATATTTGCAACCCACTCGCACCACTACACCTTCATGCATTTTGTTACCTAATGATGCACCTAATTTTTCCATAAAGCATGGCATGATGTTAGTAATACCTCAGTTCCACGGGATGGATTCTGAAAAGTCCCTACCAACATCTGACAGATTTTGAATTGGCTTGCACCACGTTCATCAACAGGACCAATACTGATGAATACATTAGACTTCGATTGTTTCCTTTCTCTCTAAAGGACAAAGCAAAAATTTGGTTTAACTCTTTGAAGTCTAATTCTATTTCCAGCTGGTCTGATATGCAACGTGAATTTTTAAAGAAATTTTTCCCTTTTCAAAGAACTCAATCATTACAAGAAAAAATCAGTTAGTTCAACCAAAAGCCTGATGAAACTTTACATATCAACTGGGAAAGGTTTAAGGATTTGATGAACATCTGCCCATATCACGGTTTTGAATCCTGGAGACTGGTGAATTATTTTTACACCGGTCTCTCTCCAGAATGCAAGCAATTTGTCGAAACCATATGCAACGGAGAGTTCTTTAGCAAAGAACCTGACGAAGCACTATCATTTTTTGACTATCTTGCTGAGAGTGCCCTACAATGGAACACTCAGACTGATCGAGTTTCATTGACACCACAACCACTAAGAGCCATTACTGGTGGAGGCAAATATGAGATAAAGGAGGACACTGATGTTCAAGCCCGAATAGCTGCATTAACCAGAAGATTGGAGGTCATGGAGACGGAAAAAGTGAAGGCCGTAAAAGCTGTGGAGGCGTGCTCTTTGTGCGCTAATTCAAACCACAAAACTCAAGACTGCCCAATCATGCCCGTAATTCAGGAGAATGAACCATAACAGATGCAATCAGCTAACTGGGTCAACAGAGCACAAAATCAACCTTTCTCAAATACATATAATCCTGGGTGGAGGAATCATCTGAATTTCTCATGGAGAAATGATCAGCCTGGCCGATCCCCTTCCTCTTCCCACCAACCATTTCATCAAGCTGTTCCTCAGTCTTAGCAGCCATTTCATCAGATTGTTCCTCAACCCTAGCAATCATTTCATCAGATTGTACCCCAGTCCCAGCAGCAACCATATCAAAATCCTCAAAGCTATCCTTTTGCAACACTTCCAGGATCTCAGCCTCATGTAGTTGCACAAAATTCTCAGCCACAACCCCCTGCAAAAAAATCTTTAGATGAAAGTATGGCACAAATGGCCAATACACTTCAGCAATTCATGCAGATCCAGGCCACCACAAACAATCAAAACACTCAGGCCATAAATGAATTGCGAGGCACCATGAATAAGATGAACATAGCATTGAGCACTCTGGAGAAAGGGAAGTTCCCAGCACAACCTCAACCCAATCCTCAAGTGTACCGGCAACAATCACATCAGGTACATAATGTCTCAGAAGATGCTATTAAGACAGCAAAGGCCGTCCTCACTCTGAGAAGTGGAAAAGAAGTTCCCCAACCAGAGATGACCATGGATAAACAAGAAGCTGCTCCTACTCCTAAAAATGTATCAAAGCCTGAAGAAGCTGAAAAAGAACCAAAGATGGTGAGACCAGAATCTAAAGAGCCTGTAATTGCAGAGGCTGAATCAAGTAAAGGGTACCAACCTGTGGTTCCCTACCCTCAGAGACTAGCAGCTAGCCAAAAGAATAAATATCACACTGAGATCCAAGAAATCTTCAAGCAAGTGAAGATTAATATTCCACTCTTGGATGCCATACAACAGGTTCCTTCATATGCAAAATTTCTGAAGGACTTATGCACAGTGAAGAGGAAGCTGAATATAAAGAAGAAAGCTTTCCTAACGGAGCAAGTCAGCGTATTGATAATGAATGAGACTCCGCAAAAGTACGGTGATCCCGGCTCTCCCAACATTTCCATTATGATTGGCGAGTCACGCATTGGGAGAGCTCTACTTGACTTAGGGAGCATTGTGAACTTGCTGCCATTCTCATTATATGAGCAGCTGGGATTGGGAGAGATGAAAAAGACCTCCATCATGCTACAGTTGGTTGATAGATCAGTCAAGGTACCAAAGGGTATTGTGGAAGATGTGTTGGTTCAGGTAGACAAATTTTACTACCCAATAGATTTTGTAGTACTTGACATACAGCAATCAACCTCCACCATTTACCATGCACCTGTCATCCTTGGGCGTCCATTTCTTGCTACCTCCAATGCATTGATTAATTGTCGAAGTGGAGTACTGAAGCTCACATTCGGCAATATGACATTGGAAATGAATGTGTTCAATGCCTGCAAAATGCCTAGTGGGTGCGATGATTCAGAAGTACATGCAGTTGATATGGTATATGATTTCGATATTTCAGAACTGTTATCAGCATTTGATTCTGAGAATATATTTGGAGATGACCCACAAGAGCAATCTGAGACTCTTGAGACAATTCCTTTGTCATTAGAGTTAGCAAATTCAGAGGAACAATTAACAGAAGCAGACAGGCCTTCTCAGATGTCAAATATGAGTTACATGAGCAATTGGCGTAGGCCAGTCTTTGAGGCTCTTAATCTACCAGAAGTCATGAAGACATCAAAAGAAGAAGTCCCCACATTGGAGTTGAAACCACTACCCAAGGACTTGAAATACATTTTTTTGGGCCCAGCTGAGGGCACGTTTCCGGTAGTCATTTCTTCTCAACTCACTTCAAAGTAGGAAACGGAGTTACTGGTAGTGTTGAGACAACATCGAGGAGCGATAGGGTGGACTATCGCAGACATCAAGGGCATTGATCCTTCAATATGTACCCATAACATTTTTCTGGAAGAAGATGCGAGACCAACTCGTGATGCACAACGAAGGTTGAATCCCACCATGAAGGAGGTGGTGAAGCAAGAGGTACTAAATTGCTAGCTGTGGGCATCATCTATCCTATCTCTGATAGCAAGTAGGTAAGTCCAACACAGGTAGTCTAAAAAAAATCTGGTTTAACTGTTATTGAAAATGCCAATGGTGAATTGATTCCAACTAGGAAGGTAACGGGATGGAGAATGTGTATCGACTACCGAAAATTGAATTTGGTTAGTCGAAAAGATCATTTCCCATTACCCTTCCTAGATCAAATTTTAGAAAAAGTGGCTGGTAATTCTTTCTATTGCTTTCTGGATGGATTTTCTGGCTATTATCAAATTGCCATAGCACCAGAGGATCAAGAGAAGACAACCTTCACTTGCCCCTTTGGTACTTTTGCCTTTAGAAGAATGCTATTTGGTTTATGCAATGCACCTGCCATTTTTCAACGCTGTATGATGAGCATTTTTTCTGACATGCTTGATGACATGTGTGAAGTTTTCATGGATGATTTTTCTGTGTTTGGAAAATCTTTTGATGTCTGTTTAAAAAATCTTGCTGCTATTTTAAAAAGATGTGAGGAGAAAAATCTGTTGTTAAATTGGGAAAAATGCCAGTTTATGGTAACTAGTGGTTTGGTACTCGGACATTTGGTTTCTAAACACGGCATAGAAGTTGACAAAGCCAAGATAGAATTGATATCTCAACTGCCTATTCCTAAGACAATGAGGGATATTCGTTCTTTTCTTGGCCACGTTGGCTTCTATCGGCGTTTCATTCAGGGCTTTAGTACCATTGCAAAACCACTATGTACCTTATTGCAAAATGATACTGCTTTTGTTTGGACTAATGAGTGTCAACAAGCCTTTGAGACTTTGAAGGAACACTTAACAGTTGCCCTAATCATGCAATCTCCTCGGTGGGACTTGCCATTTGAAATTATGACCGATGCTAGTGACTTTGCTTTTGGTGCCGTTCTTGGCCAAAGAGTAGACAACAAACCTTTGGTCATATATTATGCAAGTCGGACTTTAAATGATGCACAAAAAAATTATACCACCACAGAGAAGGAGTTGCTAGCTGTTGTGTTTGCCTTAGATAAATTTTGTTCTTACATTATTGGGTCTCCTGTTGTCATTTTTACTGACCATTCTGCTCTCAAGTATTTGTTGGCAAAGAAGGATGCCGAGCCCAGGTTAATTCGTTGGATTCTTTTGCTCCAATAATTCAACATCACCATAAAAGACAAGAAAGGAGTCGAAAATATGGTGGCTGACCACCTCTCCAGATTACCACCATCCTCCACTTCAAAAGTCATCATTTCTCTGGATGATAGTTTCCCGGATGAGCAGTTATTTGCAATTCAAATAGCTCCCTGGTTTGCTGACATAGTCAACTATTTGGTGACTGAACAAATGCCTTTTGAGTGGTCCATCCAAGATAAGCGCCGATTCCTCTCAGAGGTAAGACATTTTTACTTTGATGAGCCATACCTTTTTAAATATTGTTCAGACCAACTGATTCGAAGATGCATTCCTGATAATGAGTTTTCTTCTGTACTGAGATTTTGTCATATGGGTGCATGCGGTGGTCATTTTTCAGCAAAGAAAACTGTTGCTAAAATTTTGCAAAGTGGTTTCTACTGGCCTTCCATGTTTAAAGATGCTTACAATTTTTGTAAAGCTTGTGAGCTTTGTCAAAAATTGGGATCCATTAGTAAAAGAAATATGATGCCTCTTTCCCCCATTCTCACTTTAGAAATTTTTTATTGTTGGGGAATAGACTTCATGGGACCTTTCCCGGTTTCCTTTGGAAACACATATATTTTATTGGCTGTGGATTACGTTTCAAAATAGGTAGAAGCCGTCGCTTGCAAAACTAATGACCATCGTGTTGTCCTAAAATTTTTGCAATCTCTATTTGCTCGCTTTGGCATGCCCAAAGTTATCATTAGTGATGGGGGTTCTCATTTTTGCAACAAACCATTTTCCACACTCATGAAGAAATATGGTATCACACACCGAGCTTTTACCCCCTATCACCCCAAAACAAATGGGCAAGCTGAATTGGCAAATAGAGAAATCAAAATAATTCTGGAGAAAACTGTCAATCCTAACAGGAAAGACTGGTCAGTTAAACTTCTTGATGCTTTGTGGGCTTATAGGACAGCTTTCAAAACT
This sequence comes from Cyclocarya paliurus, assembly GCA_029856935.1. Lineage (NCBI taxonomy): Eukaryota > Viridiplantae > Streptophyta > Magnoliopsida > Fagales > Juglandaceae > Cyclocarya > Cyclocarya paliurus. The sequence continues at coordinate 27,831,510 of CM056951.1, forward strand.
AATCTAGGGATGTCCCCTTATCGATTAGTCTATGGTAAAGCTTGTCATTTACCCGTTGATATTCAGCATCGAGCTCTTTGGGTAATAAAACATGTTAACATGTCACTTGATGAGGCTTCAGGGTTGAGAAAATTGCAGATCAGCGAATTGGATGAGGCTCGTCGAGATGCTTTTGATAACGCCCAAATAGCAAAAGAAAGAATGAAAAATGTGCATGATAAGAAAATTCATTCCAAGCAATTCACAATCGGCCAGGAAGTACTTCTTTACAACTCTCGTTTACATATTTTTCCTGGTAAATTGAAATCTCGTTGGAATGGTCCCTATGTGGTAACAAAAATTCATTCTCATGGGGCGGTGGACATAAAAAATCCTAATAATGACGGTACCCCTTTCACTGTGAATGGTCAGCGCCTTAAACCTTTTATTCCAATGTATGATCCAGGTGAAACTCTTCTTGTCCAGACACCTTGTGATTTTTTCGTGCTTTTTATTTGTTTGTTTATTTATTTATGTTTATTTTTTGTGTTGCATGATTGTTTAATTATTCATTTCTCTCTCTTCCGTTTTACATTATTTTCTCTTTGCATGAATTTTCTTTTTTCAGCGAGGACACTGCATTGTTCAGTTGGGGGGAGGAAAATGCATTCTATAAAAAAAAAAAAAAAATACCATGTCAGCGTTCAGGATTTCCTGGCATGATGAAGTGATACCGACACGCGATAGCACAATGATCGCAAGTGTCCGCTTTGGCAGAGTAGTTATCTTGCCAGTTATCCCATTTGTTTGACGGTATTTCTTTAGGGATATTGAGTCTTAGAAAACCCGTTTTGAATGAGTCTTTTCTTTTTCTGGTTTTGTTTCATAAAAAAAAAAAAAATTGCTTTAATGCTCAAGACTAATTTTATAGAGTTGGAAATAAAGAACAAAACAAGCTTTATATTAAGCAAGCAAAGATTAAATAGCAGACTGACTCCCTGTTTCTTGTAAACGCTAGACCTCTGCTGTTAATTGCTGATGTTGGCTGAGTATTTGTTCCTTCTCTTGTTCCAGCTCCATTATTCGTGGTTGCAGGTTTTGAGCATACCAGTCCGCACATTTTTTTAATTGCTTATTTTCTTGTCTTAATATTTTAATTTTTCTGCGTTTATTAACAAGTTTTTGCTGCAATTTAGAAATTTGAGATTTAAGTTGATCAGTTTCACTCACTCGTAACAATAACCTCCGGGATATGGTTGTAATAGAAGCAGCATATTGGGCACCTAGCATTCTCGATCCTGAAACAACTTCGGCATCGGACCGGGTAGAGAAATATACCTCTGCCCCAACCATGGTGTTGACGGCATCAGGACAGAAGTGCAATTGTTGAGGCATAATTGGTACTTGATTCAGATCGGGGATATTATTGACAGAATGCTGCTCAGCCATTTGAAGAAAATGAGAGAGGCTGTGAGAGGTATGAGAAAAGAAAAGAAAAAAAATAATAATAAGGATGTAGAGACTGTTATGTGTTTCGAGAAGGTGGAGATGGTCCCTTATATAGAGGCCCGAAGCATTCAAGGGCTCAACAAAGATTGATTCAGGCAGGACCCAGAGCACAGCTCGAGGCCATAAAGCAATTGTCCGTTTGCAATTTACAGCATGATCTGGACCCAGGACGGAGCTCGAGGCTTAAAGTGTTTGTCGTAACGATTCCATTGCACGAGATCCAGGGATCCGTGACTTATGGCCGCTGTCGGATCTCGGGATTTATGACACCTGTTAAATTCTAAGTTTTACTACAATTGGATGAACGCTCATTTGACTCAGTTGGCAGATCATCTTTGTTTCAAATTTGATCCAACTCGAGTGTTCCATTGCTGAGAACACTTAAACACTGGAATGGAGTGCATAAAGAATTTTTTGCAAGAAAAGTTTTCACCTCAAAGCATTTCCCACTGATCTAGGAAGTTTTCTCTACTCTCATACTTACTTAAATACTGTTTCTGTTATTGCATCTTGTTGTTTATTTTGTGTTATTTATTGCCTCTTTTTGTTTAGTTTTTATGTTGTTTGTTTAATTTTACGTGTGTATGATGGATTACATAATTTCTTATTTTCTAAGTTGTTGTTTGTTGATTGTTTCTCTTTCTTTATTTTCTGTGTTAATTTTTCTTTTATTGCTCATCTTTTCTTTGTTAGTATGTGTGCATTGGATTACACAATTTTTGCCTTAATGCAATATGTACTGATATACACATGATTAACACATACTCTATTCTATCATTTTGTGAAATTTGAGCATCTTGGTGGTGTAGTTGAGCGGAATTATTTTATAAAGATTTATTTTCAACCCTGAGCATAGAACATAATTCCTAATGCATCATATTTTGCTTGATGTATGACTTGAAACACCAGGATGCTATATTCATTGAGATAGACTTGGCATGATTTATATAATGAAGGAAAAATCTTGAATGACAGTCTGCACATGCTTACACTTGTAGTGCTCTTCATTACTATTCGTTGATTTAACACTGGAGAAGTAAACTACAGGACTACCGAGCCTTTCGAAAAAAAAAAAAGAGAAAAGAATAAGCATGGATATGTCTCAGTGGTAAGGGCGAACTTGGGAATGTGTGGATTAGGCGCACGGTCCTGGGTTCGATTCCCCACTGATCAAATTCGTTTAAAAAAAATGATAATAATAATAATAAAAAAAAAAATTTAAAGGATGAAGTAGTGAGCTTTCCTAAGAAAAGGGCTAGAAACAGTTACCCAAACTTTGGGGGTTGAGTGTTCAACCTTTAAACAGAGTTTGCGTGAAAACTGCTAGTCCCTTAGACTTTGAGGTAGTTAGAATCAGAAATGATTAATCTTAAGGTTGAAAAATCCTATGACGAATTATGGCTAGTAATGAAGAACAATTTAGCTACATACACATCTGAGTTCTGAGATTTTTTTCCCCAATTTTTAATGAAAGAGTGTTGAGACAGTCTTGGTGAATATAGCCCTGGGAGTTGATAGTCACGTGTCGCATTTTGTGAGAATTCGTTGTTGTGTTTGATTACTTTTGTTTGGATTTCGAGCTTTATGCAATATTCATCTCAATTAATTTTCACTATTTTGCTCAGAGACTAGCAAAAGGTTAGTTGGGGGGTGTGATTGAGCTACATTATTGCATATTTTATACATTTAAAATCAATGTATTCTTAATTATTTTATTATTTTATCGTTGATTTTAGATGAAAAAATGATCAAGAGGCAATAAATCCAAGTTATGAATTAAATTGATTAAAAGCATAGTTTATGCTTATTTTTTTTGTGATTTAATTTGATTTTATTGTCTCACATGCACAACACATTTTTAATATTCTAGTTTAGTTTTTGTTTAATTTTTAATTAATTAATTATTTTCTTTTTCTAATTTTATTTTTATTATTCTGTTCGTTTTATTTTATTTAATTTTTTTTAATTTTTCTGCACAGGTCCTAAACGACATGTCGTTTAGGCAAAACGACATGTCGTTTTGCACGTTGGTAGTTTATGTCGTCTGAGGCAAACGACATGTCGTTTGGAAAGAATGACGTGCCGTTTGCCTCGTTTTCAACCTCGCGACGTCCGCCATCTCTGCATTTCTCCACGCCATGCATGCGTTCGACAACTGCCCCTCCGCCCACCTGCAGCCACCAGCAACACCAGACGATGCCGGCGATCACTCCTCCACCCCATGCACAGCCAAGAATCGTCCGACGCCACGACCAACCCACTCCATTCACAGCAGCATCCAACCACCCGGTTCCGCCACTTCTGCACTCCTCCACGCCACCCTGCATCTCCGATGATCACCAGAAAATGCCGGAGACCAAGGCTCCGCCACGACAGCACCACTCCAACTATCCCACAGCGCCACTGCATTCATCGAGAGGCCTCTGTTCGAAAGTACAGCATCCCTCCGCCACAACAGCCACCACCTGCAGCCGCCCAGTCAAGCCTAGCCTCCATGCAAGCGTTCGGAGCATGCATCACCAACTGGGCGACAGACGCTGCATAAGAACGAAGCACAGAAGAGTTGCTTCGGACGAAACGCAACACGGTGAGTGCTGCGGGAAGAAAAAGAAGAAAAAGGAAAAAAAGAAAAAAAGAAAGAAAAGAAAAAAAGAAAAGAAAGGAAACTGAGAAAGGAGTGCTGCGGGAAGAAGAGAAAGAAAAAGAAGAAAAAGAAAGAAGACGGAACGCAGCAAGCATGCGGGAAAAGAAAAGAAAAAAAAATGAAGAGGAACGTTGGCAGTGGGAGATGAACTGGAAAGAAACAAGGCAGACGCATGTGGGAAACAAGACAATCCAGCAAACAGAATATTTTCTCAGTGGGGACAAGGAATCACGGACAAACATAGCACAATATTATTCTGATGCCTATATAAGGGCTGTATGCGGACTGGAGAGGGGGTCTTAGTCAGTTAGAGAGTCTGGAGTCAGAGTGTCAGAGAGTTAGATTGTCAGTGTTAGTCAGTCGTCAGATGTTAGAGTGTCAGTGAGTAGTCAGTGGTTAGAGTTAGAGTCAGTGAATTGGAATGTTTTTAGTGTGATTTTAGAGTTAAAATTTAGAAAAAAAAATAGTAAGTGAATTTTTGTAGTCAGTTTTTATTTTCTTCTCAGTTCAATTTTTTATTTCGTGTGATTTATTCATCAGTCAGTTTCAATGTATGGCTCAGTGAATTGTATTTTTGTAAGTCTTTATTTTCAGTTTTGAGTGTGTTTAGTGAATAAATTTTCAGTCCTCTTTGATAAATGTTGAGAGTTTATTTTATATTTGAGAGTTTACTTTAATTGGAAGTTCAGATTTTTGGGTTGGAGAACACCGTCTCCATTTCCAAATATCGAGTTTATTCCTTACAATTTTTGTTTTTTATTTAATTTCGAATTACTGCTATTTAATTTTCTCGCACTTTTAATTTCCTGCAATTTAAATTACTGTCATTTAATTTTCTCGCAATTTTAATTTCTTGCAATTTAAATTTATGTCATTTAATTTTCTCGCACTTTTAATTTCCTGTAATTTAATTACTGTCATTTACTTTTCTCACAATTTTAATTTCTTACAATTTAAATTACCGTCATTTAATTTCCTCATACTTTTAATTTCTTGCAATTTAAATTACTGTCATTTAATTTTTTCGCACTTTTAATTTCCTGCAATTTTAATTACCGTCATTTAATTTTTCTACACCTTTAATTTTTGCAATTTACTTTTATGTCATTTAAATTTTATTGTCCATTTACATTTCAGTTATTTAATTTCCAGCAATTTTAATTTACTGTCTTGTATTTTAAATTTTTTTTTTACTTTTCATCATCCACTCAAAATCAACAAACATGAATCTAGTCCATGACTAGTAAATTTTCATTTCCATTGCACTCCCATATTCATTGCACATATCATCAGTTTTATTTTTATTCTCTCATTGTAACTATTTCCACCATTTTACACGAGTTTGATTTTTAAGCACTTTCCCTGTAGAGACGATCTAGGAATTTATTCCTAATTACTACGCGACATGCTCCTGCACTTGGGATAGCCTTTGGGCTACTCATTTTCGAACGAGTCAATATGTTAGTCAAAACGACTTTTATTGCTCAGCATCCTTCTTGTCTTACTTTTTGTTACTCCCATGGCTCAGCACTGTTATCAAACTGGTAACTACACTAGCAACAGTACCTACAGGGCAAACCTCGTTGGCCTCCTGGCCTCCATGTCTACCAACACGAAGATCGATTAAGGATTTTACAATTTCACCTTCGGAGAAAATTCCGACAAAGTGAATGCAATTGCACTTTGTAGAAGAGATGTTATGCCGGATGTATGTCGTAGTTGTATCAATTCCACAAGTCAAGAACTCTTACAGTCTTGTCCCAGCCAAAAGGAAGCAATCAAATGGTCTAGTGAATGTATTGTATGATACTCAAACAGATCTATATTTGGCGTTATGGAAGAGCAGCCTATGTTTGCTTTTTATAACACACAAAATGCATCTGACGTAGAAGGGTTCAACAACGTGCTAAGGCCCCTGCTAGATAGGCTAGGAAATAGCGTCGCACTTGGAAATTCTATTTGCAAGTTCGCTTTGGGAAGCGAGGCAGCCCCAGACTTTCAAACATGAATCCATTCACATTTGCAGTGTACTCCTGATTTGAACTCGTTGGACTGCAACAACTGCCTGCTAAGGTTATCTAAATATACGTCATCTTGTTGTAATGTTCAAAAGGTGGGAGGAGTATTCCTAACACCAAGTTGTTATTTAAGATATACAGTTACTATGACCCTGCAGCCGAGTCACCACCTCCGTCGCCTCCGCCAACGCCTATAGTGCAGCCAGTTCCCCCCCCTCCCCCCCCCCCACCACCACTACAACTGCTTCCACCCACACAAGGTACATATGGTAAGTGACCTTTTTGTTCTGTTTTGGTTCTACAAGGTATATAAATCCTACTGTGCCAACGTTTTATCATTTATGGGGACTTTGATTTTGAGAGAAGAATATTACATATAAATTAGAATTTCAATAGGCAATTAGTGTTGAAGTCCATGCCAAGCAAGCAGTCCACAATGGCTGCTTGTTGCTCAGCGGGTTATTGCATTTTCAGTTACAAATTGAATGCAAATTAACTGCATTCATACAGGTGAGGTGCTTATGAATTGAGACTCCTAGCGAGAGCCTCAGACACGCCAAAAGGAAGAAAAGAAGAGAGAGAGAGAGAGAGCCAGGAGAGTTTTGAGAGAAAAGAAGAGAGTTGAGTTGAGTGGAGTGTGATCCTCCTCCTCTGTAATATTTTCTTGTGTACCACTATTTATTAGTGAAACTCTTTTCTGTAGATTTAGGCAGTCGCCAAACCACGTTAAAATTCTTGGTGTCACTGTGTGAGTAGGTGTGCTATTTTATTTTCGCTTTTATTAATTTCGTTGTGCTTGATTTTCCCAACAAGTGGCAATTGTTGGGAGAAGTTTTTTGCAGAAAACTCACTTTTAGTGCATTGCTCATTTTTAAAATTTGAGCATACCACTATGTTCATCTCATCGAGACAAGAAAAGTGGTGAAAACTAGAGCCCAAACAGACGTTGCACGCGCCGCCTGAGGGTCGGATAGTGAATCCCACTCTCGACACACGCCCCACGCGCCCAGGAGTAGATCGAGCAAATGACCCCCACTCATGACACTAGCCCAGAAGAGGACTGAGCGCGTGAACCCCATGCTCACCAGGCGCCGCACGTGCTCCAGAGTAGTCTGCATGCGTGCCGTACATGTGCCTCAACCACCCCTGACCCCTAACAGGCGCATGATGTCTGCACGCCTACGCATTTTTTGTGTTCCAAGAGCTGCGCGCGCGACAGAGTTCTTGTTTTTGGTTTTTTTGCTCATCCTTGTGCTATCTGAGTTTGATTTTGACGAAACAAGACTCGTTTCCAACAAAATCAGGTGTTTTGGACACAACGGTGCTATCTATTTTTCAATATTCCACCTCGAAGATCTTGTAATTGCATTTTGTATTTAAAATAAGTCTAAATCCATGGAGGATTCAGCATCAGGCGCCATGATAAAATTGACTACCTTAAACTATAGTCTTTGGAAATCTCGGATGGAGGATCTCTTGAACTGTAAAGATCTATCTGACTCCTTGGAAAATGAAGGGATGAAGCTAGATGAATTTATGAATCAAGTGTGGAAAAAGATGCATAAGAAGACTATTGGTCAGATCAAGTAATGGATCGACCATAGTGTCTTTCACCACATGGCCCAAGAGACAGATGCATATAATCTCTAGAAGAAGTTGGAGGATATGTATCAAGCTAAGACTGCTTGAAACAAGGCCCTCTTGATGAGACGGATTATTAACATGAAGTTAAAGAGCGACACCTCTATTGCCGAGCACACTAGCGAGTTTCAAAATCTAGTTAACCAGTTCGGGTCCGTCAAGTTGAATCTTGGCGATGAAGAACAAGCCCTACTACTTCTTAGTTCATTACCAAACAGTTGGGAGACACTGGTGGTCTCCCTAAGTAACTCTACTCCAGATGAAAAACTTACCATGACGATGGTTAAGAATGCCCTGGTTAATGAGGAGGCCAGACGAAAGGAGACGGGCATGAATTGGTCTCGTGTCCTAGTCACCGATAGTAGAGAAAGGCCTCGAGATAATGGCAGAGGGAGAAGTGAAGTCAGAAACAGATGGAAGTCTTAGCCAAGTAGCAGAAACTAGTAGACGGGTAACATGAAGTGTTGCCATTGTGGCAAAGAAGGCCACATAAGGAAAAATTGCAGCAAGTTTTTAAAGGAGCAAGGTCAAAGCAGTAAGCTGAAGAAAGAAGATGGTGAAACTCTTGTCACTCTTTAAGGAGATGTGGCGATCCTCTCCACCAGTGGCGAGACGTGTCTGCATGTTGCAAGCCACGATGTTGAGTGGGTGGTAGACACATCAGCATCATACCACGCCACTTCCCATAGTGAATTTTTCACTATATACAAAGTAGGAGACTTTGGTATCGTAAGGATGGGGATCGCCAATTCTTCGAAGATCGTGGGAGTTGGCGAAGTTTAGATAAAAATCAACATTGGTTGCACCATGGTATTGATGGATGTTTGACACATTCCTAACCTTCTGGAACAGCCCTTGATCGACAAGGTTATGACAGCCACTTCAGCAAAGGCACTTGGAAGTGGTCACAAGGTGCCATGGTTGTCGCCCGAGGATATATTTGCTCTACATTGTATAAGACCCATGTGAAGATCGGTTCTGATAGCCTCAATGTAATGGAAGACACCGAATCTGTGGCACAAGAGACTTGGACACATGGGTGAGAAAGGGTTGGATACACTTGTGAAGAAGGCACTCATCAAAGTTGCCAAAGGAACAGCATTAAACCCTAGTGAGTACTGTTTGTTTGGCTAACAATGCAGAGTCTCGTTTAATTCCTCTATGAAGAGAAAATCAGAGTTGTTGAGTCTGGTATATTCTAATGTATGTGGTCCCATAGAAAAAGAGTCATTGGGAGGTAACATATATTTAGTGACATTCATTGATGATGCGTCACGAAAGGTTTAGGTATATATTTTGAAATGAAAGGATCAGGTCTTTGAGTACTTCAAGAGTTTCCACACCCTAGTGGAAAGAGAGACAGGAAAGAAATTGAAGTGCCTGCGAACAGACAATGGAGGATAATATATTTCCAAAAGGTTTGCTGTATATTGCGTTGATTGCGGTATTCGACATGAGAAGACGGTCCCATATACCCCCCAGCACAATGGTGTAGCCGAAAGAATGAATCGGACCATCATGGAAAGAACAAGATCCATGCTCAGTATGACAAAGTTACCAAAGCCATTCTAGGGTGAAGCTGTTCGTGCTGCCTATTACCTGATCAGCATATCACTTTCTACACCACTGGAATTTGAAGTTCCTGATAAGATTTGGTCTGGAAAAGATGTCTTTTATTCTCATTTGAGAGTGTTTGTGTGCAAAGTTTTTGCACAAGTATCCAAGGAGCTGAGACAAAAACTCGATGTCAAGTCAACTCCATGTATCTTTGCTGGATATGAAGATGAAGAATTCGGATACAAGTTATGGGATCTAGTGACAAATAAAATTGTTAGAAGTAGGGACTTTGTGTTCCATGAAAACCAGCACATAGGAACTAAAGCTTCCTCAATGTCAATAGAGCTTAGTTCCTATACTCCAGATCCTGCACCATTACAGTTCACCACAGATAATGAGGATATATAGGATCGAGATCCAGAAGTAGAAGAAGAAGCTCAGGGTGTCGGTAGCAAGAACCCTCTCCACTAGAAGCTGGTGTACCATCATAAGGGTTAGATGGTGATGAACCTCCTTTGGTTGATGAAGCTCAACCAAGAAGATCGGCAAGAGGCCGCCTATTGATTCCGTCGAGGAGATATACGAAATTAGACTGTATTTTGCTTACTGATGAGGGAGAGCCAGAGAGTTTCTAGGAAGTTCAAACTCATGCTGATAGAAGCCTATGGGTGCAGGCAATGAAAGAAAAGATGAGTTCTTTGTAGAAAAATTAGACCTATGAGTTGGTGAAACTTCCTGAAGAAAAGAAAATCCTAAAGAACAAATGGGTGTTCAAGCAGAAGAAAGATGGCCAAGGAAAGCTGATAAAGCACAAGGCCAGATTGGTTTTCAAAGGATTCCAGCAAAAGAAGGGAATTGACTTTGACGAGATATTTTTACCGGTGGCGAAGATGATGTCAATCCGAGTCATACTCGGATTGGTGGCCAGCTTGAATTTGGAACTCGAACAGATGGATGTGAAGATAGCCTTTCTCCATGGAGATTTGGATGAGAAAATCTATATGGTGCAACTAGAAGGGTTTGAAGCTTTAGGGAAAGATCACTTAGTTTGCAAGCTCAAGAAGAGTATCTATGGCCTCAAGCGAGCGCCGAGGCAATGGTACAAAAAGTTCAACTCATTCATGATGAGTCATAGTTACAAGAGACTTGATGCAGACCAGTGTGTCTATGTTCGAAGATTCCAGGATGACAAGTTTGTCATACTCCTTCTTTACGTTGATGATATGTTAATCATTGGTGAGGATAAGTCCATGATTAACGAACTAAAGAAGGAACTATCCAAGTCCTTTGACATGAAGGACTTAGGTCCAACACAGCAAATTTTGAGCATGAAGATAAGATGCAAAGCCAGTCAATACTCCACTAGCTAACCACTTCAAATTGAGCAAGAGCTCATGTCCCTCTTCAAAGAAAGAGATTGAAGAGATGAAAGTAGTCCCTTACTCTTCAGCAGTAAGAAGCCTGATGTATGCAATGGTTTGTACCAAACCAGATATTGCTCATGTTGTAGGCATGGTAAGCAGATTCCTTTCAAATCTAGGAAATGATCATTGAAAAGCAGTCAAGTGGATTCTCAGGTACCTGGAAGGTACATCAAAGATGTGCTTGCATTTTGGGGGAGCTAAACCAGTTTTGGAAGGCTATACTGATTCAGATATGGTAGGAGATCTAGATAGCAGGAAATCTACTTCAGGATTTCTTTTCACCTTTGCAGGAGGAGCTATCTCTTGGCAATCTAAATTGTAGAAGTGTGTTGCTTTATCTACAATAGAGGCAGAGTACATTGCCACAGCGGAAGCTGGGAAAGAGATGTTGTGGATGAAGCGTTTTCTCCAAGAACTAGGGGTTAGTCAAGAAGACTACAAGGTTCATTGTGATAGTCAAAATGTTCTAGACTTGAGCAAGAATTCAATGTACCATTCCCGCACCAAGCATATTGATATCCGCTATCATTGGATACGCAAAGCGATGGAACAACAACTGTTGAAACTTGTGAAGATCCATACGAAAGAGAATCCAGCGGACATGTTGACGAAGGTGGTTACAAGTAAGAAGTTTGAGCTATGCAGAGACATAGCTGGAATGGATAGCATCTAAGTAAATGGGCATAGAGGGAGAGAATTGTTGAAGTCCATTCCAAGTAAGTAGTCCACAATGTCTGCTTGCTGCTCAGCGGGTAACTGCATTTGTAGTTACAAATTAAATGCAAATTAAATGCATTCATACAGGTGGGGAGCCTGTAAATTGAGGCTCCCAGCGAGAGCTGCAGATATACCAAAAGGAAGAAAAGAAAAGAGAGAGAACCAGGAGAGTTCTGAGAGAAAAGAAGAGAGTTTATCAGTTGAGTGGAGTGTGATCCTCCTCCTTTGTAATATTTTCTTGTGTACGACTATTTATTAGTGAAGCTTTTTTCTATGGATGTAGGCAATTGCCGAACCACGTTAAAATTCTTGGTATCACTGTATGAGTGGATGTGCTCTTTTATTTCTACTTTTATTAATTTTGCTGTGCCTGATTTCCCCAACAATTAGACAATTCTTTCTTGTAATCGTAGAATATATCTTTAACTTTACCATATTCACCTCCCGAAATGAGCTGTCTTTATGCACCACTGTATTTCTTGTCTAAATAAACTTTATTTCACAAAGAGAGAAAGTCATACGGGTGTAAACGAATGGTCCCCTAGGCGTTGCCATCTCGGCGTCTCCCAAGCTGAAAATTTGGAACTACCTTTCAAGTTTGTACCCTCTAAACGCGTTATGAAGTAAATCCCTGAAGTGACCTCTTATAAAGGGCCTCAGCATGCAGAGTAGAGACGCTGTGTGGTCCATATCTATATTTTTAGAATACAAAATTATATAATTCAGCTCATCGCTTTTTATTAATTTAGCCTTTCAAATGATATTAAGTATTTACGTATAAATTAATTTTAAAATTTATTTCTATCTCCACATCTCATCGGCCTAAAATCAAAAAAAGCATTTATATAAATTTTTAATTTACAAGTATCATGTAAGTCCTTTGAAAAATAGTAAAAGTAGAACTACTTGAATGAAAAAATCTCCATTTTTGGGGTAATTAGTCTTTTTTTTTTATATATATAGAATTTGTACAGAACTTGCACACTTTAAACCTATATTTAATATTATTATTTAAAGTAGGTATTCAACGCATTGAATTAAAAAATTAAATAAGAGTTTGATCGAAAAGTGAGAAAATTGTTAAAATATTAATTAAATAATTAAGCTTCTTTTTCCACCAACTCAATTATTAGAGACATTTATTTATTTTCAGTGAAAACCAACAATAATAATACAAAGTACTTAGAGATATGAAATGCAAGAATCCATAGTTGTTTTTGGTCCTCAACTACCTGCATTGGTAGTTTAAAAATTAGCTAGGGTGGTGTCAAAACTATGCAGGGTGAATGGGTTCTCGTCTATAGTCGGATCGTGCAAATTATCGCTAATATCTTTCAGTCGAATTTGGGAAAAGAAAAAGACTGACTCGATCATACAATTATATTGATACCTAACATTAGATATCTAATTCAAAATCAGTCTCTTTCAAATGAATTTTTAGTTTCGTTTTGATAAAAGCAGAACTCTGGTGTCTGCAGGGAAGGAAAGTAACTCATCAAGAACTACAATTGCTATAGTGGTGTCGGTTGTTGTTTCTGCTGTATTAATCTTCTGAATGTCATGTTTCTACCTCTTCTATTCAAGAGTGAAGAAGCCAAGGCTGAAACTCAAAAGTAAGTTCAGTATTTGTTTATTTTACATTGTTGCTATCATAATTTCTTTAAGTAGCAGGGAAAATATAGATATCTAGACACCTTGTTGCATGCCTTTGACATGATGCATCTCTAGAGAAGATCTTCTCCAAGTTAATTGCATTTCTTTAAATAATTGCATTACTTTTCTTCTGGCGATGCATTAATCTAATTCAGATTGTTCTTACATGAAGGCGTGGATGAAATTAGTAGTTCTGATTCCTTGTAATTTGACATCGGGACAATTAAAGTTGCTACAGAAAACTTTTCTGCTGCAAACAAGCTTGGACAAGGTGGATTTGGTATTGTTTACAAGGTAATGAGACCCAATCGAGTCGTAAATTATATCACTTTACTTGATAGTTAGTTAAATCTAATGTCATAAATGTTGAGGTTATATATGCTAGATTTTGGTATATTCATTCATATCTTTCAGGGTGAACTTCCAAATGGACATGAAATAGCTGTGAAGAGGTTGTCCATGGCTTCTCAACAAGGAGATCTAGAATTTAAGAATGAGGTCAAGTTAGTGGCAACGCTTCAACACAGGAATTTGGTAAGGCTCCTAGGATTATGTTTTGAAGGAAAGGAAAGGCTTCTAGTCTATGAGTTTGTACCTAATGCAAGCCTTGAAAAGTTCATATTTGGTATGTTTGCCATTCCTCTCAAATCCCAAATTCTATTCATAGTAATTACATCTTATAAATGGAATTGTCTTGTCTTCCACGTATATTGCTTCAACATGTAATTCACAGTACATTTGCATGAATATGCAGATCCAAACAAGAGTGCACTAATGAATTGGGAAGTGCGTAACAAAATTATAGAAGGCATAGCTCAAGGACTTCTTTACCTTCACAAAGATTCACAACTTCGTATTATTCATCATGATCTCAAGGCTAGCAACATTTTGTTAGATGCAGATATGAATCCAAAGATTTCAGATTTCAGCACCGCAAGATTATTTGTACCAGATCAAACTCAAGGCAATATGAGCAAAATTGTGGGGACCTTGTAAGTAACACCTACAGTTTGTGCCATAGAAACAAAGATGAACTAGGAGGTCCTTTAAACTATCTCACATAAATAAGATGCAATTAAGTTCATAAGAAAGTACAAGTACCAAAAGCTATGATGTCTTTCAATTGAAACTAATGTTGCTGATAATGTTCACCTGCAGCGGATACATGCCTCCAGAATATGTAATGCACAGACAATTTTTCGTAAAATCTGGTGTGTTTAGTTTTGGCATGTTAGTTCTAGAGATAGTAAGCGGTTGATGCTTTGTTTACTTTCTTGCGTCCTAGCTGCTCTCTCATCTAAGACACTAGGGTTTGTGTGTCGTGAGTAGTGATAGCTGCCGCCGGGGGCCCTTCTGGCTCTTCGGTATCGGCTGGACGACTAAGGACCTTTGCCGATATGGTGGGACAATCTCCATAACCTCTTCCAGTGGTTGATGCTCCTCTCTGTCCTGCTAAAATCATTAATGAAGAGTTTTGTGTGTTATTTTCAAAGGAAGAGATCGACAAATCTATGATGCCTTTCAAGTTCTCCATGGTCCCAAAATTTTTACGTCAACGTCCAACTTTGGATGTGATTCCATCATTCATCCACAGTCATTCGGGATTGGAATCTCAGCTGGTGGTATCTGCTATAAGAAGGTCTCGTAATGTGTTTATTCGGTTTTCAAATGAGACAGACTTAATGAAGGTGCTATCAAGGGAAGCTACGGATATTGATGGAGTTGCTTATAGAGGTTTCCATTGGCATCCAGATTTCAATGAAGATAAAGAACTATCTATGGTGCTTGTTTAGGTGTTTCTTCTGGGTTTACCACCAAACTTTTACCATGAATCTTTTTTAAACAATATCATAGCCCCCATTGGTCGGTTTTTGCGTCGGGATAACTCTACGGGGTGTGCCACAAGAACTGATGGGGCTTGGGTATGTCTCGAGATGTATGCAAAGCTAGAACCTATTCATGGGGTCTGGATTGGGATTCCTCATCAGGAGTCTAGCTTTTATGTTACGATGGAATATGAGAACTTGCCAGCGTTCTGCTACAGATGTAACATTCAAGGGCATAACTCAAAAACTTGCTGCTGGAAGGATGAAGGAAAGAAGAAATTGGTTCGAAAAATAAAAGAAGGAGACAAACAAGTTCTGAATTATGGGAAGGAGGTTCATGATTTGGTTGTCCGAGTAATACAGATGACGACCAACATGTAGAAGTCTCTCTGCAACTGGATGGGAATGGAGATGGTTGACCACTAACTGTCGTGGAGGTACATAATTTGGAGGTACCACTAATTGATGTTGTTCAAAATGCAGGTGTCTCTTCGCACCAAAAGGGGAATGGAGAAGGTCTGCTGTTAAACATGGTTAGGATTGAGGTAGAAGAGGGAGACATAAATGATGGGGACTTGGAAAACATGACCTCGTCTGAACCATTGGCTGAGGGAAATATTTTAATGATAGAATCATTGCAAGCCTCAGGTTCTGAGAGTGTGCCGAAGGTAAACGTTTATGCCGAAAAGGAGAATAATGTGAGGGTGGATGCAGTTGGGAGTGGATTAGGTGTGTGTCAGATAGTGGGTGGAGAGGATCCATTACAGGTGCAGGTGGAAGACGTTTTACGCGATTATGTGCTACATGGTGGGTGGGTGTCAGACACTGAAGGTGCTGCTGTAGAACATTTGAGGAAAAGGAGAGGCTGTACATCTGATAGTGATTCTCCGGTGGAAAAAAAGGACGGCAAGCATGATAAAACTTTGCGTAGCTCTACTCGAGTTCCTAGCAAACCCTCACATTTGAATTTATGACGTGTACACCACTATTCTGAAATATCTGTGGTTTGGGATCGTCATGGAGGAGTTTATGTGAGTTAGTAAGTAAGATGAAACTGAATTTTCTAATGTTGGCTGAGCCTTTTGCTAATGAGTCTAGGATGGTAGTTTTAAAGAGTAAATTGAAGTTTGAAAACTGTTACTCAAAGCAAAGCTTTGGAGGTAAACTATGGCTGCTTTGGGGGGTGGTATGCAGATATTGATAATAAATGCCAGTGCCCAGCATGTTACAGTCTCTATATTCTTTGAATCTTGATGGATTTATGTTTCGTTGATCTACGCTAAATGTAATTATATGGAACAAAGGGAACTATGGAGTCGGCTCCAGCAGGATATGCCAACAGATATACCATGGCTATGCCTTGGTGATTTTAATATTATACGTGGGGATGATGAGCATTGCGGGGGTAGGCCGCGTTTGAGAGTAACGATGGAAGAGTTCAATGCTTTCATTGATTCTTGTGGCCTGTGTGAGATGAAAGATACTGGGAACAAGTTCTCTTGGTGTAATGGGCAGCAAGGTCTGGCTAGAAGCTGGTCAAAGTTAGATCTCTGTTTAATGAATTTGGAGGCAGCGGCAATGATGCCTAATGCTTTACTTAACTATCTACCACAGACATCATCAGACCATGCTCCTATGTCCCTTATGTGGAAGCCAATTGTTTCTTGTTACGGTCCTTCAGCTTTCAAGTTCCAACAGATGTGGATACCCCATGAGGGGTTCAGAAATGTGGTTAAAGAAGCATGGCAGGAAGATCCTGGTGTAACGCCCCGACCCCGTGGGTCCGGAGAGTTAACTCATGTCACTTAAAAGTCATTTTCCAACCACCTAGTACATACTCCAATTTTTCTCTATTGCACAAAATACTCATTAATCCACATCAATTACTCCAATATATTTATTCTAAGACAATAAAAAGTCTTAATATAAACATCAACCTCCTAACAAATCACATCATCTGAATACAATGGGCTTACTGATTAAAAATCTTCAATACTCGTATAGACCTTCTATGTTAATCCATTATTCTTAACTCATCTCACCTATGCTCCGTATTCTTGATCCTCAGCTGAAATATTCAAAATCATTTGAAAATATTGTGAAGATTAAGGGGGTGAGTTATCAACAACTCAATAAATAGAGAACATATATTAGTATGTAAACATGATTACTTTCAGAAAGTTTAGTATGCAGAAACAAAACATTTCATTTTCATATGCACATCTCAAAATGTATTATCAGAAAATCAAAGCGACTTTTCAATCTTTTCATATTCATAAACCATTTTCATATTCAAAAACGCTTTGGCATAACATAATTGAACGACTTCATCTTATCATATCATATCATGTCATATCATATACTATGTTTAACCCCTATGGTAGGGTTGTGCTATCCCCAGTGGCCAAACCAGGCAGTATTATATTGTGAAACTTCCCATTTTTCAATCTCGGAGCCCCGAGTGTGCACACAGGAAAGAACACGTAAAAGACCACTTTGTTTCCAAAGTGGGTGCACTCATATCATATCATATCATGGTGGTACCAACCATATCACGTGAACCAGTATCATCGTATCAGAACCATAGTAAGAATCAGAATCAAACAGATAAGTATGCCAAAGGTTTTTCATATCCATATCATATCAAAACACATGCTAAACATATTCATATCATTTCCAGTAGATCAAAAACAAATCCAAATCATTTCATATCACATGTATAAAAATTTCATTGATATCATATTCGCTCTTTTACATATTTCAGAAACATGTCAAATATTGCTCATGTCTACATATTTCATGTCAAAAACATTTCTTTTCTCTTTCATACATATCTCATGAATAATTGTAAAACATATACTGAGGTTGTTTTTCACATTTTCTTTTTAACACAAAATGCACATTTTTACAAACCAACCTCAGTTCGTTTCTTTTTTATGCAAATCTAGCATAGGAACTCCGCTTACCTGAACTTCTTAGCTTTTCAGAAAGTTCCTCAAAAATGCCGAACAACTATTACTCATCACCTATAAAATAATCACGTAATTCCCATAAATTTTCTAATCAATCACGTATTTCGATATTTAAACCTAAGCTTCTAAAATAACCTATTTTTAATTCCTCAAAACCTAAATTTCTTTCAAAATTCCTAAAATACCATTATTTTCCAAAACCATCGATATTCACTTAATCAAATTCGTACAAAACAAGAATTTAATTGAACAAGTATTATGATAATTACGAAATTCATTAAATATTATTATATAAAATACCAACAACGTGTTATAAATTAATAGAATACTTCGACTACTTTAAAAACCTTATAAAATACGTCATGAAAAATTCATCTCTTAAAAATAGGTTTACTTCCTTTAGTTAACAATATTATTAAAAAAAAAAAATATTATCTACACAAATATAATATTATATGAGACTTACAACAAAACCCATTTAAACATAAACCCAAGTAAACCACTCATTCAAAAATATCAATCTGGAATATACACTAAGGGTAAACTGGTAATAGCACTCAACTATTAGGTTAAAGATTTACATATAAATATATATTTATATATATATATATATGTAAACACCTTATCAGGGAAAGTAACATTGAACAACAAAAACCAAAAACACAGAAATAATAGAAGTGCAGCGGCAACAGGGGCTTACCCAAGAGAAACCGAGGCACGCATGAGGGGTAATGCGCGACAGGGCTGGCTAGAGGGACTGTGGTGGCGCGGTTGAAGAGTAGGAGTGCAGCAGAGATGCTGTCGAGCTGGGCTGAGCACGAGAGAAGGAAAGGGAGAGGTGAGCATGAGAGAGGGCAGAGAGAAAGGAGGGAGTAACCGAGAGAGGTGCTCACCGTGAGGAGTTGCTACGGGCATAGGTGGTCTGTGGGTGTCCAACGACCTTTTTCGTGTGGGTGGCGATGGCTTGGAGTGGCTAATGCGGTGCGGTTGTCCGGTGGTAAGAAATCTCTATTTTGAGTGAGAAAAATAGAGGTATGGTGCTCTGCTTTTCGGTGGTGCAAACAGGGGTGGTGTTTTACGTGGAGAGGGTGGTGGACTGAGTTCGGTGGAGTAGCGACGCGTTGGCTTGGCTGTGGGGGGGTGGCTGGGATGCTGAACGCAACCGAGGCTTTCGGTTTTACAAGGCCTGGGCAAAGGCCAGCGACGACGGGGAGAGGGAGAGCTAGAGCTTCCGTGCGTGGAGTTGTAGTGGCTGGATTGTGGCTACATGAAGGTGGTGAGGCGGCTGGAGTGGAGGTCTCAGTTGATATTCTGGGAAGAGGAGGACGAGCGGCACTAGATCTAGGGTTGAGAATGCTTAACATATATATAAGATATATATAGTACACAGAAAAATCCTAGAGAAAAAGGATGAAGGGGCATGCATGAAAATGGAAAGATGGACGTCGGCGCAAGAGAAGAAAAAGGAAAGAAAAGAAAAGAAAAGAAGAAGAGAAGAGGAAGAAGCCTTATGGCTGGGAGTGAAACGGCACCGTGTGGGAAAAGAAAAATAATTGGTTGGGTTGGGCTCAAAGCTTGGGCTAGAAACTGAATAGGCTGGGCCCAAAAATAAGACTAACCCAAAACAGCCAGTCCAAAAAATTAGTATGTTCAAAAAAAAAAAAAAACAAAGAGCAAATTTAAATGTACACAATAATTAATATCCAGCAAGCACATTAAAATAATTTCACAACTTAAAATTTGTAAAAATAAACTAACGAGAAATCCAATAAATTTAAAATAAGAGAACCAAGATTTAAATTAATTAAAATATTCCTCCAATTAAAATACACTAAAATACAGGGTGTCACACCTGGAGTTTCAGGTCTGTGTGGCTTAGTTTGTAAATTAAAAAAACTGAAGCATGTCCTCAAGGATTGGAATGCTCATGTTTTTGGCCACACAGAGATTAATATTTCAAACTTTGATAGGAAAATAGAAGGAATATAAATGCAGCTCCAATCAGGTTTTTCAGAGGAGTTGGAATCGGCTTTATTAATGGCAAAAGAAGATTTAACTATATGGATGCAAAGGGAAGAAACTTGATTATCTCAACAAGTGAAGCTCAATTGGATGGAGAAGGGGGAGGCATCAGCCCAATTTTTCAAATCCTTTGCTGCTATGTCAAAGCCTTGTGTGCAGGAAATGAGATTAAGGGATGGCTCTATTTTAGACAACCCTAGATCAGTCCACATTGGTGCAGAGGAGTATTTTAGTTCCTTTCTTAGTGCTAGACCTTGCAGAGACCTTCCGAATCTTTCGATATATGTTGAGAGTGTTGTCTTGGAGCAAGACAATAGTGGGATTCTAAAGCTCCCTTCAATCCAAGAGGTGAAAGATGCCATGTTCTCTATTCCGGTTGAGAGTAGCTCGAATCCGGATGGCTTTGGATCGGGCTTCTATCGGTCATGTTGGGATATAGTGGAATTTGATGTGGTGAATCCAGTAAGAGAGCTATTCCATGGGAGTCCTCTGCTGCACTTTTACTCGGCATCTTATCTTGTCTTAATTCTTTGGGCTTTGACAAGTTTCGACCTATAAGCCTATGTTTTGTGGTATACAAGGTTTTTTCTAAGATTCTAGTTAAAAGTTTGTCTCCTATTCTGAATAGAATCATATCCCCGGAGCAAGAAGCCTTTTTGGCAGGTCGTAGTATTTTTGAGAACATTGTTTTGGCCCAAGAAATGATCCATATGCTTAATAAACCAACTCGTGGTGGGAATGTTGTTATAAAAGTGGATATGGCAAAGACATATGATAGCATTGACTGGAATTTTCTCCTTCATGTGATGAAAGCTTTTAGCTTTTCCCCGGGGGTCTGTGATCTGGTTCGAAAGTGTATTTCAACCCCATGGTTCTCAGTTGTTATGAGTGGTACGTCGAAAGGTTTTTTTCCTAGTGGTCGTGGTCTACGCCAAGGGAGCCCCTCCCTAAAAATGATCAATGACATTTTCAATCAATATGAGAATTGGTCTGGTCAGGTGGTGAATAAAGAAAAATCTTCCATTTTTTTCTCTAAGTGTATTCCTTCTGGTAGGCGTAGACGGTTATTGCAATTAACATCTTTTATAGAAGGCTCTTTTCCTGTGAAATATTTGGGGGCTCCGTTGTTCTCTGGTCGCTTAAGAGTGTCTCATTTGGATGATTTGTTGGGCCATATTAGAGGTCGCTTGGCAATCCAGAATATTGTCTTCTGGTGCTAGAACTCTCTTGCTAGGGCATGTTGTGGCTAGTATCCCAGTCCATCTACTGTCTATTATGCAAGCACCTGAGGCTGTCTTGATTTCTTTGAATAGGACCATGAGTATCTTTTTTTGGGGATCCTCGGATGGTAAACCAAAGCAAAAGTGGGTCGCCTGGCATAGGCTCTGTAAACCTACTCAGGAGGGAGGCATTGGATTGAGGAATTTGGAGGAAGTTCAAGTTGTTGAGTATTGTGGAAACTAGTCCACCACTCAAGTGGAGTCTTTAGCCGCTTGAGCGAAGTCAGGTAGATTGGTCTGCTCGAACACCGCTCGACAGACAGCTCGAGCGAAGTCAGGCAGATTGGTCCGCTTGAATACCGCTCAACGGATAGCTCGAGGGAAGTCAGACAGAGTGGTCCACTCGACTCATGGCTCGAGCTATTGCGGGAAACAGGTTCGCTAGACACGCCGCTCCAGTGAACATCGCTAATTCTAAAATTATTAGGGTTTTTGTTGCATGACACATAAATGTGTTTTGTTCTGACTTGTGGTCGTACTGTGAGTGAACAGAAGTTGCCCAAACTATTGTATTGTGATTCCTCAAGAAATAAAATCCTCTACAGCTCCCGTGGACGTAGGCAATTTACCGAATCACGTAAATCATTGTGTCGTGTGTGATTGCTTCTTGTATTTGTTTGTTTTTACGTTATTATCATTGTTTTTTGCAACAATTGGTATCAGAGCCAGGTTTGGGTATGAGGAAAAATGATGGCTGGAGCAGACATGAAAGCATCAGGGATCGAGAAGTTCGATGGCACGGATTATGGATACTGGAGGATGCAGATAGAGGATTACCTCTATGAGAAGAAACTTCATCTTCCATTGTTGGGGACGAAGCCGGACAGCATGTCAACTGTTGATTGGAACCTGTTAGATCAACAGGTTCTGGGGGTTATTCGACTAACCCTGTCAAGATCCATTGCTCACAACGTTATCAAGGAGAAGACGACTGTGGATCTCATGGCGGCTTTGTTAGGTATGTATGAAAAGCCATTAGCGAATAACGAGGCACATTTGATAAAAAAGTTATTCAATTTGAGGATGTCAGATGATACGTCTGTTGCACAACATCTGAATGATTTTAATACTATCACAAATCAATTGCCGTCTGTTAAAATTGAATTTGATGATGAGATACGTGCATTGATACTTTTGGCATCACTGCCAAATAGTTGAGAAGCCATGAGAATGACTATTAGTAATTCTGCCGGTAAATCAAAGTTGAATTATGATGATATTCGTGATTTGATTTTGGCTAAGGAGGTCCGCATGAGAGATTCAGGCGAGACCTCAGGTTCAAGTTCAACATTGAATGTTGACTCTCGATGAAGAGCATAAAACAGGAACTCAAACAGAGGCAGATCAAAATCAAGGGGCATGAGCAAATCAAGGCCTGGACAGCAGGCAACTTGCTAGAATTGTGTCAAGGCTGGCCACATAAAGAGGAACTGTAAAAACCCCAAGAAGATCGAGAATGATAGTGCTAATGTGGTAACTGAAGAAGTACAGGATGCACTATTGATTGCAGTTCATAGCTCAGTTGAAGACTAGGTACTGGATTCAGGGGCTTCTTTTCATACATCTTCCCATCGGGAGTTAATGTAAAACTATGTTGCAGGTGATTTTGGGAAGGTGTACCTGGCTGATGGGGAGGCTTTGAACGTGGTGGAGATGGGAGATGTTGACATTGCACTCCCTAACAAAAACAAATGGACCTTACAGAAGGTCAGACACATTCATAAGTTGAAGAAGAACCTCATCTCTGTTGGACAGCTTGATGATTGTGGCCATTCAGTGGTGTTATCAAATGGCACCTAGAAGATCATCAAAGGGGCAGTGTACTGGCTAGGGGTAAGAAAACTAGTACACTCTATATGACTACTGGTTTAGATAACACTATTGCTACTACCGTTGCAGAAAGCACAACAGATTTGTGGCATTGTAGGCTTGGCCATATGAGTCAGAAGGGCACGTAAGAACTTCTATCTAGAGGCAAGCTACCAGAACTGAAGTCAGTTGATCTCAGTATGGATCTTGTGCACACAGATGTGTGGGGACATTCCCTAGTGGCATCCCTTGGAGGTTCTCGTTATTATGTCACGTTCATTGATGATCACAGCAAGAAGGTATGGGTTTATTTTTTGAAGCATAAATCTGATGTATTTAATGTGTTCAAAATTTGGAAGGCCATGGTTGAGACAAAGACAGACTTAAAGCTAAAATGCTTGAGGTCTGATAATGGTGGTGAGTACATTGATGGTGAGTTCAAGGAGTACTGTGCGACTCAGTGTATCAAAATGGAGAAGACCATTCCTCGGACACCACGACAAAATGGAGTTGTTGAATGCATGAACAGAACCATTAATGGGCGCGCTAGAAGCATAAGGCTGCACGCTGGGTTACCACCTACTTTCTGGGCAGATGCAGTCAGCACTGCCAACTACTTGATAAACAGTGGGCCATCAGTTTCGTTGGATTGTGGATTGCCTGAGGAGGCTTGGAGCGGGAAAGAGGTCAAATTTTCTCACCTTAAAACTTTTGGCTATCTTTCTTATATTCTTATTGATTATGATGCTCGTAGTAAACTTGAGGCTAAGTTAAGGAAATGTTATTTCATTGGCTATGGAGAAGAGACATTTGGCTATTGTTTTTGGAATGATCAGGGTCGGAAGATTATAAGAAGCAGGAATGTGATTTTCAATAAGAAAATTGTGTACAAGAACAAGGCTAGTACAGTTGTTGAAAAAGTCCCTCAGGAGTCTAATTTTGTGAGACTAGATGACTTACCAGAGCTCACAGTGCAATGCAGAGATGTGAGTGATGGGGAGAGTGGGTCCAGTGCACCTACTCCTATTATTCTGCAGTTAGATCCAGGGTCGTCCACTCCTACAGCTGCAGTTCGCAGGTCAGTTAGGACTATTCGTCCTCCACAGCATTTCTCACCTACTTTGAATTATATTCTGTTGACAGACGGTGGGGAACCGCAGAGCTACCAGGAAACTTTTCAACATGAACATTTTAGCAAGTGGGAGCTGGCCATGAAAGATGAGATGGATTCTTTGTTAGGGAATCAGACATGGGAGTTGACAAAACTTCCATTGGGGAAGAAGGCATTGCACAACAAGTGGGTGTACCGGGTGAAGACTGAACATGATGGCAGTAAGAGGCTAGACTTGTTGTAAAAGGCTTCAAGCAGAAGCAGGGTATTGATTACTCTGAGATTTTTTCTCCTGTGGTAAATATCACAACTATCAGGTTAGTGTTGGCTATGGTTGCTCCTGAAGATCTATTTCTTAAGCAGCTAGATGTGAAGACAGCTTTTCTTCATGGAGATCTTGAAAAAGAAATCTACATGCACCAACTTGAGGGGTTTGTAGTACAGGAAAATGAAGATTCAGTTTGCAGACTGAAGAAGAGCTTGTGTGGTCTAAAGCAAGCTCCTAGACAGTGGTACAAGAAGTTTGACAGTTTTATGTGCAGTGCAAGGTACATCAGATGTCAGGCAGATCACTGCTGCTATGTCAGGCAGTTTGACAATTCTTATATTATCTTATTGTTGTATGTGGATGACATGCTTATTGCAAGGGCTAGTATTGATGAGATCAATAATCTGAAGAAGTAGATGTCAAAGCACTTTGCAATGAAGGATTTGGGAGCTGCAAAGCAAATCCTTGGCATGAGAATTGTCAGAGATAGAGTCAGAGGCACGTTGAGACTCTCTCAGGCTGAGTATGTGAAAAAGCTAATCAGCAGGTTCAATATGGACAAGGCCAAACCAGTTGGCACACCCTTGGGCAGTCACTTCAGACTTAGCAAGGATCAGTCATCAAAGTCAGAAGAGGAACAAGACTACATGAGTAAGGTTCTTTATGCCTCAGCTATTGGTTCACTTATGTATGCTATGGTTTGCACTAGACCAGATATTACCTATGCAGTGGGAGTTGTGAGTAGATACATGAGTAACCCAGGAAGACAACATTAGGAAGTAATGAAGTGGATTTTGAGGTACCTAAAAGGCTCTTCAGAAACGTGCTTGTGTTTCTCAGGAGAGGGCTTAGAGGTGTAGGGCTATGTTGATGCTGATTTAGCTGGTAATGTTGATAGCAGAAAGAGTACCACAGGGTTTGTTTACACCCTGGGTGGTACTGCAGTTTCATGGGGTTCTAACTATAGAAGACAGTTTCTTTGTCGATGACAGAAGTTGAGTACATTGCAGTTTCAAAAGCTACAAAGGAGATGATTTGGCTACAGAGCTTCTTGGAGGAATTGGGTAAAAAGTATCAGAAGGGCACTCTCTACAGTGACAGTCAGAGTGCCATATTCCTTGCTAAGAACCCATCATTTCATTCAAGGACTAAGCACATTCAGATCAGGTATCATTTTATACAGTCATTGTTGGATGATGGACATTTGTTGCTTGAGAAAATTTGTGGAAGTAAGAACCCTGCTGATATGTTGACAAAGGGTGTTACACTTGAGAAACTGAAGTTGTGCACAACTTCAGTTGGTCTTTTAGCATGAAGACAGGGGCAATGAGTTGTAAAGGTGGAGGATATCATGTTTGAGGCAGAGGACGATACTATGGGTGTACCAGTCTCCAAGTGGGAGAATTGTTGAGTATTGTGGAAACTGGTCCACCGCTCGAGCGCAGTCTCTAGCCGCTCGAGCGAAGTCAGGCAGATTGGTCCACTCGACAGATAGCTCGAGCGAGTCAGACAGAGTGGTCCCCTCGAAGATCCGCTCAACTCATGGCTCGAGCTATTACGGAAAACAGGTTCGCTCGACGTGCGCTTGACACGCCGCTCGAGCGAACATCGCTAATTCTGAAATTATTATGGTCCCCACCGCATGACATATAAATGTGTTTTGTTCTGACTTGTGGTTGTACTGTGAGTGAACAGAAGTCGCCCAAACTATTGTATTGTGATTCCTCAAGAAATAAAATCCTCTACAGCTCCCGTGGACGTAGGCAATTTGCCGAACCACGTAAATCATTGTGTCGTGTGTGATTGCTTCTTGTGTGTGTTTGTTTTTACGTTATTGTCATTATTTTTCACAACACAAGTCTCTTTATTCATGAAGTTTGCCTGGAATTTGCTAACAAAAAAATCTTTATGGGTTAAGTTTGTCTCAACAAAGTACATCAAAGATCAACATATCACTCTAGTTGATTTAAAGAAAGCCACTAATTTTTGGAGATGTATTATGGCGACAATTCCGAAGGTATTGAGTAATTTGGCATGGCGTATACAGGATGGGAAGGTTTCCTTTTGGAGAGATAAGTGGTTAAAATCGGGAGCACTAGTGGATGATTTACTTATCTCAGATCACCCCATCTTGAAGGTGCAGGACTGCCGACTTCATAATGGTTGGGATGTGGGCTTAATAAGGAGTTTGGTGGGTAGAATAAACTGGAAGAAATCCTGGAGTGTATGGGCGATCATAAGGAAGGTGCGGATATACTTATATGGAAACTGAATACCAATGGAGAATTCTCCGCTAAATCTTTGGTCTGACTAGTTGTGGAACTCAGCTCTACCAAAAAAATGTTCGATTACCTGTTGGAAGGCAATGAACTCTTGCCTTAGTGTGGATGACCGTGTGAGTGCACTGGGGATTCCGATGGTCTCCAAGTGTGAATGTTGTATAGGGGGAAACTTAGAGGATCAGGATCATATTCTTGCTACAGGGTTGGTGGCAAAGGAAGTATGGAGTCTTGCTTCAGTACAACTCGGAATGCCATTTGAGCCGGACCTAAATTGGAAAGATAAAATAGAACTTTGGTTCCGAAGGGCAAAACACTCTTCTCAAAATGGTAATTTGCTTGGTCTTGTACCTGTCATTTTAACATGGTCCCTCTGGGTCTGGAGGTGTAAACCGCGTATGGAAGGGAAAAGAAATTCAGTGGAGTCTTTATGGTTGTCGATAAAAGCAGCCGTAGCTTGGGTGGGACTTCAAATTAGAGCTGGAACGAAATGGCAGGTTGGTGATGACCAAGTGTTGATGGCTTTCTCAATCTCGTTGAAGACTCTGAAACGGAAACAAGTCAGTCTTGTCCGTTGGCACAAACCTACAATTGGGTGGTCTAAACTAAATGTAGATAGTAGTTGTCTTGGAAATCAAGGACGTATGGGGGCGGGGGAGTCATAAGGGATGATGAAGGGAGGCTAATGTTGGCGTTTGCAGAATGTTTAGACCAAGGAAAAAATAACTCGGTGGAGCTCTTGGCACTTCTTTTTGGCTTGAGACGCTGTAGAGAGTTAGGAATAAATAAGGTGGAAGTGGAATTGAACTCCCTTTTAATTGTAAACTAGTTGGGAAAAGGAAGATGTGGTAGTTGGTATCTAGAAGCATACTGGGAGGAAATTCAAGGAATTCTTTCTAGAATGCAGGTTGTGATTCGGCACACTTACAGGGAAGGTAATGCAGGGCCGGATTGTTTAGCACGTATGGCTTCTGGGAGATGTTCTGGGAAGTGGCTGCAGTTTGGTGATGTTCCTCATCAGCTCAAAGTAATTTTGAAGGTTGATAAGCTAGGTCTTCCAGCGTTACGATGTTAGGAGTTTTTCTTGTGTTAGTTTCAGATTGGTTGATGTTTTTTTGGTTGGTTGTTTGTCCTTTAATGTACCTGGGTTCCCTCCCCTTTAGTGAGGTTCATTAATAAAAAATAATAATAATAATAGTGAGCGGTAAAAAATAATAACTCTAGTTTTCAGGGAGAGAATGAAGCTGGCGGCCTTCTAAGTTATGTAAGTGCAAATATTTTCTTTTTTATATGCATTTCCTTTTTATTTCAAAGTCCGACCAAATGGTAAGTCATATGATGTTGAAAAAATAAATGAATGTTCTGTGCTTATTGTAGTGTCTCCCAATGTAACCATCCTGCAGGCATGGAAAAACTGGAAGGAGGGGACAACCTCAAATCTTGTAGATGCCACATTAAAGGCCAGGTCAACCTCATGTTTAATAGCCACTCTGTTACTCTACCAGTGCCCTCGAGACCTGCATTTCTTATGCACAGCACTAGATTAGATGTGTCGTCCCAATCGGAGAACGGTGTTGGGGTAACAAGACCAGATACGTGTCGAAGTAGATCTATCCAAGCCTCAATAAATGAAGCTTCAATATCTAAGCTAGATGGTCGCTAACTTTTAATGGAAGCTAGTGGGAATGCAATTCTACAAGTTCAAGATTCCCATCCCCCACCCCCCTGTTTTTCAATTTCTTAAGCAACTTCTCTATAAATGAAGATGGTGGGTGCATTGGTGTGTACTTAGGCAGCAAAAATATATATGGTGTCATTTTCTTCATCCCTTAGACGTGATTAAACTTTAAAGTTTAAATAATTAAGTTTCCCTGCAGTAAATGCTGTGATTAATTCCCTCCCCCTATCAAGGAAGGTCATTTTTTCCTTTTTGTTTTTGTTTGAAATCTAATTTTTGCGATTATTTTCTGAATTTTCTTTTCTAGTAAATTTTTTAATTAAGAAATTTGATTTGTTTTTCTTAAAATTCCATATTAAGCATGTGACATGATACATTTCGAACAATTATTGGAGCTGACAAGACATTTCCAGTGGTTTATTGACATGAATGTAACGACAGATAGAATAATTTTGATAAATGGTGAAAAATTCAGAGATTAGAAGGTTCAAATTTTAGAGTTAAGAGACCGATATATCATCTACTAACTTTCAATTTCTTGATTAAGATGATCATCTTGTTTATAACGAAAAGTATGGATAATAGTGAGGGTATTTAAATTAGATTTGTGATATTAATTTACCATTTTTTGACAACAAAGCACACTGCATATATTTGCTTGCTTCGTGCTTCAAAGAGACATACAGTGGGTGCTTTTGACGCTATGCAGAATTACATTTGTTAATCATGACATCACTTATGTTGTGCTAGTCCATATAATCTAATTTATGGACTTCAGTGCTTGAATTATTTTAAGACTCGGAATTTTCAGCATCATGAATTTTCAGAATTACAAAGAAACAGCGCCAGTACATCCTTCCTATTCTCCTTAAAAACTATGGGAATCACATATATATGGGTTCAAAGTTCAAACCGTTCCTTCGTTGGAATCTTTCCAATTTGTAGACTAGAGATGGGAACAACCAAGATGTGTTGGAGAATACTTTTCTTCTTCATACCTATTGCTCCCACGGCTTAGCATTGCTATCAAACTGGTAACTACATGAGTACTTTCAGGGCAAACCTCGTTGGCCTCCTGTCCTCCATGTATTCAAATTTCAACACAAACATCTTTTTTTTTAGAAGACGACGGTACTCCAATTTATTGATTGCCCTCACTTATGGCAGAGGAAAACCGTCGTCAAACACAACACCTGGGAGGTACATATAAACTATAAAATCTAGAATCCAGGCATCAAAACCATAATAATCATATAGTCCAATTACATAGCTAAAAGAAAGACTCGTAACCTAAATCAGAACACACCACAGAGAAGGTAACCTGCAAGAAAAACAAGCACACAAGAAAAAGACAAGCAAACAAGTGAAACTTACCAGGCACAAAACCTCACGAGACCCTTAGATAGGGCATACCCAATTGATCCATACAAAGAAGGCCCCTCAGCGGACTAGGCAATGTATGATTTTCAGACCAGTCGAAGTTCAAGCCCCCAGCCCCACATTTAGCTAGAAAGTCAGCCACATCATTTCCTTCATGAAAAATATATTTCACAGTATACTCCAAGCCATTAAGATAATCATGTAAATCATCGCATAAATCTTCTAAATACTAGATAGGGCAATTATCTTTAGTAATCCAATTAACCCCCAATTGAGAATCAGTCTCTATTTGAACATGATAAAACCCGATAGCATGACATCTTCGAACGCCTTCCAATAAACTGCTAATTTCGGCAAAGTTATTAATACCCAGACCCAGGAAAACAAAGTAAGCCTGAAGTAACCTACCATTATTATATCAAATAACACCCCCAGCACCAGAAGCGCCTGGGTTCTCGAAACTGCTACCATTGGTATTAAGTTTAACCCAGCCTTGTTGAGGCCGATGCCATCTAACCACCTGAACTCTCTTAGGCTTAGGAGATGAAACCGGGATATCCAGTCTTTTCAAAATATCAATATCTTGCGTAGAAACATAAAGCACTTTCATAATTTGGTTCATTATGCGGCAAAGACATAATTTAATAGCGTGCCAGACTGACTCTATCGTATGGACCTTATCCTCATATCGGGTTTTACAGCACCTCTCCTAGAGTTTCCAGGTTATGATAGAAGGGAGAAGGCCAAAAATAATTCTAACCTGTGAAGACCTACCCGCATGACGAAACCCAAAATTAGTCTGTTCCTTCCAAATGTGGAAAGAGACCATATGAACCCCTAATTGAGTGGCTGCTAGACGCCAATTATGTCTAGCAAAATCCCTCGTACAGAGCACATGGTTCAAGTCCTCAATATGACCCTTTTGACAACAATTACATTTGGAAGCCATAGGAATATATACCCACCATCTTAATGTTCTCGTCAACACTGAGGCAATTATTAGCAGCCTTCCACATCATGATGGTAATCTTCTTAGGGAGATTAGTATGAATCCAAGGTAAAGGAGGTGCCCATACCCTAATACATTCCCAAGCGCTCTTAGTAGTAAAGTTGCCCTCCTATCTTTCAACTAAACAAGTACATCTTGACCCTCCTTCCGTCTAGCCAAAAAGTCATACAGAGTCTTGGCTTTCTGATAGCCCACTGGTCTGTTCAGAAGAGAGATATCTCACCCATTATCAATGTGAAACTCATTTATCTTAATTAGAAGGAGAGAAGACACCGATAATTGACCATTGAGAGGACCTCCCTCATCCCAATTGTTATACCAGAAGGAGATATTACCTTTTTTCACAACTCATTTGGAACTATTAAGCACCTCTGGGATACTGAGGACATCGATTTCCAAAAGCGGGTCCCTTTTGTAGGCTCCAGGAGGGATAAATGATTTCCTTTTAACATATTTTCCTCTGAAGAAATTCACCCAAAGAGAGTTGCCCTTAATAAGGTTCCAAGCAAGTTTCATGTGTAAAGCTCTTTGAACATCCCCAAAGTCCCTAATATCCAATCCACCTTCATTCGTGGGAGTACATATATGCTTCCAGGAGATCCATTTCCTACGACTCTTGTCTCCAGAATCACCCTAAAAGAAAGAGCTCAGAAGCTTATTCAAGCTTAGAATCACCATTTTGGGGACATCTAAAACTGCAAGAAGATGGGCGGCCATACTAGATAAAATGTGACACAAAAGGATAGTTCTACCACCAGCAGAAAGAATTTTCATCTTCCAGCCCGCAATCTTCGTACTCACTTTTCCCAGCAATTCACCAAAATCACAAGCCTTTAGCCTGCCGTCCATTATAGGCACCCCTAGGTACTTAAAAGGAAACGAACCCTCAGTAAACCCAGTAGAGCAGAGGAGAGAATTTTTTTGGAAACGGGAATTCTTTTAGAGAAGAAGATGACACTCTTTTCTTTATTAAGCACTTGTGACCAGACCAAACCTCATATTTGTTGAAAACCTCCATCAAACCTCTCATAGTTCTCTTCCCACCATTAGCAAAGATAACTATATCATCGGCATACATAAGGTGAGAGATAATGGGTGTCCCTCTAAGTTGAGCAAATTGACCAATTTTACCTTCCTCAAAGGATTTCTTGTTGAGACGAGAGAGCACCTCTTGCATTATAATGACTAGGTAAGGAGATAAGGGGTTACCTTGCCTCAGGCCCAGCTCTCCTTTAAAGAAACCCATGGGAGTCCCATTCATTATGACCGAATACCAAGGCGAGGATATACAAGAATTAAGTAGGACACAAACATTATAGGAGAAACCAAAGTTGATCAAAACATGTAATAAGAAATTCCAATCCACTCGATCATAAGCCTTAGACATTTCAAGTTTAACCAAAACATTGCCCCCGATGGACTTCCTGTGGATAGTATGGACCATTTCCTGAGTTAAACTAATATTCTCAAAAATGCTAGAGCCTAAGATAAAGGCCCATTGTTCCTGCGAAATCATTTTAGGAAGCAAACTAGTAATGCGAGCCACAATAATTTTAGAGCAAATCTTATAGACCACGGAACACAGGCTAATAGGCTGAAATTTATCAAAGCCAGAAGGCTTGTCTACTGATTAAGCTGCATTATTGCATATTTTATACATTTAAAATCAATGTATTCTTAATTATTTTATTATTTTATCATTGATTTTAGATGAAAAAATGATCAAGAGGCAATAAATCCAAGTTATGAATTAAATTGATTAAAAGTATAATTTATGCTTAATTTTATAGCTTGTGATTTAATTGGACAATATTTATTTAAATTTCACAACACATTTTTTTTAGTTTTTATTTATTTTATTATTTTTCTAATTTTATTTTATTTTATTTTATTTTTTTTGTTTGTTTCTTTGATTATATATTACTTATTGTTTATTTTGTTTATTTTTATTTTTTATTTATTTTTATTTATTTTTCTTTATTTATTTATTTATTTTTATTTTACAGGTCCTAAACGACATGTCGTTTTTGGCAAACGACATGTCGTTTGCTGTAGAAGTCCAAAACGACTGTTGCCTAAACGACATGTCGTTTTGTCAAAAACAACATGTCGTTTTGCACGAGAGAAGCTTATGCCGTTTGAGGTTGATGACATGTCGTTCGCCTCGTCTTCTACCTCCCGAACTGCACTTCGTGCTACAGTGCCGTCATGCATAGCAGCTCCTCCACCGGCCACCAGCAACACCAGACGACGCCGGCGATCAGTTCTCCACCACCATGCACGGCCAAATAAACGTCCAACTCCACGAAGCACCACTGCATGCATACGGCAACACCAACCTCCATTTCTGAAACCTGGATAGACTCGCTGCACCTCCGCCGACCACTAGCAACACCAGACGACGCCGGTGATCAGCTCCAATGCCACGACAACACCACTCCAACTATCCCACAGCGCCACTGCATTCACCGAGAGGCCTCTGTTCGAAAACAGAGCATCCATGCACACTGCAACAACCACCACCTCAAGCCGCCTTGCACGCCATAGTCGTCTCTTGCGCAGCCCACCTAGAAGCGCCATGCACAACAATGCCACGAGAACATGCCAGCAATGAAAGACAAGTAAAAGAAAGAAGACAAAACAAAGAAGAAAGAAGAAAAAGGTGAGTTCGGATGAAACGCATGCATGCGGGGCCAGTAAAATGCAGTGAGATGTAAAGAAGAATCACGGACGAAATGATACACGCTGGGATGAAACACTGAAAAGAAAATAATGGAGAAGCAGACGAAAAGCACATGAAAAATACAAGAAACCAACTGGGCGGCCGAAGGCAACAGAAAAAAAAGAATGAAACGAAAATAATACGTGGGGAACAGACAGCACACGAGAAGAAGCTTTTGGCTTGAGTGGGGAACATGTCAGCTAAGTAATGTTTACTGATGTCTTTCTTTGATGCCTATATAAGAGTGCTTGCGGACTGGAGAAAGGGGGTTGGAGTAGTTAGATGTTAGAGTGTCAGATGTTAGTAGTCAGTGGTTAGAGTTAGAGTCAGTGAGTTAGAATGTTTTTAGTGTGATTTTAGAATTAAAGTTCAGAAAAAAATAGTGAGTGAATTTTTGTAGTCAGTTTTTATTTTCTTTTGAGTTCAATTTTTAATTTTATGTAATTTATTCATCAGTCAGTTTCAATGTATGACTTAGTAAATTTTATTTTTGTAATTTTTTATTTTCAGTTTTGAGTTTGTTTAGTGAGTAAATTTTCAGTCCTCTTTGATAAATGTTGATAGTCCATTTTATTTTTGAGAGTTTACTTTAATTGGAAGTTCAGATTTTTGGGTTGGAGAACATAGTCTCCATTTCCAAATATCGAGTTTATTCCTTACAATTTTTGTTTTTATTTAATTTTGAATTACTGCTATTTAATTTTCTCGCACTTTCAATTTCTTGCAATTTAAATTACTGACATTTAATTTTCTTGCAATTTTACTTTTTTGCAATTTAAATTTATGTCATTTAATTTTCTCGCACTTTTAATTTCCTGCAATTTAAATTACTGTCATTTAATTTTCTCGCAATTTTACTTTCTTGCAATTTAAATTTATGTCATTTAATTTCCTCGTACTTTTAATTTCCTGCAATTTAAATTACCGTCATTTAATTTCCTCGCAATTTTAATTTCCTGTAATTTAAATTACTGTCATTTAATTTTTCTGCACCTTTAATTTCTACAATTTACTTTTATGTCTTTTAAATTTTATTGTCCCTTTACATTTCAGTTATTTAATTTCTAGCAATTTTAATTTACTGTCTTATATTTTAAATTTTTTTACTTTTCATCATCCACTCAAAACCAACAAACATGAATCTAGTCCATGACTAGTAAATTTTCATTTCCATTGCACTCCCACATTCATTGCACATATCATCACTTTTATTTTTATTCTCTCATTGTAACTATTTCCACCATTTTACACGAGTTTGATTTTTAAGCACTTTCCCTGTGGAGACGATCTAGGAATTTATTCCTAATTACTACGCGACACACTCTTGCACTTGGGATAGCCTTTGGACTGCTCATTTTCGAACTAGTCATCTACCTTAGGAATTAACACAATATAAGAAGCAGTATAACTTTTAGGGAGCATGTGGCTATGGAAAAATTTAACAATGGCGGAAAGAAGATGATCTTTAACCAAGTCCTAGCAAACTCTGAAAAAATCGGAACCAAAAGCATCAAGCCCAGGCTACTCTCAATGGGAATACTAAAAAGAGCATCCTTTATTTTCTCTATGGAAGGATCTATACCAATAGCCAAGTTATCCTCATCAGTAATAAAAGGAAAGACCAGGTCACTCAAATCTGGTAGAATACGAGAACTACTTTGGCCCAAAAAGTTCTGAAAATAATCAACAACTGCGTTATGAATGCCAAAAGGGGACTGTAAAACGGTGTCATCTGACAAACACATCTCCTAGACTCTTTTATGCTATTTGGCTTTCAAGTAAGCATGAAAAAATTTTGAGTTCTGGTCCCCATCTTTCAGCCAACTCTTCTTAGTCATATGAGCAAGCCTAGTATCCTCTCTACCCATTCAGGTTAAGAGGTCCAACTTGGATGCTAAAAGGTCATTATCATCCTCAGCTTTAAAGGAGACTTGAAGATGGTTTTCCAAATTCTCAATACAAGCCTCTAAGTTTTTGTTTATGACGTTAGTCTTACCAAAGACACTTTTATTCCACTCTTTTAAAGCCACCTTGAGCCTTTTTAATTTAAAGGACAAGTTAATTAAACCATGACTAAGGCCCTCACGCTTCAACACCCCCTCCACAAAATTGTAGAAATCCATATGATCAGTCTGCATATATTGAAAGCGAAAAGGGCTAAAACTATACCTAAAAAGATCCTCCCCCGTATGGATAACCAAACAGGAATGATCCGACGTGGTGCGCGCCAAAACATGGTAAGAAGCATTAGAGAAAGAATTAAGAAAATTAGAATCAATAAAACATCTATCTAACATGGCCTAACTTCGAGCTAATCCGCCTTAACCATTGCACCAGGTCATTTTCGAGCCTTTGGAACACAGGTCTATCGGACTGCAGGTTTGAATACACTGGTTGAAATCTACCATGGCTGCAAAAGGGCGAGGACGACCACCTCTTCTTTCTGAGTCATCCTTAATGATGTTGAAATCCCCGTAGAGGACCTATGGAGCACCGGCAGTCCTCGTTGTCTCCAACTCTACCCCAAGCTCTTTTCTTTCAAAACGGCTGCACTTCGCATATATAATAGACAGAAGAAATACATAACCACTCTCTTATACTTTCACGGTAATAAACTGATTAGACCCTGCCACCCATTGTATCGAAACCATTGAGTTCCACAGCAGCCAAATTTTACCTCCATGCACCTCATTAGTAACAAAAGAGTTGCAGCTGAGTTTACCTAGAAAGGACATAATTCTATCCTCCAATAAAATGGCTCAACCAAAGCTATAATATTAGGACTAAATTGTTTAATAATTTTTCTTAACCTCATATAAGAAGTGCCAACTCCCCTAGTGTTTCAACACAAAGGTCGATAACGGGTTTTACAATTTCTTCACCCAAGAAAATACCAACAAAGACAACGCGATTTCCCTTTCATGTAGAAAGGAAACATTCCATATCGTAATTATATCAATTCAACAATCCAGGCTTTGTTAAAGTCTTGTCTCAATCAGAAGGAGGCTCTTAATTCGTGTTTTGTAGCCACCAATTACGATGGTATTCTGGATGCCTGTGAAGGAGGAAGAAGTGGTGGTTGGGTGTAACCGTGTCATTTCTGATGCCAAAGTTAAAATATATCCAGACGAATTAGGGAAAGAAGGAAGTAAAGAGTCTATGGGGAGAGTGATCGGCGGGTGAGTAAACTGTTCTTGGCCCCCTGTTCCCCCTCTTCATAGGGGTCCCAGTCCACTCAAACTGCCACACTACCAGATTCAATGTGGCAGCCTCTTGTCAACAATAGGATCTTAACGTGATTTCCCACTTGCATTCTATGCTAACACCCAGTTGTGATTTAAGAATCGAGACACCCCTTTTCTACAACCTTGACACTAAGGAATCATGGCCACTACCACTAGTGTCGCCAGTATCTCCCTCTTATAAATTCCACTTGAAAGAACAAAAAGAAATCAAGACTAGAATTGAGAATTAGGAACAATACAAAGATTCAGTAAAACATAAATTGCAGGAGATGGATAATCACAGCTTGGGATGTTCGAGACTCCTGATTGAGTTGCATTATTGCATATTTTTATACACTTAAAACCAATATATTTTTAATTGTTTTATTATTTTATCATTGGTTTTAGATGAAAAAATAGTTAAAAGGCAAAAATCCAAGTTGTGATTTAAATTGATTAAAAACATAGTTTATGCTTAATTTTATAACTTGTGATTTAATTGAACAATATTTATTCACTTGCACAATACACTTTTAATATTTTATTTTTCATTTTATCCCTTCTAGTTTTGTTTTATTTTATTTATGTTTTGCTTTTATTTATTTATTTTTCTGTTGTTGTTTGTCTAGTTTCATTTTTATTTTTTATTTTTATTTGTTTTATAGCCCACTCTTAAACGACATGTAGTTTTGTCCATAGACCAAAACTACATGTCGTTGCTTCCATCTTCAACCTGCACGACCAAGACAGCAACTCGTTGCCCAGCCAAGCTGCACCTTCATGCTTCAATGCTCCTCTGCACGTTCGGCATCACCAACATGCTACACCTCCATGCTAAGCAGAAGCACCACTTCATGCATGCACCATGCACGGCCTCGCCGTAAGCACCCACAGCAATAACCTCCACCTGCTGCCTCCTCAGCCACCTACACATGCGAAAGCACCATCCTCTGTTTTAAGAGGTGAAAACAGAGTAAAATTCCGTTGCCCAGCTAGCACCACCAAGCTCAACCACGGTCGTCTCTCTACACCCTCCCTCCACGCTGCACTGCATCCGCAAGTTCAGCAACACCACTTCCATTCACGGCCAAAAGCCCAGCTAGCACCACCTCCGCCAGCCTCCATGCATGCGTTCGGAGCATGCACAGCCGCAGCCACAACCTCTTTATCCACAGCTGCAACCAAAACCATTCCCCTGTTTTTGACACCGAAAAATAGAGCAAACTACCAGCTCTACAAAACATCCGTTGCACTCCACCGCGCTCTCCATGCACCCCTCCTCCACATCCAGCTCCAAATCTCGGTTGCAGTTGACCCAGCTCGCTCACGGAGATACACGAAGATGTACGCGTCACGCAGTAGCTTGAAGACCTGCAGGAAGAAAAATAAATAAAAAGAAAACAAAGAGATAAAAAGAAAACAAAGATGAAAATTAAAAAAAAAAAACTCACACCGAAAGAAAAATCACGCACTCAGTACTGGGTGAATTATGTTTGGACTGAGGGGATGCATTCGGCAGACCTAGACAATGCACATGCTGAGAGATGCCGAAAGGAATAAAAAAGGAAGAAAGGAAATGCTGGGCGACGGACGCTGCACAAGAAAAAGGAAATACAGAAGTTGGTGTAGCAGGAGATAGTGAACAACTTGTACATGAAAAGCATGCAGCAAACACGGGAAATCACGCACGGAAGAGAAAGAAAAAAAAATAATGAAAAGCTTCAGACACTCACGTGGCAGCCACGGAAGATGGAAGAAGAAAAATAAAAATGAAAAGTTTGCTTTCGGTGCGAGCTGAAGAAAGAAAAGAATAAATAAATAAACAAATACTGGATGCACGACAAAAACAAAAAAGAATAATACTTGGGGAACAGACAGCACACGGGATGAAGAAGCTGTCGGCTTGAGTGGGGAACATGGTAGCTAAGTAGTGTTTATTAGTGTCTTTTTTTGATGCCTATATAAGAGCTGTATGCGGACTGAAGAAGGTGTTAGAGGTTAGAGTCAGTCAGGAGTTAGAAAAATTTTAGTATGAGATTAGAGTTAGAGTTCAGAAAAAATAGTGAGTGAGTTTTTGTAGTCAGTTTTTTTTTTTTTTAGTTCAGTTTTTAATTTCGTGTAATTTATTCATCAGTCAATTTTAATTTATGGCTCAGTAAATTTTATTTTTGTAAGTCTTTATTTCCAGTTTTGAGTTTGTTTAGTGAGTAAATTTTCAGTCCTCTTTGATAAATGTTAAGAGTCCATTTTATTTTTGAGAGTTTACTTTAATTGGAAGTTCAGATTTTTGGGTTGGAGAACGCAGTCTCCATTTCCAAATATCAAGTTTATTCCTTACAATTTCTGATTTTATTTAATTTTGAATTACTGCCATTTAATTTCCTCTCACTTTTAATTTCTTGCAATTTAAATTTATGTCATTTAATTTCCTCGCACTTTTAATTTCTTGCAATTTAAATTACTGTAATTTAATTTCCTTGCACTTTTAATTTCCTGCAATTTAAATTACTGTCATTTAATTTTCTCGCACTTTTAATTTCTTGCAATTTAAATTACTGTCATTTAATTTCCTCGCACTTTTAATTTCTTGCAATTTAAATTACTGTCATTTAATTTTCTCACACTTTTAATTTCTTGCAATTTAAATTACTGTCATTTAATTTCCTCGCACTTTTAATTTCTTGCAATTTAAATTACTGTCATTTAATTTTCTCACACTTTTAATTTCCTGCACCTTTAATTTTTGCAATTTACTTTTATGTCATTTAAATTTTACTGTCCCTTTACATTTCAGTTATTTAATTTTCAGCAATTTTAATTTACTGTCTTGCATTTTAATTTCTTATTTTTCATCATCCACTCAAAACCAACAAACATGAATCTAGTCCATAACTAGTAAATTCTCATTTCCATTGCACAGGATCGAATCCACAGGGATTGATTAATGTGATAAAGAGAATAAGATAAAAACAGATTATTAAAAGGAACGAACAATCAAAAAGAGGAGATTACTGGGATGAGAATTTTAGAATAACAAAATATAACTGAAACAATAAAATGAATCAATATGGAAAACGACTAAGGTTTCGAGGATCCATCTAATAATTTATAAAATTGTTTCTGACCAAATTAGCTCAGTTAGACTAGAATAATGATTCCGTCTAACTGGAAGATTTATCAAATAAGCCCAAAAATAATCACCAAATATTGAGTTTGAATAATTTACGGTAGAAAAATTCACAAATCCAATTGATTATCACAGGGATTTATCAAGCATTTACTGTATTCGGAAATCACAATAAATCAAGAGAAATATATAGATAATCAAAATTTCTAATAATAACACCAATTAATTAATCAAACTCACAATATAACTCTATTATTGATCTGAAACAATATTTAAATTATTAGACTTCACCTCTCAACCTTAGTACAAAAAAAATTAGCTAATCATGTTCATCACAAGAACCATGAAATTCAATGATAAATTCTCCATAAGAAAACTTAAATAAAACACTGTATATAAATATGAACTGAAAAATAAAACATTGTAAATAAATGAGTTGCCGAAAATAAACTAATGGGAATTGCCAAAAATAAAAATAGATTGTAAATGAAATGAGCTGAAAACGACATGTCGTTTGGCCTGTAAGCCAAACGACATGTCGTTTGACTCGAGGAGCCGGCTGTCGTCTGAGCTGAACGATGTGCCGTTTCCTCTGCAAGCCAAACGACGCTGTTTTCCTTCATCGTCTACCTCCCGAAACCTGCGTCTTGAGCTACAGTGCTACCATGCACAGCAGCTTCGAGCTGCCACCGTGGGCTGTCTTCCGCCCACCTGAAGCCACCAGCAATACCAGACGACGTCGGCGATCAGTTCTCCACCGCCATGCACGGCCAAATAGACGTCCAACTCCATGAAGCATCACCGCATGCATACGGCAACACCAACCTCCATTTCTGAAACCGTCGTGCACAGCAGCACTTCCGTCGACCACCAACAACGCCAGACGACGCCGGTGATCAGCTCCGACGCCATACAGCACCACTCCAACTATCCCACAGCGCCACTGCATTCACTGAGAGGTCTCTGTTCGAAAACAGAGCAACCAAGGACACGGCAGGCACCAGAGATCAAGTCTCCGCCGCCAAGTCAAGCCCAGCCTCCATGCATGCGTTCGGGCCATGCACAGCCAACATAAACTCCACGACACATGATCAACATGCATTGCCCAGC
This sequence comes from Cyclocarya paliurus, assembly GCA_029856935.1. Lineage (NCBI taxonomy): Eukaryota > Viridiplantae > Streptophyta > Magnoliopsida > Fagales > Juglandaceae > Cyclocarya > Cyclocarya paliurus. The sequence continues at coordinate 27,872,469 of CM056951.1, forward strand.
GTCTCCACCGCATCCATGCAGCACGCTGCATGCCACCTCAAGCCGCCTTGCAGCGCTGTAGCCATCTCTTGCGCAGCCCAGCTAGCAGCGCCATGCACAACAGACCACGTGAGTTCGGACGAAGTGCAGCAACGAAGAGGAAATGAAATGGAAGAAAGAAAAAAAAAAAAAGAAGAGAAAGAAAAGAAAACCGCAAAGAGAGAACGCTGGAAGAAGAAAGAAAAGAAAAAAAGAGAAAAAAAAAAACAAAAGAAACATGCATGTGGGAACCAGACAAACAGACATGGGATCAGATAAAAGAAAGAAAAGAATAGAAATCAGTCTGTAGCCCATAAATGCAAGTCTTCAACGCAAATGTTAGTGGGAGACAAGGGATCACGGACAGACATAGCACAACATTATCCTGACGCCTATATAAGGGCTGTACGCGGACTGGAGAAGGGGGAGTTAGGGAGTGAGTCTAAAGTTAGCAGTGTTAGAGTGTCAGTGAGAGTGTCAGTCTGAAGTTAGAGTTAGAATGTCCGTGAGTAGTCAGTGATTTAGAATATTTTTAGTGTGATTTTAGAGTTAAAAAATTTCAGAAAAAAATAGTGAGTGAATTTTTATAGTCAATTTTTATTTTTCTGAGTTCAATTTTTAATGTCGTGTAATTTATTCATCAGTCAGTTTCAATGTATGGCTCAGTGAATTTTATTTTTGTAAGTCTTTATTTTCAGTTTTGAGTTTGTTTAGTGAGTAAATTTTCAATAAATGTTGAGAGTCCATTTTATTTTTGAGAGTTTACTTTAATTGGAAGTTCAGATTTTTGGGCTGGAGAACACAGTCTCCATTTCCAAATATCGAGTTATTTCCTTACAATTTTTGTTTTTATTAAATTTCGAATTACTGTCATTTAATTTTCTCGCACTTTTAATTTCCTGCAATTTAAATTACTGTCATTTAATTTTCTCGCACTTTTAATTTCCTGCAATTTAAATTACTGTCATTTACTTTTCTCGCAATTTTAATTTCTTGCAATTTAAATTTCCGTCATTTAATTTCCTCTCACTTTTAATTTCCTGCAATTTTAATTACTATCATTTAATTTTTCTGCACCTTTGATTTTTGCAATTTACTTTTATGTCATTTAAATTTTATTGTCCATTTACATTTCAGTTATTTAATTTCCAGCAATTTTAATTTACTGTCTTGTATTTTAATTTTTTTTTTTTTACTTTTCATCATCCACTCAAAATCAACAAACATGAATCTAGTCCATGACTAGTAAATTTTCATTTGCACTCCCACATTCATTGCACATATCATCATTTTTATTTTTATTATCTCATTGTAACTATTTCCACCATTTTACACGAGTTTGATTTTTAAGCACTTTTCCTGTGGAGACGATCTAGGAATTTATTCCTAATTACTACGCGACACACTCCTACACTTGGGATAGCCTTTGGGCTACTCATTTTCGAACGAGTCATTTATTCCCCCACCTAAGTTCCAGCTAGCCCCTTTCATCTGTGTCGCTATGTCCCCACACCGAAATCCCACTAGTGTTTCCTCTGTTTTCTTTTCTTTTCTTTCTTTCTTTTTCTTTCGGCTGGTTTCTTTTCTTCCGTTCTCTCTTCCACTGATCAATCTTTCTTTCTTTAATTTATTCCTCCACTTTCTATTACAGAATGTATTGAACCGAATGGGTCCTCTGGTGTGCATCTCGTTCCAGCGTGTAGCCAACCGACCCAGTGAAATCGAGGCCTCTTCCACGTCGATCTGCTGCTCCTTTGTAAAACGAAAACTGCCTCCATTATTGCTCTAGCTGGTCTCGTGTGAATAGAGAGTTTTGTTTTTTTTTGTGGTCCGAACGTACTGCATCTGCATGCATGGTTCACGGGTTGTGGAGGTGCAGTGTTTCTGGAGGTTGAAGATGGTGGTGGATGCGTGGCTCGATGGTCTTCGGAGTAGTGCTACTGGATGAGGCTGCACGGTGGATGAAGTTCTGCAGTAGGTGGAGGAGCTTGGTGGCGTCGAACGACGGCGTGGAAGAGCTGCATTTCGGGTACTGTAGCAGCTCCCGAAGGTTGAAGATGAAGCCAGACGACGTGTCGTTTATGTCAAACGACAGGTCGTTTGGCTTGGACGGCTGATTCAAAGCTTAGTGAAAAACAACATGTCGTTTGGCATAAACGACATGTCGTTTAGGACCTGCAGAAAATAAAAATAAATAAATAAATAAATAAAAAAGTAATAAATAATATATAATCAAAGAAACAAAGAAACAAAATAAAATTAAATTAGAAAAATTAAATTAAATAAATAAATAATTATAAATAAAATAAAACTAGACTAAATATTAAAAATGTGTTGTGCAATTGAATAAATATTACCCAATTAAATCACAAGCTATAAAATTAAGCATAAATTATACTTTTAAGAAATTTAATTCATAACTTGGATTTATGCCTCTTAATCAATTTTTTCATCTAAAACCAATGATAAAATAATAAAACAATTAAAAATTTATTGATTTTAAGTGTATAAAATATGCAATAATGCAGCTCAATCAACCACTAAGAACCATTACTGGTGGAGGCAAATATGAGATAAAAGAGGACACTAATGTTCAAGCCCAAATAGCTGCATTAACCAGAAGATAGGAGGTCATGGAGACGGAAAAAGTGAAGGCCGTAAAAGCTGTAGAGGCATGCTCTTTATGCACTGATTCAAACCACAAGACTCAAGACTGCCCAATCATGCCCGTAATTCAGGAGAATGAACCAGAATAGATGCAATCAGCTAATTGGGTCAACAGAACACAAAATCAACCTTTCTCAAATACATATAGTCCTGGGTGGAGGAATCATCTAAATTTCTCATGGAGAAATGATCAGCCTGGCCAATCCCCTTCATCTTCCCACCAACCATTTCATCAGGCTGTTCCTCAGCCTCAGCAGCCATTTCATCAGATTGTTCCTCAACCCCAACAGTCATTTCATCAGATTGTTCCCCAGCCCCAGCAGCAACCATATCAGAATCCTTAGAGCTATCCTTTTGCAGCACTTCCAGGATCTCAGCCTCATGTAGCTGCACAAAGTTCTCAGCCACCACCACCTGCAAAAAAATCTTTAGATGAAAGTATGGCACAGATGGCCAATACACTTCAGCAATTCATGCAGATCCAGGCCACCACAAACAATCAAAACACTCAGGCCATAAATGAATTACGAGGCACCATGAATAAGATGAACATAGCATTGAGCACTCTAGAGAAAGGGAAGTTCCCAGCACAGCCTCAACCCAAGCCTCAACCCAATCCTCAAGTGTACCGGCAACAACTACATCAGGTACATAATGTCTTAGAAGATGCTATTGAGACAGCGAAGGCCGTCCTTACTCTGAGAAGTGGAAAAGAATTTCCCCAACCAGAGATGACCATGGATAAACAAGAAGCTGCTCCTACTCCTAAAAATGTAACAAAGCCTGAAGAAGCTGAAAAAGAACCAAAGATGGTGAGACCAGAATCTAAAGAGCCTGTAATTGCAGAGGCTGAATCAAGTAAGGGGTACCAACCTATGGTTCCCTACCCTCAGACATTAGCAGCTAGCCAAAAGAATAAATACCACACTGAGATCCATGAAATCTTCAAGCAAGTGAAGATTAATATTCCACTCTTGGATGCCATACAACAAGTTCTTTCATATGCAAAATTTCTGAAGGACTTGTGCACAGTGAAAAGGAAGCTAAATATAAAGAAGAAAGCTTTCCTAACGGAGCAAGTCAGTGCATTGATAATGAACGAGACTCCGCAAAAGTACGGTGATCTCGGCTCTCCCAACATTTCCATTATGATTGGCGAGTCACGCATTGGGAGAGCTCTACTTGACTTAGGAAGCAGTGTGAACTTGCTGCCATTCTCGTTATATGAGTAGCTGGGATTGGGAGAGATGATAAAGACCTCCATCATGCTACAGTTGGCTGATAGATCAGTCAAGGTGCCAAAGGGTATTGTGGAAGATGTGTTGGTTCAGGTAGACAAATTTTACTACCCAGTAGATTTTGTAGTACTTGATATGCAACAACCAACCTCCACTATTTACCATGCACCTGTCATCCTTGGGCGACCATTTCTTGCTACCTCCAATGCATTGATTAATTGTCGAAGTGGAGTACTGAAGCTCACATTCGGCAATATGACATTGGAAATGAATGTGTTCAACACCTGCAAAATGCCTAGTGGATGTGATGATTCAGAAGTACAAGCAGTTGATATGGTATATGATTTCGATATTTTAGAACTGTTATCAGCATTTGATTCTAAGAATATATTTGGAGATGACCCACAAGAGCAATCTAAGACTCTTGAGACAATTCATTTGTCATTAGAGTTGGCAAATTCAGAGGAACGATTAACAGAAGCAGACAGGTCTTCTTAGTTATCAAATATGAGTTACATGAGCAGTTGGCGTAAGCCAGTCTTTGAGGCTCTTAATCTACCAGAAGTCATGAAGACATCAAAAGAAGAAGTCCCCACATTGGAGTTGAAACCACTACCCAAGGACTTGAAATACACTTTTTTGGGCCCAGCTGAGGGCACGTTTCCAGTAGTCATTTCTTCTTAACTCACTTCAAAGCAGGAAGCCAAGTTACCAGTAGTGCTGAGACAACATCAAGGAGCGATAGTGTGGACTATCGCAGACATCAAGGGCATTGATCCTTCAATATGCACCCATAACATTTTTCTGGAAGAAGACGCGAGACCAACTCGTGATGCACAACGGAGGTTGAATCCCACCATGAAGGAGGTGGTGAAGCAAGAGGTACTAAAATTGCTAGCTGTGGGCATCATCTATCCTATCTCCGATAGCAAGTGGGTAAGTCCAACACAGGTAGTCCAAAAAAAACTGGTTTGACTGTTATTGAAAATGCCAATGGTGAATTGATTCCAACTAGGAAGGTAACGGGATGGAGAATGTGTATCGACTACCGAAAATTGAATTTGGTTAGTCGAAAAGATCATTTCCCATTACCCTTCCTAGATCAAATTTTAGAAAAAGTGGCTGGTAATTCTTTTTACTGCTTTCTGGATAGATTTTCTGGCTATTATCAAATTTCCATAGCACCAGAGGATCAAGAGAAGACAACCTTCACTTGCCCCTTTGGTACTTTTGCATTTAGAAGAATGCCATTTGGTTTATGCAATGCACCTGCTACTTTTCAACGCTGTATGATGAGCATTTTTTCTGACATGCTTGATGACATGTGTGAAGTTTTTATGGATGATTTTTCTGTTTTTGGAAAATCTTTTGATGTATGTTTAAAAAATCTTGCTGCTGTTTTAAAAAGATGTGAGGAGAAAAATCTGTTGTTAAATTGGGAGAAATGTCAGTTTATGGTAACTAGTGGTTTGGTACTCGGACATTTGGTTTCTAAACACGGCATAGAAGTTGACAAAGCCAAAATAGAATTGATATCTCAACTGCCTATTCCTAAGACAGTGAAGGACATTCGTTCTTTTCTTGGCCACGCCGGCTTCTATCGGCGTTTCATTCAGGGTTTTAGTACCATTGCAAAATTACTATGTACCTTATTGCAAAATGATATTGCTTTTGTTTGGACTAATGAGTGCCAATAAGCCTTTGAGACTTTGAAAGAACACTTAACAGTTGCTCCAATCATGCAATCTCCTCAGTGGGACTTGCCATTTGAAATTATGACCGACGCTAGTGACTTTGCTCTTGGTGCCGTTCTTGGCCAAAGAGTAGACAACAAGCATTCGGTCATATATTATGCAAGTCGGACTTTAAATGCTACACAAAACAATTATACCACCACAGAGAAGGAGTTGCTAGCTGTTGTGTTTGCCTTAGATAAATTTCGTTCTTACATTATTGGGTCTCTTGTTATCATTTTTACTAACCATTCTGCTCTCAAGTATTTGTTGGCAAAGAAGGATGCCAAACCCAGGTTAATTCGTTGGATTCTTTTGCTCCAAGAGTTCAACATCACCATAAAAGACAAGAAAGGAGTCGAAAATGTGGTGGCTGAGCACCTCTCTAGATTACCACCATCCTCCACTTCAAAAGTCATCATTCCTCTTGATGATAGTTTTCCGGATGAGCAGTTATTTGCCATTCAAAAAGCTCCCTGGTTTGCTGACATAGTCAACTATTTGGTGACTGAACAAATGCCTTTTGAATGGTCCATCCAAGATAAGCGCCGAATTCCTCTCAGAGGTAAGACATTTTTACTTTGATGACCCATACCTTTTTAAATATTGTTCAGACCAACTGATTCGAAGATGCATTCCTGATAATGAGTTTTCTTCTGTACTAAGATTTTGTCATATGGGTGAATGTGGTGGTCATTTTTCAGCAAAGAAAACTGTTGCTAAAATTTTGCAAAGTGGTTTCTACTGGCCTTCCATGTTTAAAGATGCTTACAATTTTTGTAAGGCATGTGAGCCTTGTCAAAAATTGGGATCCATTAGTAAAAGAAATATGATGCCTCTTTCCCCTATTCTCACTTTAGAAATTTTTTATTGTTGGGGAATAGATTTCATGGGACCTTTCCCGGTTTCCTTTGGAAACACATATATTTTATTGGCTGTGGATTATGTTTCAAAATGGGTAGGGGCCGTCGCTTGCAAAACTAATGACCATTGTGTTGTCCTAAAATTTTTGCAATCTCTATTTGCTCGCTTTGTGACTCGTTCGAAAATGAGCAGCCCAAAGGCTATCCCAAGTGCAGGAGCGTGTCGCGTAGTAATTAGGAATAAATTCCTAGATCGTCTCCACAGGGAAAGTGCTTAAAAATCAAACTCGTGTAAAATGGTAGAAACAGTTACAATGAGAGAATAAAAATAAAAATGATGATATGTGCAATGAATGTGGGAATGTAATAGAAATGAAAATTTACTAGTCATGGACTAAATTCATGTTTGTTGATTTTGAGTGGATGATGAAAAGTGAAAAAAATTAAAATACAAGACAGAAGATTAAAATTGCTGGAAATTAAATAACTGAAATGTAAATGGACAATAAAATTTAAATGACATAAAAGTAAATTGCAAATAATTAAAGGTGCAGAAAAATTAAATGACAGTAATTAAAATTGCAGGAAATTAAAAGTGCGAGGAAATTAAATGACAGTAATTAAAATTGCAGGAAATTAAAAGTGCGAGGAAATTAAATGACGGTAATTTAAATTGTAAGAAATTAAAATTGCGAGAAAAATAAATGACAGTAATTTAAATTGCAGGAAATTAAAAGTGCGAGAAAATTAAATGACAATAATTTAAATTGCAAGAAATTAAAATTGCGAGAAAATTAAATGACGGTAACTTAAATTGCAGGAAATTAAAAGTGCGAGAAAATTAAATAACATAATTCGAAATTAAATAAAAAAATAAAAATTGTACGGAATAAACTCGATATTTGGAAATGGAGACTGTGTTCTCCAACCCAAAAATCTGAACTTCCAATTAATGTAACCTCTCAAAAATAAAATGGATTCTCAACATTTATAAAAAAGGACTAAAATTTTACTCACTAAATAAACTCAAAACTGAAAATAAAGACTTACAAAAATAAAATTAACTGAGCCATACATTAAAACTAACTGATGAATAAATCACATGAAACTAAAAATTGAACTCAGAAGAAAATAAAAACTGACTGCAAAAATTTACTCACTATTTTTTTTCTGAATTTTAACTCTAAATTCACACTAAAAATATTACATCTGACAACTCACTGACACTCTAACTCTAGACTCACTGACTCTCTAACTCCCTAACTTCAGACTCCCCCTCTCTTCGTCGACATACAAGCCTTATATAGGCATAAAAAAAGGATCATTGTATTAACTTAGCCCGTGACATCGTTCCCCACTAACAAAAATATTCTGTTTGTCGCTGGTATGTCTTGTTCTTCACATGCAGTGCGATTCTTTCTTTTCTTTTCTTTTTTTCTTTCTTGCTTGCGCCGAACTGAGCTGCACCAAGCGATTCTTTCTTTTTTTCTTTTTTTTCTTTTTTCTTCTTCCCTTTCCAGCCGAAGTGCACTGCCGTAGTCTCCTCTTTTCTTTTCTATTCTTTCTTTCTTTCTTTCTTTCTTTCTTTCTTTTTCTCTCTGTTTTTTTCTTCTTCCCGCATGCGTGCTGCGTTCCGCGTTCCGTCTTCTCTCCGTGCGTATGGTTTTTTTCTTTTTATTTTTGCTTTCCTGCATCTTGTACCTCTGGCATGCTGCAACGTTTACTGAGAGAGAGAGAAAACTGCAACCGAAACGTAGAGAGAGCAGCCGAGGTGTCTTCGGTCGTTCTCGGCAGTGTTGCACAGGAGGCGGTTTCGGTATGCATGGGGGCTTCCGTCGTGGAGGAGCCTTGGTCTCCGGCATGTTCTGGCGGTCAACGGAGATGCAGGGTGGCGTGGGAGAGTGCAGCGAGTCCGTTCGTGCTTCGGTAATGGAGGTTGGTGTGCCGGTGCATGCGGTGGTGCTTCGTGGAGTTGGACGTGTATTTGGCCATGCATGGTGGTGGAGAACTGGTCGCCGGCGTCGTCTGGAGCTGCTGGTGGCCTGCGGAAGAGCTGCTGTGCACGACGGCACTGTAGCTCGAAGCGCAGTGCGAGAGGTAGACGACGAACCAAACGACGTGCCGTTTGTGTCGAAACGGCATGTCGTCGGCTGCAAACGGCAGGCAATTCTCTCGTGCAAAACGACATGTCGTTTTTCACAAAACGACGTGTCATTTTGGCGACGGTCATTTTGTGACCCTTCAGCGGACGACATGTCGTTTTTGCAAAACGACATGTCGTTTAGTACCTGTAAAAATAAAAATAAATAAAATAAATAAAAAATAAATAAATAAAATAAATAAAAAATAAATAAATAAAATAAATAAAAAATAAGTAATATATAATCAAAGAACAAACAACAAAAATAAATAAATAAATAAATAAAATAAAATCTGAAAAAATAATAAAATAAATAAAAACTAAAAAAAATATGTTGTGCAATTTAAATAAATATTGCCCAATTAAATCACAAGCTATACAATTAAGCATAAATTATACTTTTAATCAATTCAATTCATAACTTGGATTTATTGCCTCTTGATCATTTTTCCATCTAAAATCAACGATAAAATAATAAAATAATTAAGAATACATTGATTTTAAATGTATAAAATATGCAATAATGCAACTCAATCACTTTGGCATGCCCAAAGTTATCATTAGTGATGGGGGTTCTCATTTTTGCAACAAACCATTTTCTACACTCATGAAGAAATATGGTATCACACACCGAGTTTCTACCCCTTATCACCCCCAAACAAATGGGCAAGCTGAATTGGCAAACAGAGAAATCAAAATAATTTTGGAGAAAACTGTCAATCCTAACAGGAAAAACTGGTCAGTTAAGCTTCTTGATGCTTTGTGGGCTTATAGGACAGCTTTTAAAACTAATTTAGGGATGTCCCCTTATCGATTAGTCTATGGTAAAGCTTGTCATTTACCTGTTGATATTCAGCATCGAGCTCTTTGGGCAATAAAACATGTTAACATGTCACTTGATGAAGCTTCAGGGTTGAGAAAATTGTAGATCAGCGAATTAGATGAAACTCTTCGAGATGCTTATGATAATGCCCAACTAGCAAAAGAAAGAATGAAAAATTTGCATGATAAGAAAATTCATTCCAAGCAATTCTAAATCGGCCAGGAAGTACTTCTTTACAACTCTCGTTTACATATTTTTCCTAGTAAATTGAAATCTCGTTGGAATGGTCCCTATGTTGTAACAAAAATTCATTCTCATGGGGCAGTGGACATCCAAAATCCTAATAATGAAGGTACCCCTTTCACTGTGAATGGTCAGCGCCTTAAACCTTTTATTCCAATGTACGATCCAGGTGAAACTTTTCTTGTCCAAACACCTTGTGATTTTTGAGTGCTATTTATTTGTTTATTTATTTTTTTATGTTTATTTCTTGTGTTATATTGTTGCTTATTTATTCATTTTTCTCTCTTCCGTTTTGCATTATTTTCTCTTTGCATTAATTTTCTTCTTCGTTAAACAGTGAGGACACTGCATTGTTCAGTTGGGGGGAGGAAATTGCATTCTGTAAAAATGAACTTGCATTTGTCTCCCCACTTTGCAGCTTAAAAAAGAAATACCATGTCAGTGTCCAGGATTTCCTAGCATGATGAAGTGATACCGACACGCGATAGCACAATGATCGCAAGTGTCCGCTTTGGCAGAGTAGTTATCTTGCCAGTTATCCTATTTGTTTGACGGTATTTCTTTAGGGATATTGAGTCTTAGAAAACCCATTTTTGAATGAGTCTTTTCTTTTTCTGATTTTGTTTCATAAATTAAAAAAAAAAAAAAAATTTGCTTTAATGCTCAAGACTAATTTTATAGAGTTGGAAATAAAGAACAAAACAAGCTTTATAATAAGCAAGCAAAGATTAAACATCAGACTGACTCCCTGTTTCTTGTAAACGTTGGACCTCTGTTGTTAATTGCAGATGTTGGCTGAGTATTTGTTCCTTCTCTTGTTCCAACTCCGTTATTCGTGGTTGCAGGTTTTGAGCATACCAGTCCGCACATTTTTTTAATTGCTTATTTTCTTGTCTTAATATTTTATTTTTTCTGCGTTTATTAACAAGTTTTTGCTGCAATTTAGAAATTTGAGATTTAAGTTGATCAGTTTCACTCACTCGTAACAGTAACCTCCGGGATATGGTTGTAATAGAAGCAGCATATTGGGCACCGAGCATTCTCGATCCTAAAACAACTTCGGCATCAGACCGAGTAGAGAAATATATCTCTGCCCCAACCATGGTGTTGACAGCATCAGGACAGAAGTTTAATTGTTGAGGCGTAATTGGTACCTGATTCAAATCAGGGATATTATTGACAGAATGCTGCTCAGCCATTTGAAGAAAATGAGAGAAGCTGTGAGAAGTAAGAGAAAAGAAAAGAAAGAAAAAAAAATATATACGAGAGATGCAGAGATTGTTATGTGTTTCGAGAGGGTGGAGATGGTCCCTTATATAGAGGCCCAACGCATTCAAAGGCTCAGCAAAGATCGATTCAGGCAGGACCCGGAGCAAAGCTCGAGGCCATAAAGCAATTGTCCGTTTACAATTTACAACATGATCTGGACCCAGGACGGAGCTCGAGGCTTAAAGTGTTTGTCGTATTGGTTCCATTGCACGAGATCCAGGGCTCCGTGACTTACGGCAGCTGTCGGGCCTCGGGATTTATGACACTTGTTAAATTCCAGGTTTTACTGCAATTGGATGAACGCTCATTTGACTCTCGCTCAGTCGGCAGATCATCTCTGTTTCAAACTTGATCCAACTTGAGTGTTCCATTGCTAAGAACACTTAAACACTTGGCTGGAATGGAGTGTATAAAAATTTTTGCAAGAAAAGTTTTCACCCCAAGCATTTCCCATTGATCAAGGAAGTTTTTCTCTACTCTCATACTTACTTAAATACTGTTTCTGTTATTGCGTCTTGTTGTTTATTTTGTGTTATTTCTTTTATTGCCTCTCTTTGTTTAATTTCTATGTTGTTGTTGTTCGTTTATTTTTACGTGTGTGAACATTGTGTCAATTATTCTACCATTTATCTCCTATTAGTCTAACTGATGTTTATGCAGCCAATATCTTTGTGACACCTGGTGATAGGCAGCGGCACTTATCTACTTGCAGGGAAGGGAACTCGTGCTGTGCACGTGAGCAGTTGAGGACTTCACTGGAATAAGCACCGCTGGATGAATACACGTGGTGTAATCTGCTGGGCATGTATATATATGTAATATTGTTCTGATTAGGGTTAAGAGAGTTATTTTTCATTGTGAGTGTTTTGCCGTCTTCGAGTGCTCTGTAGAGAAATGGAGAGTATTCCTAGGGTTTGCTACCGAGGGTGAAAACAACGCTGGATTGTGGCTTGTTTGGCTCGGTATTGCATTGATCGTGTGTAAGATACTTTGGCTTTGAAGATTACTCAATAAAGAATGATCTTTGAGGCTGTTCCTGCCGTGGATGTAGGCCATTAGGGCCGAACCACGTAATCTCTGTTTGTATTATTTATTCTTTCATTCTTTTCTTTTATTCTTGTTGATTACTGGTTATTCTTGAAGTTCTTGCTATTTTACTTTTCAATACTTGTCTATATCTCAAACAGATTTCGGTATTGAGTTCTTTAGGCTATAAGGAACTCTCTTTTTAGTTATAACAACGTGTGTATGATGGATTACATAATTGTTTATTTTCTAAGTTGATTGTTTCTCTTTCTTTACTTTCTATGTTAATTTTTCTTTTATTGCTCATCTTTTCTTTGTTAGTATGTGTGTATTGGATTACACAATTTTTGCCTTAATGTTATATGCACTTTTATACACATCACACTCCATCTCTATCAAAAAAAAAAAAAAAAATTTGAGCATCTTGGTGGAGTAGTTGAGCAGAATTAATTTTGTGAAGATTTATTTTCAAACCTGAGCATAGAACATAATTCCTGATGCATCATATTTTGCTTGATGTATGACTTGAAACACCAGGATACTATATTTATTGAGATAGACTTGGCATGATTTATATATAATGAAGGAAAAATCTTGAATGACATTCTGCACATGCTTACACTTGTAGTGTTCTTCATTACTGTTTATTGATTTAACACTGGAAAAGTAAACTGCAGGACTACCGAGCTTTTAAAAAAAAAAAAGAAGAAGAAGCATGGATCTGTCTCAGTGGTAAGGGTGAACTTGGGAATGTGTGGGTTAGGCGTACGGTCCTGGGTTCGATTCCCCACTGATCGAATCCGTTCGAAAATAATAATAATAATAAAAAAAAAGAAAAAAAATAAAGGATGAAGCAGTGAGCTTCCCTAAGTAAAGGGCTAGAAACAGTTACCCAAACTTTGGGGGTTGAGTGTTCAACCTTTAAACAGAGTTTGCATGAAAAATGCTAGTCCCTTAGGATTTGAGGTAGTTAGAATCAGAAATGATTAATCTTAAGGTTGAAAAATCCTATGACGAATCATGGCTAGTAATGAAGAACAATTTAGCTACACACACATCTGAGATTTTTTTTCCAATTCTTAATGAAAGATTGTTGAGACAGTCTTTGTGAATATAGCTCCTGGGGGTTGATAGTCACGTGTCGCATTTTGTGAGAATTCATTATTGTGTTTGATTGCATTTGTTTGGATTTCGAACTTTATGCAATATTTATCTCAATTAATTTTCACTATTTTGCTTAGAGACTAGCAAAATGCTAGTTGGGGGGTGTAATTGAGCTGCATTATTGCATATTTTTATACACTTAAAACCAATATATTTTTAATTTTTTATCATTGGTTTTAGATGAAAAAATGGTTAAAAGGCAAAAATCCAAGTTGTGATTTAAATTGATTAAAAACATAGTTTATGCTTAATTTTATAACTTGTGATTTAATTGAACAATATTTATTCACTTGCACAACACACTTTTAATATTTTATTTTTCATTTTATCCCTTCTAGTTTTGTTTTATTTTATTTATGTTTTGCTTTTATTTATTTATTTTTCTGTTGTTGTTTGTCTAGTTTCATTTTTATTTTTTATTTTTATTTGTTTTACAGCCCACTCTTAAACGACATGTAGTTTTGTCCATAGACCAAAACTACATGTCGTTGCTTCCATCTTCAACCTGCACGACCAAGACAGCAACTTGTTGCCCAGCCAAGCTGCACCTTCATGCTTCAATGCTCCTCTGCATGTTCGGCATCACCAACATGCTACACCTCCATGCTAAGCAGAAGCACCACTTCATGCATGCACCATGCACGGCCGCGCCGTAAGCACCCACGGCAATAACCTCCACCTGCTGCCTCCTCAGCCACCTACACATGCGAAAGCACCATCCTCTGTTTTAAGAGGTGAAAACATAGTAAAATTCCGTTGCCCAGCTAGCACCACCAAGCTCAACCACGGTCGTCTCTCTACACCCTCCCTCCACACTGCACTGCATCCGCAAGTTCAGCAACACCACTTCCATTCACGGCCAAAAGCCCAGCTAGCACCATCTCCACCAGCCTCCATGCATGCGTTCGGAGCATGCACAGCCGCAGCCACAGCCTCTTTATCCACAGCTGCAACCAAAACCATTCCCCTATTTTTGACACCGAAAAACAGAGCAAACTACCAGCTCTACAAAACATCCACTGCACTCCACCGCGCTCTCCATGTACCCCTCCTCCACGTCCAGCTCGAAATCTCGGTTGCAGTTGGCCCAGCTCGCTCATGGAGATACACGAAGATGCATGGGTCACACAGCAGCTTGAAGACCTGCAGGAAGAAAAATAAATAAAAAGAAAAGAAAGAGATAAAAAGAAAAAAAAGATGAAAATAAAAAAAGAACTCACACTGAAAGCAAGATCACGCACTCGGTACTGGGTGAATTATGTTTGGACTGAGGGGATGCATTCGGCAGACCAAGACAATGCACATGCTGAGAGATGCCGAAAGGAATAAAAAAGGAAGAAAGGAAATGCTGGGCGACGGACGCTGCACAAGAAAAAGGAAATACAGAAGTTGGTGCAGCAGGAGATAGTGAACAGCTTGTACATGAAAAGCATGCAGCAAACATGGGAAATCACGCACGGAAGAGAAAGAAAAAAAAAATAATGAAAAGCCTCAGACACTCACGTGGCAACCACGGAAGATGGAAGAAGAAAAATAAAAATGAAAAGTTTGCTTTCGGTGTGAGTTGAAGAAAGAAAAGAATAAATAAATAAACAAATACGTGGGGAACAGACAACACACGGGATGAAGAAGCTGTCAGCTTGAGTGGGGAACATGGTAGCTAAGTAGTGTTTATTAGTGTCTTTTTTTTATGCCTATATAAGAGTTGTATGCTGACTAAAGAAGGTGTTAGAGGTTAGAGTCAGTCAGGAGTTAGAGAAATTTTAGTATGAGATTAGAGTTAGAGTTCAGAAAAAATAGTGAGTGAGTTTTTGTTTTTAGTTCATTTTTTAATTTCGTGTAATTTATTCATCAGTCAGTTTTAATTTATGACTCAGTAAATTTTATTTTTGTAAGTCTTTATTTCTAGTTTTGAGTTTGTTTAGTGAGTAATTTTCAGTCCTCTTTGATAAATGTTGAGAGTCCATTTTATTTTGAGAGTTTACTTTAATTGGAAATTTAGATTTTTTGGTTGGAGAACGCAGTTTCCATTTCCAAATATCAAGTTTATTCCTTACAATTTCTGATTTTATTTAATTTTGAATTACTGCAATTTAATTTCCTTACACTTTTAATTTCTTGCAATTTAAATTTATGTCATTTAATTTCCTTGCACTTTTAATTTCTTGCAATTTAAATTACTGTCATTTAATTTCCTCGCACTTTTAATTTCCTGCAATTTAAATTACTGTCATTTAATTTTCCTGCACCTTTAATTTTTGCAATTTACTTTTATGTCATTTAAATTTTACTGTCTTTTTACATTTCAGTTATTTAACTTTCAGCAATTTTAATTTACTGTCTTGCATTTTAATTTCTTACTTTTCATCATCCACTCAAAACCAACAAACATGAATCTAGTCCATGACTAGAAATTCTCATTTCCATTGCACTCCCACATTCATTGTACATATCATCACTTTTATTTTTATTCTCTCATTGTAACTATTTCCACCATTTTACACGAGTTTTATTTTTAAGCACTTTCCCTGTAGAGACGATCTAGGAATTTATTCCTAATTATTACACGACACGCTCCTGCACTTGGGATAGCCTTTGGGTTGCTCATTTTTGAACGAGTCAACTCCTAATTCCTCCAGATGGATAATCACGGCGGGGTCGAGGTAGGGAGTGCGAATGCCCGGGTCAAAAATCCACCACCCCATAACTGATTCTACCAAGAGTGGGTGTGAGGCTGTTGAGTACAAGGAGGGCTCTATGACTAGGGAGGTTCTTGGAAGAAAATGGGGTGCATAAAATGGAATGAATGGGATCAGATCTTCGAAAATGGTTTTCTGAAGGTGAATGTGGGAGATACAGTTCTTGCCTTGGGGAGGATTATTTCGAGGTTACGAATTAGAATATGGTCATGGAAAGGAAAAAAGGGAATATCGTTGGGAAAAACTCTAATCTTTTCCACCTCCACTACATTTTTGCTGAAAAAATCGTTGAAGTCTTGTGCAATTTCAAGAAGAGCAACTGGAAGGGTAGAGTCGTTTCTTTCCTCTTTTCTTTGTCTTGGCACTCCACGAGAGCCTGATGCATCCCCTTGCAATTTTGCTGCATCCTCTTACAATTTACCTACATTCGATTGAGTATTTTTATGATCTCTAGCACTATGTCCAAAATCTTTTCCATCAACAGCTAATTTGCTTGTTGTATGTTGAAGCTTACCCCGTCCATGAAGAATCGATGACTCTAGATACCAATTGTTATAAATCCCACTTGAAAGAACAATAAAAATCGAGATTAGAATTGAGAATCAGGAACAATACAAAGATTCAGCAAAACATAAATTGAAGGAGATGGATAATCACGGCTTGGGATGTTCGAGGTTCCCAATTCCTCCAGATGAAAAAACAACAAGTTTCAACAAATTTTTCAGAATATCCTTTTACACTCTCCAACTCCCTACATATAGAGATTCTCGTAAAACTAGATAAAGGGCATGGGCCTTTTAAGTTCAAACTAGCAGCAACTACATATGATATAAGCAACTGAACATAACTAACACAATCTTTGGCCCATATAAAGGGATTCAATAAAACTAAGTACATCCCAACCCATAAAGCCACTGAGCCCAAGTTTTTATTACTCCAACCTAAAGCCCACAATGGGTTCGGTCCGGTCCTGTAGATGTACTCGCGTATAACACTCCCCCCACCACCACTATCACTTCCTCTACTGAAGGTATGCTTCTTGATGCTTCATGCCCCGAAAGTTCAAGATCTCTTATTGGTTTTTTTTTTTTCTTCAACTTATTCTTTATGCAAATTAAGGCAAGGCGGAACATGGGTAGTCCTTCTCCGTCTACAACTCAGGGTATGCCAACAAATATTATAAACTGTTAATGAATATATAAATCAACAAGCATACATTTATAATAATTATAGATAGTTAAGAAATTGCCTTCTTTAACAAAAAGCAATAATGTACTCACTTTTAACTCAAAAGAAGAACGTTAAAAGGAATGTAAACTAAAAAAAAGGCCTTGAATATAAAAGATAAAGCAAAAAAATAAGAAGTATAAAACAAGATTACATCATTTTGCTAAAATTTAGAAAAACAAATTACAATTTATCCATTTTAACTACTCACCTTCTCAAAACCATCTACATCTTTACTATCTATTCATTCTCTCATCTATTAAAATAATATTTTTTATTCACTCCTTATTTTTTTTTAACTATAATTTGTTTTAAAAAAACACCATTGTTCAACAGCCAGTCGACTAACAAAACCCAACCATTCTCGACAACCTCCACAACAATGATTCAATTCCTTGGGATGCAATTTTGTTGTCTAGAAAGAAGTAAACAAATAGTGTTATTATGTTTCATACAAACATAATGCGGCATTTCGTACCTGGGATCTAACTTTTATACGAGGTATCAGGGGAGCATTTCGTACTGACTCGTTCGAAAATGAGCAGCCCAAAGGCTATCCCAAGTGCAGGAGCGTGTCGCGTAGTAATTAGGAATAAATTCCTAGATCGTCTCCACAGGGAAAGTGCTTAAAAATCAAACTCGTGTAAAATGGTGGAAATAGTTATAATGAGAGAATAAAAATAAAAATGATGATATGTGCAATGAATGTGGGAATGCAATGGAAATGAAAATTTACTAGTCATGGACTAGATTCATGTTTGTTGATTTTGAGTGGATGATGAAAAGTGAAAAAAAATTAAAATACATGACAGAAAATTAAAATTGCTGGAAATTAAATAACTGAAATGTAAATGGACAATAAAATTTAAATGACATAAAAGTAAATTGCAAAAAATTAAAAGTGCAGAAAAATTAAATGACAGTAATTAAAATTGCAGGAAATTAAAAGTGCGAGGAAATTAAATGACGGTAATTTAAATTGCAAGAAATTAAAATTGCGAGAAAAATAAATGACAGTAATTTAAATTGCAGGAAATTAAAAGTGCGAGAAAATTAAATGACAATAATTTAAATTGCAAGAAATTAAAATTGCGAGAAAATTAAATGACGGTAATTTAAATTGCAGGAAATTAAAAGTGCGAGAAAATTAAATGACATAATTCGAAATTAAATAAAAAAACAAAAATTGTACGGAATAAACTCGATATTTGGAAATGGAGATTGTGTTCTCCAACCCAAAAATCTGAACTTCCAATTAATGTAACCTCTCAAAAATAAAATGGATTCTCAACATTTATAAAAAAAGGACTAAAATTTTACTCACTAAATAAACTCAAAACTGAAAATAAAGACTTACAAAAATAAAATTAACTGAGCCATACATTAAAACTAACTGATGAATAAATCACATGAAACTAAAAATTGAACTCAGAAGAAAATAAAAACTGACTGCAAAAATTTACTCACTATTTTTTTCTGAATTTTAACTCTAAATTCACACTAAAAATATTACATATGACAACTCACTGACACTCTAACTCTAGACTCACTGACTCTCTAACTCCCTAACTTCAGACTCACACTCTCTAACTCCTTAACTTCAGACTCACAATCTCTAACTCCTTAACCCCCCTTCTTCGTTTGACAAGCCTTTATATAGGCTTCAAAACCACTGTATTTAGTTAATCCGTGACTTCCCATTGCACCTGCTTTACAGTCGAACAAAACTGCACATGCACTACTTGTTCTTTGTTCCTTGGCCGAACTGTACCGAGTAGAGTCTCAGCTTGCATCGACCCCACATGCATCACATGCATGTTCATCTTTCGGCCGAACCACATGCACTGCTTGTTTTTTTTTTTTTCTTTTCTTTTCTTTTCTTTGTTGCTTCTTTCTTTTCGGCCGAACCCACATGCACTGATTATTATTCACTCTTTCACTGCTTTGCATGCACCGAAACCACATCACCGAATATGCATGTTTATTTCTTTCACTTCTTATATTCGAAACCGACTTGCACCGAACTGATTTTCTTTTTCTTTCTTGCTTTCCAGCCGACCGAAGTTGCACCGAACACGCATGCTTATTTTCTTTTCTTTTCTTTTCTGCTTCACCGAACACAGCACATGCACCGAACACAGCACCGACTGCACCGAGTGTTTTTCAGTTGTTTCTTCTTCTTCTTTTCTTTCTTCCTCTGCTTTCCAGCCAAAACCCACTCATTATTTTCTTTTGTTTTTGTTCATCTCATGCAAACCGAACGGCTCAACTGTCTCTGTTTTCTCTTCAGAAAACAGAGGAAGTTGAGCTATCGGTTTTTACGTGAAGGTGCTGCCGGACTGTGCATGAGACCTTCGGACGATGACTCACAGTGTACTTCACGTGGAGGAGACGCCGTGCAGTGGAAGAGATTGAGCACGACTGGGCTGAGGTGGTCCGAACGTATGCTGGAGGTTGAAAATGGTGATGATGTCGGTGCTCGGTGTTTCCGTGGAATGCTGCTTCCGAACGCCGTGGAGAAGTGATCTCCGGCGTCTTCTGATGTTGCTGGAGGCTGCAGGTGGTTGGCGGTGGCGTTGGCAGCAGCTGTTTGGAGCTGGAAACCGCACGGCTGGAGGTTGAAGATGAAGGTCGTGACGACATGCAGCCTACATCGAACGACGGGTCGTTCTAGCTCGGACGACAGAAACCAAATCCATGCAAAATGACATGTCGTTTTGCCTAAACGACATGTCGTTTAGTACCTGTGCAGAAAAATAAATAAAATAAAATAAAATAAAAATAAAATAAAATAAAATAAAATAAACTAAAATAAAATAAAATAAAATAAAGTAAAATAAAATAAGATAGAATAAAAATAAAATAAAATAAAATTAGAAAGAAAATAATTAATTAAATAAAAACTAAATAAAAACTAAACTAGAATATTAAAAAAAATGTTGTGCATGTGAGACAATAAAATTAAATCACAAGTTATCAAATATAAGCATAAACTATGCTTTTAATCAATTTAATTCATAACTTGGATTTATTGCCTCTTGATCATTTTTCCATTTAAAATCAACGATAAAATAATAAAATAATTAAGAATAAATTGATTTTAAATGTATAAAATATGCAATAATGCAGCTCAATCACGTACCCAATGTCAGGGGGCAAGTCGTCAGGTCGTGGTCTTTAATGTGTTGTGGCGTCCCAGATGATGCCATTAATGCGGCATAGCTTCAAGAGTGGCGTCTTGCCGACAAGTTGACAGTTCAGTCACTTCCCATTCCTTTCATCTGGGAACAAAGTGTTGTTTGCAATGTTCGTTCACTTGCTGGCTTAGATCTTTAAATCGTAGGTGTCACACAAGGGTGTCAGGGTTGGTGCGTCCTGTCTGCCCCCCCCCCCCCTTGTTTTCCGCACGAGGATATCATCGTTCCTCTAGAACAACTCATGGGCCGAGTTTCGTTGGCAGATCCTGGGCCCATGGGAGGGAAGTTACTCGGGCTGAGATAGTCTTTGGTTTCCTGCCTAGGCCCAACCCAATGAGGGGATGGAAACATCCCTTCTAAAGATAGTAAATTATAAATACAGTACTACCCTTTATCTCTACTTAATGATTGTTAACCGTGAGAAATAAAAGCGCTACCATTTAGTTCTACTTGACAGAGTCAATGATTATTAAATCAAAACTTCATTATACAGTGTAAATAAGTATATATAATATCTTAGGGTAAAATTGTCAAACAAAACTTGAAATACTTCAGGATGCTTGGCTCGTTTATACAAGAGAACGGATAGATGTTTCAGAAATTTACGTCGATATAATGTGAGGTTGGCGAACCCATAAAGTCCTGCAATAAAGCATAATGTAGAACATCACTCAAAAACAATTATTTTTCAATTTCAAATTTTTAATTTTTTTTCTATAATCATAACCTAATCATCACAACTTTTCTAAACTTCCAAACAAAACGAAAAATCAATTCATAATTTTCAAATTTCAAAACAAAAATTATATTAAGAAATTATATTCTAACAATATTTTAACTCAAATTTTTCTTTTTATTTTCTAAAAATAAAACATCTTCACTCAAACAATTTCATTTCTATTCAGAAATTTCTCATCTCATCTCATTACAACATCCAAACGAGACCTAAATTTCCATTTGACTTCATGATTTTCCACAACTAGTGCCACCCATGTCATAATCAATATGAGCTTTATTGATATTTTGATGCTTTGAATTAGTCATTCAATAAAATATGGTCGCATCGAATTCAGCTTGTTGATGACGTGTTTTGTACACTTGGTCCAAATTACAGTAACTAGAGCCGAGATCTTGCTATCTGTAATACAGAGATAAATGTGGGCTCAGTGGTGGTCCAGTGAGCCTCTGATGCCAAAGTCAGTCTTCTTTCAAGGAGAGTTATTGCAAAATTAGAGTCTTTAGAGATTATTCGTACATGGAGTCTACCTTTTATATGAGGTATCAAGGGAACATTTCGTATCTAGTGTCAGAGGTCAGCGTCCCGCTCATAGTTAGGGGTGCTACCTGCACCACACAGTGTGAGATAGCCCGCCCCCTGCCTATTTCAATAATAGACTACAATCCACTAGGTCTAAATTATTCATGGGTCCAAAAGTGAGAAAAAAACATTTTTCAGACTCAAATTGTAAATTTAAATTTGTAAATAGAACTATAATTTAAAAACTATGTAATTTTTAAATTTGTTCATGCATATTTTGTGTAAGTTGTAGTGTAATAGGACAACCCTTTTATAAATTGTCTTCACAATACAAGTCTCACACTTAAGCAATATAGGACTCTTGTATTGCCATGGCAATCTATAAAAGGGTCACCCTACTATACTACAATATACACAAAATATTAAGTAAAAGTTCTACTTAATACGTATTACTATATTTATATGTAGTACAAATAATAAATATTTATAACTACGTTTAGTATAAATATATATAAATATAATTTTATATAATAAAATATATAAGTTTGGGGCGGGGTTGGGCCCTGCCCGACCCCCGCCCCCATTAGTGGGGCTAGATGTGATGTGAGGTGAGGTTGCCCACCTCGCCATGCAGGGGCTGGGCAACGAGGTGCGAGGCCTCGCTGCCCACCCCTACTTATAGTTGTTAGGCCCCGATCCTTAATGCAACATGGATTCTAAGGTGACACCATTAATGTAGCATGCTTCTAGAATGGAGTCTAAACGAAATGGCAGACGATCAGTGCGGTCACTTCCTGTCCCCATCGTCAATAAATGGACAATTGCCCACTATCTCTGTTCACTTGCCGGTTTAGATATTTAAATGCTATGTGTCATATAAGGGTGTCAGGGTCAGCGTATCCTGTCTCCCCCCTTTCTTAGGGGGGGGGGGTTTCAGCTCAAGGGTATCCTCTCTCTTCTAGTACAGTTGGTGGGCTGAGTCTCGTTGGTGATTCCTAGGCCCATAGGAAGGGAGCAATTCTGGCAAAGATGGTCTTCAGTGTCCTGCTTAGACCCAACTCATGGGAAAGGATGGAAATATTCCCACCAGTTATCCTTCAATTATTACCATATGGTTAAGGTAGGAATTCATTTGTTTTTTAGGAAGTTTCTGTAGCATGTCGCTAACGGACTGATGTGCACTTGAGTGCACCTGTCTGTCTGGCTTCCGTTGTCTGGGTTGTGGTTGTCAACTACCCTCATGCGTCGTTTCGTGCAACGCGTATCACAAGCGCGCACCTTGTCACTCTCCCTCCTGCTATGCTTGTCAGTCCACTATTTGAGGAAGTCCATGCCTTCACTTATATTCTCAGTTCGTTTGCCTTCACTTTATCGAAGCTTGTGAATCCCTGCCTTCTTGCTCTCCTGCTTTCTTGCTCCATTTTCCTTTCTACTGTTGGATATACGATCAAAGTCCCACATTGGCTAGAAGTGGGGAAGATCATGGGGATAAAATGATGGACAAATATCTCTATTGGTATGAGGCCTTTTGGGGTAAAAGCCCAAGAGCAAATCCATGAGGGCTTGGACCCCAAGTGGACAATATCATACCAATGTGGAGATATGTGGTGTCCATAGTACCAACAAGTGGTATCAGAGCCATGCCCCAGAGTTAACCATGGTGGATGAATCCTCGGAATGCCGAACGAAGGTGGTGGGCCTCGGTTTGCTTACGATGGTATCTGTGGATGAGCTCTATTGGACAGACGGTGTGCTCCAGATTCTTCATGATGATGAAGAGGAGTTGATCTGGGATAGAGCAAGCAAGCTCTCGAGACAGGTGGTACTCCCTGTAAGGCATGTGCTTCCAACGCAGTGGAGTGGAGAATCCTGGTTGGTAGAGTGGACGGATGGATGATCGTTTGAGAGGTGGCTCGGTGGTCCTTTGTTCGAGGGGAGGATTGTTGGGTATACGACCAAAGTCCCACATTGGCTAGAAGTGGAGAAGATCATGGGTATAAAAGGATGGACAAATATCTCTATTGGTATGAGGCCTTTTGGGGTAAAAGCCCAAGAGCAAATCCATGAGAGCTTGGGCCCAAAGTGGACAATATCATACAATGTGGAGATATGTGGTGTCCATAGTACCAACATCTACTCCCTTCCAACTGCCACTGAAAGATATGTATATATATACAATAATCAAAACGACGTCCTTTTAACTTAAAAATATGTAATGAAAGTTTGGGTGACTTCGAACTTATGAGGGCTCCAACATTGGCCATATAATTTATAAAAACAGTTTTGACCGTCAGGCTATTCAACCCTCCATAAATTTAGTTACAATATTAAATTTATTTATCAGAGTTGGAGTCGGTATTCTGAAACCTTGCGAAACTCCTACTCCTTTCACCCTCTAACTCCTATTCCGATTCCAAACTTCAAATTTTCCGAATTCGTCAAAGTTGAAGTTGGTGTCTGCTAAAGTCAGAGCTATCGGAAGTTTTGCTCCCTCCTAATCCAAATTAATGCACTGTATCCTAGAAGGTTCGCTTTGAAAATATCGTCCTAAAGCGTGTAGACCTTGTCTATAGTAGACAGACGGCGCTTATGATTTTCACGTGACTGCTTGGAATTTTCAACATCGTGCACTTTGGGGCTTGAAATACTAAAGTCATATAGAAACAGGTATACTTTTCTCATTTATATTTCTCTAATCAAAGTTAGATTAACAAAATAATCAGATATACGAGATGAGTAGATAAAGTGAAAGGGGATTGTCTTTGGTTTCAGAGAGGATCAGAGAAGAAAATATTTAGAGCACCAATACTACTCATCACCTCATTCGATATCTTTAACGACGCAAAGTACTTCATCACTCATATTAAAAGGTGTGCAGATTTTTTGTGTTTTTTTTTCCCTAAATTGGTTTTTCGTATTCTTGGAGTTGGAAACAAATGAAATGCTCTTTCATCACGCAATACCACCGATACAGAAAAAAGGAAAAAAGAAATTAACGTAATCGTACTAGTGCATTGTTTATGACGTTATTCCTCAATCACGCCGATATGGGCGACAAACATATTAATTGTTCGAGATATAATTTGTACAAGTTCAAATAAATAAGTTCTGCACAAAATTTTATAAAAAGTTGAATCTAACCTTTAAAAAATGTTATTTATTTATTTTCAATGAGATCCATTTTTTAAAAAAGAATCTGGAAGCTTATATATTTGAAACTTGTAATTAGTATTATTTTTAATTATTCGTCTCTATTATCATATATTGGTGCTTTGAGCTAGGTTTGAAATGTTACAATTTATTGTACGTGTAGTGCTAGATTTTGAATGATTCAATTGGATCGCAAATTAGTCGATTCAAGATTCTATGGATTGGAATGTTGTACTACACTTTGTTGTGGCTGGAGTGGATCTAATGCTCATGAAGAATCGAAGGTCGACGATGGAATGCAGGGAATTTAAGTGGAAAAGGAACTCTTGAAAAATGAATATGTTTGGATCGATGTTAGAAGTATCTCATATTATTTAAAATTAGTAGTGAAATAACTTGTTAATAATAATCACTACAACAAAAATAGTCTTTTGTGACAGAAGAAACCGTCACCAAAAACAACCAAAACATCACTAAAGATTTCAACTGTCACCACGACCGTCACGTAATGTGTGTCATAGAATACATTTGGTGACGCTTTACTGTTGAAACATCACTAAAAATATTTTTAGTGACGGTTTGAGGTGTTCCATTCAGAGATATGTTCGAACGTTAAGTTTTTTGTGACGGTTGCAACTGTCACAGAAAATAACGTTTGGACGTAAATTTATACGTCCAAACATCAACCCGATTAGTCGACATTCGAATGATAGAAGTTGATATTCGTTGAATAGTGTTCGAACATATCATATTTACGTTCGGATGTATATACGTCCAGACGTTGACTCCATTAAACGTTCGAATTTACGTTCGAACGTTAAGGGAACAATGCTCGAACGTAACGAGTATAACGTTCGGATGTTTGTTTGAATGTTAAAGATGATGTGTCTGAACATTCGGACACTTTGTTCTTTTGTTCGTTTCGGGTGAGAACGTTCGAACGTTTACAAATACGTTTTAACGTTCGAATGTGAAGTGATGTTGGAACGTTTTTGGTTTACATTTGAACGTAAAGATTAGAAATACTAATTTCATAAAATTAAAAAATATATCAATTATATCATATTACATACTATAAATATTCTACAACTAACAATATCTTAGAAACTTTTAAAATTAGATAATAAAAGTTTTAGAAAAGAATAAAATTGATAGAATTCATTTCTTTTTTCCTCGCCCACCCCGTTGTTGTTGCAATGACATAACACGCTCCATCTAGACCATCATCTCCCGCTGCACTTGCTCTTGAACTTCACTGCGAATTCTTTCCTCCTAGTCTCTCTGTTGATCCTGCAAACGCGTCTCTAAATGAGACTGTCGCTCTAAGAGAGACTCTAACTCTTGCTGTCTCGACCTCATATACTCATTCTCGCGCCGTGCAGCTTCTAAATCTTTGGTAAGATTAGTAATTTTTGAAGCCGAAGAGGATGAGGAGAATGAACCAGAATGCTTGAAAGCTCGTCTCAAACCTCTTGTCATACTAGAGTTGGGCCCGAGCACTTGCGTGAATATGTCTATGTCGCTCGGAGAGGATTCCCCAGAAGCTGACTGTATCTCCATCATTTTTTCCTGCAATGTCAAAGAAAATACACAATAAATAACGTATTAAAAGAAATATAAATAAAAAATAAATTATTCACATGTTGCATAATTTATTTAACAAAAATAACAACACTTACATAATTATCAGTAGCACCAAGATCCATCCACTCATTACTCTCATTAGTGTGAGCAGAAGTATAGACATGAATAAGTGAAAAGTTTTTAGGATCATCACATTTCTAACAAAGCGACATTAACAATTTTAAAAAGATAATGTTAGTACTTAAATAAAAGAATATCAGAAAAATAAATGAATTCTATAATTTATTAATTACCATTTTTTCAGCAAGACGGTGTAATAATCTTGAACTAGCACGATGGTGGATAGTCAAAGCAGATCTATTATGTGCATTCGTAGAACTTAAGTGCTACAAAATTAATTAAGAATGTTAATTGTAATATATATGCATATAATATATAGCCCAAATATAAATGTAAATAATCATTAAATATAAATATAAAATACTTGATAATCTGGGCTTGCGAAAAGATCACAACACTTTCTCCAATCGTCTAACTTCATCTGCTGGAAAGGGGATTGCGCAGCTTCTTCCAACGTCTCAAATTTCTTGAAGTGGTCATGACATCGTCCTTTATGACGTCGGATTAGTGTAGCCATCAACCCATTGACAGTTCTCAAGTCCTCGCTAAATCCAAAGTCGAGATCGAATTCATCCTAATAAGTGAATTACGTCAAAAATATAATATACTAATGTAGTATACAAAAAATGTATTCTCAACGTAAACTCACCAGCACACGACTCCGAATGTGCTCCTTAATTTTGAGCAAAACATCCCGCCATGATCGCACATAAAACGGAGCATAAGCTCGGACTACTATACCAATATAGGATGAAAGCGCTGCTGCACTATCATCCACTCCTCTAGTGGAATTATCAGGAATTGTGACCTTGACTTTTCGGTGCCTTCGGCATTTCTCTTGAGAAATGCCACGAGTATAACCACGACCACGACGAGCGGATGCATCAACTATTAGATAATAATAGAATTATAGTTATAGATTTTTTGAGATAAAAGTATTGATATTCTTTTAACTATCAACAACATTTTCTTACTGGTAGGTGTCAACTGGCTGTCGTTCTCTTGCGTTTGCACTTGATCTTGAGAATGGAAACACTCGGGTGGGGAGTCCTCAACAGGTTCGGGACTTGGACTTGGCGGTGGAGGCAAATTTCTTCATTGTCGTTTTGGCGGCATCCTTGAGGCATGATTAATATGATAAAGAAAATTAATTAGATTGTTATAATGAAAAGTTTAAAATTTTATATTCACCTATATAATTTCTATATTTAGTACTTTTATTCTTCGTCTTCGGATGTATTTTGTATGCTTGTTTCAGAATCTCCCTCAATAACATCTTCGTCTTCGTCTTCATCATCAACCTCTTCTTCGTCCTCCTTATCCCCTTCCTCACCGGATTCTTCTTCATTTTCTTCTGACTCCTCTTCTTCTTTTTCCTCACTTACTTGAATTGAATGATCATTTAATACGGACGGGTCGAGAAGGATGGGTGGGATGTCATCCCTACACAAGGGGAGAAACTCGAGTGCACCGAGGTCAACAAACAAGTTAATAGCCTCTCCATCTTCTTGGTAGGCCTCTACTATCGGAGTGTCATCTTCATCTCCACTATTCTAGTAATCCGCACTCATTCCTACTTTATATATATTTCGAGGGACAAATTTTTGTACTACTCGCCAAGTTATCTCTCCACTATCTTCATCGATGCTTTTTAATGGATCAATCAAGTAATAGACTTGGGTAGCCTGACAAGCTAATACAAATGGATCATCTTCATACAATTTAAATGCAATATTGACACTCGTAAAGTGATTATCCCTATGTATCGAACGTCGACCACCACCTACGTCCCACCAATCACATTTCAAGACATATGTTACAGGCCCACCCAGATATTTCAATCCGATAATATCACGTACGACACCATAGTAGTCAATATCATCTGGTCCATGACTCCCCTTGACCAAGACACCACAGTTTTGAGTCTTTCTATTACGTTCACGGTCCAGAGTATGGACTCTATAACCTATAACCATGCATGCAGTGTATCGAAGTGCTCTATTAGAGGGACCAAGGGCCAATGCATACAATTCAGGAGAAACTGATCTGGGATCATGAGCACGTTGTTCCAAAATCTATCAATTGAAATTATATATACGTATTAAAAGTTACCTAGAGTTAAAAATTTAAAAATCTAACATTTATGTAATTTTAGTTCATACACGTTGTTCAAACCATCCAGGAAATTCTTCCTCGTGTCTTGCCCCTATATTCTCTACGCCTTCCATCCTAAGTTTGTCCATGTGCTCCCTATATATAAGTGCAAAAGAATATTATTTTGAGCACAAAAGTTATAATTATATTTTTTTAAATAGAATTTTTCGAAGCATGCAACAACATACTTGAGATAGTCATCAATCTCCCGACAATTATTTAATACGTACCAACGAACTTACCCAACTCTCCATCAATTAAATTGTATCCCGTTTGTTCACCCAAGGGTCGTACGTTCTAGGAAAACACTGATAGCTCACGAGGAGGCGGAGCAGCAAGATCAGTATTTCGCTATTGACGATTAAATCGTGTCTCAACACCATGAAGATATAGCGAGCAAAACATTAACCATTCATCGTGTATATAGGCCTCTGCTATTGAACCCTCAGCTCTAGCTTTGTTCCCAACTGTGCGCTTTAGTCGACCCAAATATCTTTCAACTGGATACATCCATTGAAACTGCACCGGTCCATCCAAATGTCTTCTTCCATCTTCTGTAACATATCCCGATTTACAACTTGAGCGTACAAATCCTTAAAAAACATACATAGTTCAATTATGGCAACACGTACATTAGATGTAAGCTTTCCACGAATTCCTACCGGTAATAATTTCTATAAAAATACGTGACAATCATGACTTTTCAAACCACTGATTTTCCAGTCAATAAGACTGACGTATCTACCAATATTTGAAGCATAACCATCTGGCAACTTCACACCTTGCAACCATTTGCAGAAATCCATCCTCTCCTCCCTTGTCATTGTAAAACATGCATGTGGCATGACCACCTTATTGCCTTCCACTCGCAAATGTAGATTATGTTTAATTCTCCTTCTCTCAAGATCTTTCCTCGTCTTGATCATGTCCTTTGTCTTTTTATTAATGCTCATCAATGTACCCAATATATTATCACAGATATTCTTCTCTATATGCATTACATCCAAACTATATCGCAATATATTGGACGACTAATATGGCAAGTCAAAAAAATGCTACGCTTTGTCCAATTCAATTCTGAGACGTCTCGTTTTCTTTTATTCTTACCCCGACCTTTGCCAAAATTGTTCGCTCTAACATGTACTAGTTGTTCCACTATCTCTTCTCCAGACAACTCTGTTGGTGCAATTCTGTCCTCTACTCTCCCATCAAATGTAGCACAGTGTCTTCTCCATGCATGATCTGCTGGTAGATGACGTCGATGACCCATGAAGCACAACTTCTAAGAATTTGTTAACCACTCACTAGTCGTTTCTTTATTATACGTCGGGCATGCTAACTTCCCTTTAGTACTCCAACCGGAAAGATTTCCATATGCGGGAAAGTCATTTATGGTCCACATTACTGCAGCATGCATCTGAAAAGATGTCGACGTGGATGCATCATAAGTTCTTACGCCTGTTTCCCATAACTCTTTCAACTTTTCAATCAACGGCTGCATGAATACGTCAATGTCATTCACAGGTGATCTCGGGCCGGGAATAAGTAAAGTTAACAAAAAATTGGGTGCCTTCATGCACCTCCATGGCGGAAGATTGTACAGAATTAACACTACGGGCCAAGTGCTATAACTTGTACTCATATTCCCAAAAGGGTTGAATCCATCTGTTGTGAGTCTCAGGCGCACGTTACGAGCTTCTGTCCCAAACTCTGGGTATTGATCATTGAAAGATCGCCATGCAAGTGAGTCAGCTGGGTGCCTCATGTATGCGTCATCCTTAACTCTTTTCTCCTCATGCCACCTCATATCAACAACTATTTTTTTACACATATATAGTCTTT
The DNA here is from genome assembly GCA_029856935.1 of Cyclocarya paliurus. Lineage (NCBI taxonomy): Eukaryota > Viridiplantae > Streptophyta > Magnoliopsida > Fagales > Juglandaceae > Cyclocarya > Cyclocarya paliurus. The sequence goes on from CM056951.1 coordinate 27,902,884, forward strand.
GCAACCTAGGCCTCAAGGGAAAATATCGCAACACCTTCACCGGCACATTTTTCTTAGCCTTCCACCTCGACTCTCCACATACAGGACATGCTTGTTTGCCCTCGTTCTCCTTCCAGAACAAAACACAATCATTTTTGCATGCATGTATTGACTTGTACTCAAACCCTAATCCCTTTTCTCAACTGTTTCACTTCATAAAAGTTCTTTGACAATGCAGATCCATCGGGAAGCACCTCTTTAAATAAGTCCAATACCATGTTTATTGCTTTCGTCGACATCCCACACATTGACTTAATGTGAAGCAACCGCACAATAAACGACATTTTGGAATGTTTTGTACAGCCTGGATAAAGCTCACGCTCTGCATCTTCCCACATTGCAGCAAAATTTTCACAATCAGTCTCTCGACCACTTGAGGCATTGTCGTCTACGTCATCCATAAACATCACAGTTCCAATGTCACCTGATTGAGCTGCATTATTGCATATTTTATATAGTTAAAATCAATATATTTTTAATTGTTTTATCATTTTATCATTGATTTTAGATAGAAAAATGATCAAGAGGCAATAAATCCAAGTTGTGATTTAAATTGATTAAAAGCATAGTTTATGCTTATTTTTATAACTTGTGATTTAATTTGATTATATTGTCTCACATGCAATAATACATTTTTAATAATCTAGTTTAGTTTTTATTTAATTTTTATTTAATTAATTATCTTCTTTTTCTAATTTTATTTTATTTTATTTTTATTCTATCTTATTTTATTTTTTTCATTTTATTTTATTTTTATTATATCTTATTTTATTTTTTTTATTTTATTTATTTTTATTTTATTTTTCTGCACAGGTCCTAAACGACATGTCGTTTAGGAAAAACGACATGTCGTTTTACACGGAACTTGAAACTGCTGTTTGAGGTCGACGACGTGCCGTTTCCATCGAAAACCAAACGACACCGTTTTGATTCATCTTCAACCTCTCGACTGACTGCATGCACCGCCATGCATGCTGTTCCAAGCTTTACACAGCCGTGCCCAAGCCACCATGAGCAACTCTCCGACACCACTACACCTTCTCTCCACCTCCGGCAGCAGCACAGCCTCTTCACCACCACGAAACAACCGCACGGTTTCTTCTGTTTTCATACCTTCAAAACAGAACACCCGAGTTTGAAATAAGTGAACCGTTCAGTGCAGCTTCAGCTGGAGTTTGGTGGGGAACAAAGAACAAACAATGCACATGCCGAAAGGAAAACAGAAAAATAAAAGAAACCGAAAGAAAATAAAAAGATAAAAGCAGAACCATTCGGTGCATGCATGTGTTTCGGTGCAAGCTGGAAATAGAAAGAGAATGAAGTTCGGTGCAGTGCGTGTCACTCGGTGCAGCAAGGAAAAATAAGAAGAAGAAGAAAGTGAGGTGCAGTCGGTTTCGGCTCAAGCAAAAGAAAACAGAAAGCAGTAAACATGCATGTGCATTTGGTCGGCTGGAAAGCAAAAAGAAAAGAAAGAAAATATAAAGCACGGCAGTGGGAGAATAAAATAAAGAGGGATGAATATTTTTGGAGCCTATATAAACGGACGAAACCAGGAGTTCATCATCATCGACCATGAGGGAGTTCGGCTCTCTTTCTGTTTTCAGAAACTAGCTTCAGTTTACAGCATCATCATTCGACTCTCTTGTTTTACTTTCTATTGTGTTTTCGGCAGCCTGTTATTCTCAGTTTATTTGTGTTCATTCGGCAACTTCCATTTTAGTTTTGTTTTCGGCATCCTGTTATTCTCAGGTTTATTCACTGTTTTTGCAACTTTCATTTTATTTGCTAGTGTTCGGCAGCCAGTTCATTTATTGTGCATTGTGTTTGGCAACTTGAGATCACTATTTTGGCTCTCATTTCGTTTTCGGCTTTAAGCATCCAAGTTTATATTCAGAAACCATTTCGTTTTCGGGTTCTATATTCGGCAAACTGCAGTTTGAGTTTTATTAGTGTTTTTTCGGCAAACTGCAGCTTGAGTTTTATTTATCAAGTCATTTTGTTTTCATCAGTTCGGGTTCTATCTTCAAATTCTCAAGTTCATTTGTTTTCATTCGGCAATTTGTAGTTTTCGAAAACTTGAGAGCCGAACTTGTGTTATTCGGCAACTTGATTGTTTTCGGAAATTCATTCGGCAATTTGAGTTTATTTTTCTTACAGTGTTTTTTTTGGCAACTGCAGCTTGAGTTTTTACGGTGTTATTTTCGATCGACACTCAAGTTTAATTTATCAAGTCTTCAGAAGCTTTGTTTATTTTTCGGCACTTACATTATTTCTCAGTTATTTATACTGTTATTCGGCAACTTGATTTTATTTGTTTTCGTTCAGCAACTTACAGCTTATTTATTGTATATTATTCGGCAACTGCATTTTATTTTTTACAGATTAGTCTTTTGGCAATTGCAGCTTATTTATTTTCACACTGTTTCTTTCAACAGCTTTAGTCTACTTTATAGCGTTTTCGGCAACTCATATATTTGTAGTGTTATTTTCGGCAACTCTCTTATTTTATGTATTTTTATTATTCAGCTCATTTATTTACAGTGTTTTATTGTTCAGTTCATGTGGCGCCCTCGACCCCCACGTGTTATTTTAGTGGAGTTCGTGACACCAGGATGTTGACCACAAGGATCACACACCCCAACGACAAGTGCTCAGAGTGTGTTCAATATGCAATAAGTGTACAAATATAACATTTCGCAGCGGAATAAAAAGGTTATTCTTTATTAAGTACCAGAAAGATCATAAAAGATCCTTACAAATATATACAGTCATCCGACAGGTAATTTTAAAGAAAGCATTTAACATAAGGGGAAACAAATCCCATAATGCCGAATAACATAAAAATAACTCATGCCTCTGGTGGAGCCGGTCCTTCAGGCTCATACCCAGAATCTGCGTCAAAAATCTACGGCACCATAAGACGGAACCGTAGGGTAAAACACCACATGAGATTATGACATCTCAGCAAGTAATTAACCAAAATAAATCCAAGAGGTTTTATAATGCAACAATATCACCAATACAACCATGTACAGTCAAAGATCAATTTTTCCAAAAATACACATTTAACCACTCACGCAAAAAATCCCGTTTTGGCTTACATATATAATTTCATTAATATGCGTGCACTACGGTCTCCTCTAAGGACCATATGCACACCCTGGCTCTCTTCGTCACATCACGAGTAACGTCCGTGCATGAGACTTCGTAACGAGCGATGCCCAGTTCCGCGCTCGACGCGTACATGGCCAAGCATCCTCTAACCCCGCCAGCAAAAGGCCATGGAATCGATACGAGAGCGTTATCGTCTCATTCATTCCCGTCGTCGCCCTGTGACGACTCAGAGGACGTCACGTCAGTCTGTTACGCTCCCCAGTGACCAGAGGAGCTCCACCGAGATAATACCCCATCTCAGCTTGGGGTCGTGATACACACGCACCCACAATTAATTTATAAATCCAATTTATCAAACAGACAACGCGACTTCACAGCACAATTAATTTAAGATAATATATATGAATGATAACATTTATTGGATGACATTTATTTAATAATACAAAATTTTCAATTTTACAATTTCATCATTTTTTTTCAGAATTAAAAACTCCAACGAATAAATACAATTAAATTCCAAATAAAAACACAATTTAATTACAATTAATTCAATGCGATTTAAATCAAATAAATTACATTTCAGAAATTTACTTACAATCGAAGACGGGAATAATTTCTGGAAGAACAGATGAAAATCTACACACTCGGCAACTCCAAAATTTCTAAGACAAACCAATTGAAGCACACGGCTTCAATTACAATTTCCAAAATTACAATTTCCAACTCTCGGATCTCACCAAAAACAGATTCACAACTTATAATCTAACAACTAGATTTTCGAGATACAAAGATGCAGTAATCAGATCCCAAATTAATAGAACAATCGGCCCTATTTATAGGCTTAGAGAGGCGGTTCGGATCTTGAAGATGAGTCACGGATCGCAGTGATGGAGGTGGCTGTGAAGTGCAGCGTTTTGACACGTTAGCTGCAAATAAATTCTCTAGTCGACACGAGGAAGAAGAAGAACGTGGTGGTGGCCATGGAGATCGGTCGGCTTGACAGCACGCCTTGAAGCTCATTTCCGAATGACAGCGATAAACAATACACAACCTTGAGGTGGAAGAGGGAGGTGGAGGAAAGGAGGAGGTGTCTAGACGAGGCTTGACCGTGCGTGACTATGGGAGATTCGGTGTCGGCAGCAGCTGGAGTGTTCGGTTGCAGTTGGAGTGTTCGGTTGCAGAAGAAAGAAGAAGAAGAAGGAAGAAGAATGCAGCGGCGCAAGGGAGAATAAGATGGAACCCTAGAATTAAAATCCAAAACGCACAGCTTCATTTAACATGGACCGGGTTGCAACATTTGGACGCACGGGCTGGGTTTCACGGGCCGACCTCCAATCTTCACTCAGCACACACACACACACTTATATGGGCTGGGCACCCACTTCAGCCCACCAGAAACACCCACTCCCATCAAACCCAAAATAAATAACCTACCAAAACACTACAGTTTAAAAAGCCCAACCCGAAAATATAACAAATAAAATAAAATAAAATTACACACTTGAAGAATTAAATTCACAACTAATAATAAATTCAATAAATTCAATTACTTAGCCAATAATAACAAATAAAATAAATTACAAATTTTAGGGATCTCACAGTTCATATTTTGTTATTTTAAAAATCCTCATCCCAGTAATCTTCTCTTTTTGATTGCTCGTTCTTTTTATTAATTTATTTTTATTTTAACCTCTTTATCACATTAGTCAATCCCTGTGGATTCAATCCTGTAAAGATACTACAACACCTGTATACTTGCAGGTAAAACTGATCTGGATTTTTACTCATTATTTTGAGTGAAAGTTTAGACTCAACAAGTTTTTGGCGCCGTTGCCGGGGATTGCAACATGTGGTAAAATATATATGTATAGATATTTTTTTCTCTTGTTTTCTTTTTTTTGTTTAATACTGATTTTGTAAAAAAAAAAAAATTTGACATTTCTTTCATAATTCATATCATTTGGTAATCTCGTTCTTTTCCTGTCAATGTTTGCATGCATAGATATAGAGATGAGTTGGGTAGATTTGCAAGGAGAGTTGAAGTAGACACTGATACTCTCTTTGAAAATTTATTTGACACGCCTTCTGATTCTGATACACATTCTATCTCATCAATTTCTTCATCAAACATGAGTGTGCACGAAGATCAACCTAGGACTCTTCAAGACTACCTTCACCCTACACGCACAGCAACACCATCATGCATTTTGTTTCCTCCTAATATTCCTCCAGTGGATTTCAAACCTGGTATGATACAACTTCTCCCACTTTTCATGGTTTGGATAGTGAAAATCCATATGTGCATATAAGAGAGTTTGAAGAAGTCGTTGCTACTTTTAATAGTCAACCTGCCACTATGGATACTTTTCGACTTAAGTTCTTTTCTTTTTCACTAAAGGATAAGGCAAAAAGTTGGATGTATTCATTGAGACCACGGTCAATCGGGTCATGGGCTGAGATGACTCAAATCTTTTTCAATAAATACTTTCCTCATCACAAGACTAACGCTTTGAAAAGACAAATCTCAACATTCACACAGAAGGATAGTGAGACTTTGTACCAAACATGGGAACGTTTTAAAGAAACACTTAACTTGTGTCCCCATCATGGTTATGAAAGCTGGCGTCTAGTTAGCTATTTTTATGAAGGTCTTACTCCTAGGGAGCGTCAATTCATTGAAATGATGTGTAATGGTGAGTTTCTGCAGAAGGATCCAGATGAGGCAATAGAGTATTTAAATGAGCTTGCAGAAAAGGCGCACACGTGGACAGGACCAAATGCTTTCGACAATACCAATCGAGCATGCACAAATCAAACTCAGTCTAGTGGAGGTATCTACCATCTCAGAGAAGAAGATAACTTGAAAGCAAGGATGGAAGGTCTAACAAGAGAGTTGGAGGCACTAAAGACAAAGGGAACTGCGACAGCTCACAGTATTCACCAAGCTGATGTACCTAAACCGTGTGTCGTTTGTCAGGAAGTAGGTCACCTCGCGCAGGATTGCCCAACCCTTACTGAAATGAGAGGAGTATAAAAGGAACACTGCAATTCGCTTGGTATGTATAAAAAACCATTTTCACCTTATTCGGAGACATACAACCCTGGATGGAGGAATCATCCCAACTTTAGTTGGAGGAATGACCCCAATTCACATCAAAATCCTTAAGGGCCTTCTGTTTCTACCTCTTATGTGCCCCCACATAAGAAAACCCTTGAGGAGACATTACAAACTTTCATGCAGGGTCAAGTTAATATTAATAGCCAGCTAATGCAGGCTGTTAATGACTTGAAAGGCTCTATTGGTGAATTGACCTCCGCATTGCGCATTCAAGAAAAGGGTAAGTTTCCTGCTCAAACTCAACCAAATCCCAAAGGAAAATTAGTGGTAAGTAATCCAAATTCTTATGATTCAAAAACTGAACATGCCAAGTCCATCATCACTCTACGCAATGGAAAAATAATTGATAAAAATATTTCAATGAAAGAAGATAAGATCAACAATTTTTCAAATTCCAAGAGTGATGGTGAACCTGACAAAATTGAGTTAGATATCCCTCTCAAATCCCCAATACCTGCCCCTTTTCTCCAGAAGTTGCAACTTTCTCACAAATTGGTTCAAAATGCTGACATTCTTGAAATTTTCAAACAGGTGAAAATTAATATTCCTTTGTTGGATGCCATTAAACAGATTCCATCTTATGCGAAGTTTTTGAAAGAGCTGTGTACAGTGAAGCGTTCACTGAAGGTACAAAAGAAGGCTTTCCTCATAGAACAGGTAAGTGCCATCCTCCAAAATAATTCTCCCCCAAAATATAAGGATCCAGGTTGTCCAAAAATTTCTTGTGTCATTGGGAACTTTAAAATCGAGAAAGCTTTACTTGACCTTGGTGCTAGTGTCAACCTCCTACCCTTCTCGGTATATGAGCAATTGGGTCTTGGTGAGCTTAAACCTACCAAGGTAACACTCCAACTTGCAGACGGTTCAATAAAAATACCGAGAGGAATAGTTGAGGATGTATTAGTGCAAGTAGGCAAATTTTACTTCCCTGTGGACTTTATTGTTTTGGACATAGAACCTGTCTTTGATATTTGCACACAAATTCCTATAATTTTAGGAAGACCATTCCTTGCAACCTCGAATGCTTTAATAAATTGTCGGAGTGGTGTGATGATAATTTCTTTTGGCAACATGACTTTGGAGTTGAATATTTTCAACATTTGTAAACAACCTGGCGATGATGATGACGTGCATGAAGTAAATTTGATTCAAACTCTTGTTCAGGATCAATTTGATTTGTCATATTTTTCTGACCCTCTAGAGGTTTGTTTGGTTCATTGTGAAAATGTTGATGATAATTCTATGCTTTCTTTTATGAACTTTTTAAGATCCACTCCTGTAATGGACACTAATAAATGGAGGACACATTTTGAGGAGTTACCACCTCGTGATGTTGTGCCCCTCCCTTCAAATGTCCAAACACCAAAACTCGACTTGAAACCTCTACCTGCTGAACTCAAATATGCATTTTTAGGTGAAGCAGAGACATTACCAGTTGTCATCTCCTCAAAACTCGATAAAATTCAGGAGAAGAAATTAATTGATGTTCTCATTGAACACAAAGATGCAATCGGATGGACCATAGCTGATATAAAAGGAATCAATCCTTTGATTTGTACTCACAGGATATATTTAGAGGACAATGTTAAACCCTCTAGAGAGATGCAGCGTAGACTCAACCCCAACATCAGAGAGGTTGTTAGAGCAGAGGTGTTAAAACTTCTGGATGTAGGGATCATCTACCCTATTTCTGACAGCAAATGGGTTAGTCCTACACAGGTGGTACCTAAGAAATCTGGTACAACTGTGGTTAGGAATGCAGAAAATAAGTTAATCCCAACTAGAGTTACTACTGGTTGGCGTGTGTGCATTGACTACAGAAAGCTAAATTTGGTTACTAGGAAAGATCACTTTCCTCTACCATTCATGGATCAAATCCTTGAACGAGTAGTTGGCCATAATTTTTATTGCTTCCTAGATGGTTATTCTGGATATAACCAAATTGAGATTGCTCTTGAAGATCAAGAGAAGACAACTTTTACATGTCCATTTGGTACCTTTGCATATCGAAGGATGCCATTCGGACTTTGTAATGCCCCTGCTACATTCCAAAGATGCATGATGAGTATATTCAGTGACATGGTAGAGCGTTTTGTTGAAATATTCATGGATGATTTTTCTATTTTTGGTGATTCATTTGATGAATGTTTAACTCATCTAGAAAAAGTGCTGATTAGATATAAAGAAAAAATTTTGATTTTAAACTGGGAAAAATGTCATTTTATGGTTACTCATGGGATTGTGCTTGGTCATATTGTTTCCTCTTAAGGTATCAAAGTTGACAAAGCAAAAGTTGAATTAATTGCTAAATTGCCTATCCCAAAGAATATCAGGGATATCAGATCTTTTCTAGGACATGCAGGATTCTACAAAAGATTCATCAAAGACTTCAGTACAATTTCCAAACCTTTGTGCAATTTATTGTCAAAGGAAAATTCTTTTGTGTGGACTGAGGACTGTACAATAGCTTTTACAAAGCTAAAAGGTATGTTAATTTCAGCCCCAATTATGCCGTCACCTGATTGGAACTTACCATTCGAAATTATGTGTGATGCTAGTGATTATGCAGTTGGAGCTGTGTTGGGCCAACGTAGGGATAAAAAGCCTTGTGTTATTCATTATGCAAGTAGAACTTTAAATAATGCTCAAATGAATTATTCAACAACTGAAAAAGAGCTACTTGCAGTAATTTTTGCACTTGACAAATTTCGTTCTTACTTGATTGGATCTCAAATTATCATTTTTACTGATCATGTAGCTTTAAAATACCTTTTGGCTAAAAAAGATACAAAGCCCAGACTGCTTAGATGGATCCTCTTGCTGCAGGAATTTGATTTAACAATTAAAGTCAAAAAAGGAGTTGAGAATGTTGTTGTTGATCACTTGTCTAGACTTGTTTTTTCAGATCCCATAGAGACAGTTCCAATTAAAGACACATTTCCAGATGAGCAACTTTTTGCCATGTCCAAAGTGCCTTGGTATGCTGATATTGCGAATTTTCTATTTACAGGAGAAATTCCTCACTCTTGGACTCAACAAGACAAGAAGAGATTTTTTGTAGAGGTACGAAAATTCTTCTGGGATGATCCGTATCTGTTTAAATATTGCCCAGACCAAATAATTAGAAGATGCGTGCCGGACAATGAATTCCAAGGTGTAATATCTTTCTGTCACTCTGGAGTATGTGGTGGACATTTCTCTGGTAAGAAAACAGCCTTCAAAATTCTACAATGTGGTTTTTATTGGCCCACTCTTTTCAAAGACACCCATGAATTTTGTAAAATGTGTGAACATTGTCAAAAATTGGGAGGAATTACCCGCCGAAATATGATGCCGTTAACTCCAATTCTGATTATTGAAATATTTGATTGTTGGGGCATCGATTTTATGGGACCCTTTCCAATCTCTTTTGGCAACCTCTACATTTTGGTAGCTGTTGACTATGTGTCCAAATGGATTGAGGCTATTCCATGTAGACAAAATGATCATAAGGTTGTGCTGAATTTTTTAAAAGAAAATATTTTGTCTAGATTTGGAACACCTCGAGCCATTATCAGTGATGGGGGTAAACATTTTTGTAATAAGCCTTTCGAAACCTTAATGCGAAAATATGGTATTACTCATAAGGTTGCTACCCCTTATCACCCACAAACAAGTGGCCAAGTGGAAATATCCAATCGGGAAATTAAAAAGATTTTAGAAAAGACAGTTAACCCAAATTGCAAAGATTGGTCTTTACGACTAACTGATGCTCTTTGGGCATACCGTACTGCTTTCAAAACCCCAATTGGAATGTCCCCATATAGAATTATTTTTGGAAAGGTTTGTCACTTGCCTGTGGAATTGGAACACAAAGCCTATTGGGCTATTAAACGGTTCAATTTTGATATGGACAAAGCTAGCTCTCTTCGTAAGTTTCAACTTAATGAGTTAGAAGAAATCAGGAAAGAAGCTTACGACAACTCTCGGGTTTACAAGGAAAAAATGAAGATTTTTCATGATAAAAATATCTTTCGGAAATCCTTTGAACCATCCCAAAAGGTTTTGTTGTATAATTCTAGGCTCCATTTGTTTCCTGGCAAGCTTCGATCCCGATGGAGTGGTCCATTTGTGGTCAAAACTGTTTATCCTTATGGGACTATTGAGATAGAAAATCCGGAGGATGGTAGTACTTTTAAAGTCAATGGTCAGAGGTTGAAACCATTTTTGGGTCATTTTACTCCAGAAATTGAATCCACTACTCTAGAGGATCCTACTTATCAAAGGTGATTTCTTTCCTTTTATTCTGCGGTGTTGATCATGCTTTAATTCATGCCTTTTTGTAATTCTCATCACATTTTGTTTAACATTGAGGACAATGTCAGATATAGTTGGGGGGTGAGTTTCTATTGAAAATATGCTAGTTATTTATTTTTTTTCCTCCAAATGATTTCCTGACAAAATGATGTGATACCGACACACGATAGCACAGTGATCGTAAGTGTCCGCTTTGGCAAAGTAGTTATCTTGCCTGTTATCCCATTTATTTGACGGTATTTCTTTAGGGATATTGAGTCTAAGAAAACCCATTTTTGAATGAGTCATTTCTTTTCTGTTTTTGTTTCATTAAAAAAAAATATATTTGTTTAGCGTGTGTGCATGTGATATTTTGTCTTAATGCAATATGCACTGATATATATACATAATTGACACACACTCTATTCTTTCATTTTGTGAAATTTGAGCATCTTGGTGGTGTAGATGAACGGAATTATTTTTATGAAGATTTATTTTCAACCTTGAGCATAGAACATAATTCCTGATGAATCATATTTTGTTTGATGTGTGACTTGAAACACCGGGATGCTATATTTATTGAGATAGACTTGGCATGACTTATATATAATAAAGGGAAAATCTTGAAGGACATTTTGCACATACTCACAGTGTTCTTTATTACTGTTCACTGATTTAACACAGGAGAAGTAAACTGCAGGACTACCGAGCCTTTTATTAAAAACAAAAAAAACAACCATCACGGATTTGCCTCAGTGGTAAGGGCGAACTTGGGAATGTGTGGGTTAGGCGCACGGTCCTAGGTTCGATTCCCCACTGTTTTAAATCTGTCCAAAAAAAAAAAGGGAATACGTAATAAAGGATGAAGCATATAAAGCTTTCCTAAGAAAAGAGCTAGAAACAGTTACCCAAACTTTGGGGGTTGAGTATTCAATCTTTAAACAGAGTTGGCGTGAAAACTGCTAGTCCCTTGGGCTTTTGAGATAGTTAGAATCAGCAATGATTAATCTTAAAGTTGAAAAATCCTGAGACAAATCCTGGCTAGTAATGAAGAACACACAGTCTATAAACACACATTTGTGTTCAGAGATTTTTTCCTAAATTCTTTGTGAAAGATTGTTGAGACAGTCTTAATGAATATAGCTCCCGGGGGTTGATAGTCATGTGTTGCATTTGTGAGAATTCATTATTATGTTTGATTACTTTTGTTTGAATTTCCAGCTTTATGCAATATTCATCTCAATTAATTTTCACTATTTTGCTCAGAGACTAGCAAAAGGTTAGTTGGGGGGTGTGATTGAGCTGCATTATTGCATATTTTATATAGTTAAAATCAATATATTTTTAATTGTTTTATCATTTTATCATTGATTTTAGATAGAAAAATGATCAAGAGGCAATAAATCCAAGTTGTGATTTAAATTGATTAAAAGCATAGTTTATGCTTATTTTTATAACTTGTGATTTAATTTGATTTTATTGTCTCACATGCAATAATACATTTTTAATAATCTAGTTTAGTTTTTATTTAATTTTTATTTAATTAATTATCTTCTTTTTCTAATTTTATTTTATTTTATTTTTATTCTATCTTATTTTATTTTATTTTTATTATATCTTATTTTAGTTTATTTTATTTTATTTTTTTATTTTTCTGCACAGGTCCTAAACGACATGTCGTTTTACACGGAACTTGAAACTGCCGTTTGAGGTCGACGTCGTGCCGTTTCCATCGAAAACCAAACGACGCCGTTTTGATTCATCTTCAACCTCTCGACCGACTGCATGCAACGCCATGCATGCCGTTCCAAGCTTTACACAGCCGTGCCCAAGCCACCATGAGCAACTCTCCGACGCCACTACACCTTCTCTCCACCTCCGGCAGCAGCACAGCCTCTTCACCACTACGAAACAACCGCACGGTTTCCTCTGTTTTCATACCTTCGAAACAGAACACCCGAGTTTGAAATAAGTGAACTGTTCAGTGCAGCTTCGGCTGGAGTTTGGTGGGGAACAAAGAACAAACAATGCACATGCCGAAAGGAAAATAGAAAAATAAAAGAAACCGAAAGAAAATAAAAAGATAAAAGTAGAACCATTCGGTGCATGCATGTGTTTCGGTGCAAGCTGGAAATAGAAAGAGAATGAAGTTCGGTGCAGTGCGTGTCACTCGGTGCAACAAAGAAAAATAAGAAGAAGAAGAAAGTGAGGTGCAGTCGGTTTCGGCTCAAGCAAAAGAAAACAGAAAGCAGTAAACATGCATGTGCATTCGGTCGGCTGGAAAGCAAAAAGAAAAGAAAGAAAATATAAAGCACGGCAGTGGGAGAATAAAATAAAGAGGGATGAATATTTTTGGAGCCTATATAAACGGACGAAACCAGGAGTTCATCATCATCGACCATGAGGGAGTTCGGCTCTCTTTCTGTTTTCAGAAACTAGCTTCAGTTTATAGCATCATCATTCGGCTCTCTTGTTTTACTTTCTATTGTGTTTTCGGCATCCTGTTATTCTCAGGTTTATTCACTGTTTTTGCAACTTTCATTTTATTTGCTAGTGTTCGGCAGCCAGTTCATTTATTGTGCATTGTGTTTGGCAACTTGAGATCACTGTTTTGGCTCTCATTTCGTTTTCGGCTTCAAGCATCCAAGTTTATATTCAGAAACCAATTCGTTTTCGGGTTCTATATTCGGCAAACTGTAGTTTGAGTTTTATTAGTGTTTTTTCGGCAAACTGCAGCTTGAGTTTTATTTATCAAGTCATTTTGTTTTCATCAGTTCGGGTTCTATCTTCAAATTCTCAAGTTCATTTGTTTTCATTCGGCAATTTGTAGTTTTCGGAAACTTGAGAGCCGAACTTGTGTTATTCGGCAACTTGATTGTTTTCGGAAATTCATTCGGCAATTTGAGTTTATTTTTCTTACAGTGTTTTTTTTGGCAACTGCAGCTTGAGTTTTTACAGTGTTATTTTCGATCGACACTCAAGTTTAATTTATCTAGTCTTCGGAAGCTTTGTTTATTTTTCGGCACTTATATTATTTCCCAGTTATTTATACTGTTATTCGGCAACTTGATTTTATTTGTTTTCGTTCAGCAACTTACAGCATACTTATTGTATATTAGTTGGCAACTGCATTTTATTTTTTACAGATTAGTCTTTCGGCAATTGCAGCTTATTTATTTTCACACTGTTTCTTTCAACAGCTTTAGTCTACTTTATAGCGTTTTCGGCAACTCATATATTTGTAGTGTTATTTTCGGCAACTCTCTTATTTTATGTATTTTTATTATTCAGCTCATTTATTTACAGTGTTTTATTGTTCAGTTCATATTTTGTTATTTTAAAAATCCTCATCCCAGTAATCTTCTCTTTTTGATTGCTCGTTCTTTTTATTAATTTATTTTTATTTTAACCTCTTTATCACATTAATCAATCCCTGTGGATTCGATCCTGTAAAGATACTACAACACCTGTATACTTGCAGGTAAAACTGATCTGGATTTTTACTCATTATTTTGAATGAAAGTTTAGACTCAACATCACCCAACATGTCCTCCATCTCATCCCGCTCATAATCATCATCCATGTCTTGCATATTATAATTTTGACCTAATGTTACATCCGTTGACTTTGCATATGGCTCACCATGCAGTACTCATCGGGTATACCCCAGATCCATATCATTCATAAATATATGACTTTCAACTTCAGCCAATGATATCGCACATAAATTTTTACACTCTCGACATGGACACTTAATGTAACCACGACTATTAGCAGATGGTCGAGTAAAATCAATGAAGGTTCTTACTCCATGCGCATAGAGTGCATAATCCTTTCCAAGTCTATCGCCTAGCCGCATCCAACTTTTGTCCATTTCTAAAAAATTCTATCTATTAGTAACACTAAATGTACGATGAAAATTCACATGCATGTCATGCTCCAATTCTCACTGCTATGTTTATAAGGTAGTTGGTCATATCCCATTCGAGATTATATTATCCATATTATACATATCCCGTCACTCTACTACTTTCCACGTCAGTAGAAATTTCGACAGCATCTCTCTATAATTCTCCAAGTATACATGTTCATAACGAGGGATTGTGACCCTCGTAGTGAATAGTATACCCAAAGAACAGTAGAAGAAGACACCAAAATTTCATACTAAACGTGTTCAATAGGAGTAACAAGAATGCGCAATACAGATGATATAATCCCAAACTGTCCACACTGGACAATTCAGGAATTAGTGGACACCTAAATGTACACTAATTCCTTAACGGGTCTAAGGTTAGATATGCAATGTCATACAATATCTATCAAAAAACACATGAAATAATATAAGCCTAAAATGTCTTGGATTAACAATGATCAACACTATGGTGTTATATTTTTGTACTAGGGGGAATGATCTCAAAGAAATGTCGAAATTTTAGTCTAATTGCTTAACCGTCAAAATCTCTCTGGCCTTGACAACTCACAAGACCAGAGAGACTACGACAGTCAAGCAATTAGACTAAAATTTCTTCAAGACCATTCTTCCTAGTTATATAATTTAATTTGTTATTATAACTAAAATTATCATTTTAAGTTGTTATTACACAATTTATTCCATAATGTAATTTGATACTTATTTACTTATTAATTTCAATTTATTATAATTTGTTATTATAATTAAAATTATCATTTTAAGTTGTTATTATACAATTTATTCCAAGTAATTGATATTTATTTTTTTAATTATTTATTTATTAATTTCAATTTATTTTAACTTGTTATTATACAATTTATTTCAAATAATTAATAAATTATTTATTAATCAATTTCAATTTATTTCAATTTGCTATTATACTATCAATTGTCATACTTAAGTTGTTAAGTATCAATTTAACACTCTAATAATTGATACTTATTTATTTATTTATAAATATTTATTAGAATTTTTTATTATACTTAAAATTATCATTTTAAGTTGTTAACTATCAATTAATTTATTCCAACTGATTGATACTTACTTATTTATTAAGTATTATTTATTTTAATTTGTTATTATAGAGAAAATTATCATATTAAGTTGTTATTATACAATTTATTCCAACTAATTGATTATCTTCAATAAACACCATAACAACATCACTAAACATATTAATTCATAATTACTACACAACAACATTATTAAACATAACAATATTCATATCACTATATATTTCTACACATATTAATTCATCATTAATTCACAAAATATAAAACTACATATATAAATAATAAACTTATTTACTTCAACAACATATCACAACATTTTCACAATATTCCCACAACAACATCATTAAATATAACAATATTCATATCACTATATATTTCTACACATATTAATTCATCATTAATTCACAAAATATAAAACTACATATATAAACAATAAACTTATTTACTTCAACAACATATCACAACATTTTCACAATATTCCCACAACAACATCATTAAACATAACAATATTCATATCACTATATATTTCTACACAAATTAATTCATTATTAATTCACAAAATATAAATATATTTAATAAACAATAAACTTATTTATTTTAACAACATATCACAATATTTTCATAATATTATCACAACAACATCATTAAACATTACAATAACTAAAATTTAGAAATATACCTAGCACTTTTTAATTTACCCTTACAAATGATAAGCTTCCAATTTGCAAAAACAATCACCTCCTTCAAAAAAATAACAATAATAACAAGTTAGAAACATATATTCCCAAAAAAAAAACATAAGAGAAATATCATGAAGTTGAAAATAATGAAGAAATAATATTTCCTTACCAAAAAGTTCCAAAATACTAGCCCTCAATAATCACTATATTTAACAAATAATACTCTCTCTCACTCTAACCTCCATAATAACACACTTTCTCACTCTAACCCACTCTCACTCGATCTCTCTATCTCTCCCAAATCGCTCAACCTCACACTCTCTCTCTCTCTATTTCGCGCACGGAAGGAAGCAGAAATGATTCTACTTCCCCCATGCGTGTTTTGATGTAAAAAGGAAATTGGATCAATTTACATTCGAACGTTTAAGTGTTAAGTTCGGATGCTACTTTTGGCCGGTCACTTTTGATCTTTTAACGTTCGAACGTTTAAGTGTTACGTTCGAACTATACTTTTCACTGGTCAATTTTAATCATAAATGTTCGAACGTTTAAACTTTTCGTTCGGACTCTACTGCTCAACTTAGAAGCCAATAATCGAGCGGGAAATTTCTCGCCATCAATTTATTTACGTTCGAACGTATATGATTTAATGTCCGAACTATACAATTGAGCGGAAAATTTTCTGCCCACATTTCACAAACGTTTGAACGTCTATGGCTTAACGTCCAAACGTTTAAATTGAGCAGGAAATTTCCCACCCACATTTATCAACATTCGAATGTAAATAATTCACGTTAGAACGTACATATAACTAGATTATTAATAGTTAAAAATTATTTATTTACTACAATATATATAATATATAAATTATATAGCATATTCATAATTATTATTATATATTATAGTTGCATAATATATCATATGCACTGAATAGCAGTATATATAATATATCACTACAATGAGAGGTTCGTTAATATTAAAGTCCCACTTATATAATATATATATTAGAGCATACAATATATATATCAGACAACAACATATATATGTAATATATATCTATGATAGCATAATACTTTAAATAGGAACATAATATATAGTGATAGACATGTGACTATAATTAATAAAACTAACAACAACATATATATATATAGTATATATATATATATAAGTACATAAGTTAACATATATTATACTAATATAGCATAATACTTTAAATGAAAAAATAAATATAGTTATAGATATTTGGCTATAATTAATCAAACTAGCAACAACCTATATATATATACTATATATATAAGTACATACACTATATATATATATATATATATATATATATATATATATATTATCACATAATACTTTAAACAGAAACATAATACATAGTGATAGACATTTGAAAATAATTAATAAAACTAATAACAACACATATATATAGTATATATATAAGTACATTCATATATATATATATATATATGTATACTATGATAGCATAATACTTTAAATGAAAACAAATTAATAGTCATAGACATCTGGCTATAATTAATAAAACTAACAAACTATATATAAAAGAATATATATATATATATATGTATATATATAGTATATATATATATGTACATACACTACATATATATACTATTATCACATAATACTTTAAATAGAAACATAATACATAGTGATAGACATTTGGCTATAATTAATAAAACTAACAACAACCTATATATATCCTTAATAGAATTAGAAAGATAAGTCCATAACCTAATTATAAATTGAACGAAGGTTACATAAAGTATTTCATAATAATATATACTAAACTTATATTATAATATAATATTAGATATAGTATGCTAACTATTATAATATACAGTATAATTAATCTAACATATATTAATAAAATAAATATTATTAATATATTTTGAAAAATCAATTGACGAACGTTTGAACGATGACTTAGAATATTCGAACGTATTATATCTCACGGTCAAACGTTTCATTACACGTTCGGAGGGTAAGGAAACGTTCGAACGTTATAAGTATATAAGTCCAAAATTGAACACCCGAAACGTCATTTTCTCCGTTTTCTCCAAACACCGTTTACATGCTGCCACTCCTCCGTCGCCGCCGCTTCAGACTCCACCGCAACCGTCACCAAAAGGTAGGCATATCTTTTTGAAGCATTAAATGTATTTTATACATAAATTTAGGATGGATTTTACTTAAAACTGAAACCCATGGTGGCCGGATTTTCAACTCCATTTTCCGGCCATCATGGGTTGCCATTGGACAAAAAGTCACTATAGAAAAGTTTCTTGAAGTGTATACTTCATTTTTACGATGGCATTTCCGCATTTAGTTGATTTTCATAGAGATTTTGGAGCTTTTGAGACATTCTGTGTCGTTACGTTCGAACATTACACCAATACATTTGAACAAACAAGGTTTCAAGTTTGTAACGTTTGTCATCCAAGTCCGGACGTATATTTTATACAAGCTATTACGTCCGAACATATAATTAACATTCAAACTTTTATGTGGTTACGTCCGAACGTATACTTTAAAGTTTGAATGTAATTCGTTTAATTTATTTGGCGTTTATCCTTTAAGTTCACACGTAAACTAATATGTTCGAATGTATATGTTGAATTTGAATGTGTACCTATTACATTCGAATGTATATCAATTAAATTAATTATATGTTATACATTCGGATGTTTCATTTTACATTCTCACGAATTGTGTCTACGTTTGAACGTAAAATTTATACGTCAGAACGTTTTATTTAACGTTCGAATGTATGTTCCTCTACGTTCGAATGTTTATTCAGAACAGTTTAAAATTATAACAAAAGATGCATCAATAGTACTCAAAGTTTTTTTTTTTAATAGATCTTCTATTTCCAAGATATGGCTCATCCTTTGCATGCCAGAAAATGAGGGACGGAAAGAGCCACTCAGGACACTTCTTGGATCGGGGCTCGTACTATTATGGTAGAGCGAGAAACCCTAATCAATGAGTTCGACGAACTTAGATGGGAGCAGACGAACTTGAGAGATGTATTCCTCAGTAGAGGCTGGGGAAATATCTGTACATTGAAGGGGAAGGTATACCCCTATATGGTTCATGAGTTCTATATGGGGATGTGTGACATGCCTCAGGACGCATCCTCTCACACTGTGACCGTACGCGGTGTCACGTTTGATATTTCACCCGATGTCATCGTCGAGCACCTCGGGATTCGTCGAAGAGTTCAGACATCGACTGAGGCTGACTCTCTAGCCTCGCTTCACACATCTATATCTGCTCACGGCAGACTCAAGGTAGATGTAGGCACTTCTGCGTCATCTACTAGCCCATTTGATCCTTCATCAGCCAGAGATGCGGACCGGTCAGAGGTCGACGGTGTTAGCCCTTCAGCTAGGGATGATGACCGAGATGAGGATTTCTACATCCTCGCAGGGAGAGACCGCA
This sequence comes from Cyclocarya paliurus, assembly GCA_029856935.1. NCBI lineage: Eukaryota > Viridiplantae > Streptophyta > Magnoliopsida > Fagales > Juglandaceae > Cyclocarya > Cyclocarya paliurus. The sequence continues at coordinate 27,922,561 of CM056951.1, forward strand.
TGTAGATCGAGAGGCCAAACTCTTTCCACCAAAACCATCTGCTACCATTCTTCCGCATGTTGCATCTTATTGTTGCAACAAACATAGATCCTGTGGCACATAAGACCACATTCAGTCGGCTTTGGGCACAATTTTTGATATGAGTGGCACGTGGAGATCCCATAGATTTGCCATAGCACATATTTGAGAGGATCCGTTACGGTGTCTTGATCAGCCGGCAATTACTTGCTCGGGGAGTGTTAACCGAGTCGAAGAAGCGGGTCAAAGATTAGATGAGCGCCCTCGACATGACTATGCGTCGACGTAGCATTGGACAGGTGAGGGGACGTCAGCCACCCCCTGTGCAGGATCTAGTTCCTCCGACGCAGCCCGAGCATGGTGTGGGGAGTAGTGGTCAGCAGCCAGCGAGTACATCTGCTGGAGATGTGAGGCCTGCTTGGGTTGATGTAGTTATCTCATAGCTGACTACGCATATTGATCGTAAGATCGATCAATCGCTCGGGGCTGTAGAGGCATCTATCGCCGAGATAGCCCACCGTGTAGGTATCCTTGACGACAAGGTTGATACCTTGACTGAGGAGATACGAGTTACGGATTTCTCGGACAACGCTATCATCTGAGTGTTGTTTACGTACTTTTATCATATTTTGTATTTTACTTTTAATATTTGTAGGGAACAATATTATTTAATATATCTATAGTTTTTTTATTTCAATTCTCAATCTTCTTTAATGTTATATTTTTCAACTTTAATACTAAATCACTGCACTTCAAATATACATAAATATATATATATATGTATATATAAATTTATATTTATATAAATAAACATAAATATATTTATAATTATATTTTACAAATTATGTATATATAAATATATACAAGTAAATTTTTTAGACTTGTATACATAATTATAAATACAAATTATGCATTATAAAAACCACATAAATTTTAAATTAGAGTCATAATTAATTTAAATTTACAATTAACGTTCGAACATTAATTACTAATGTTTGAACATTGGCGCCATAACTCTTGACGTTCGAACTTAAGTAGCGACATTTTCGAATGTATATGTGACATTCAGACAATTTTTTTCAATACGTTCAAACGAAAAAAGAATCTCTCGCACTTTTAGTGACGCTTCCAGAAACCGTCACAGAAAATCTTTTTTAGTGATGGTTTAGAGACGGTCACAAATTCACAACTGTCACTAAAAACCATTTGTGTTGTAGTGAATAAATTAATAATTTGTTAATAGTAATAAATTATTTATGAAAAATTGTGTTTCCAAACAAACCTTTCAAAGAGCCCCTTCGCTTTGTCCTGACCATTTTAATAATATAATTAGGGCATGGTGAGACATAAATCATATATATTTTTTTAGAATTTCTCTACCATTAAACATCAGTACATAAATATAACATTTATTATGGGGCCTATAATAATATTCAAAATATTCAAAATACAAACATATTTATATATATATATATATATATATATATATATTTTTTTTTTTTTTATGTTAGCGATCGATGTATTTGATGTTTGAACTGAATTTGTATATTTATGTTTTGAGCAATGATATCCACACAACACATTTCATAATATATTTCACAACACATATTTTAAAGTGAGGGTATTTTTATAAAGTGATGCTATTTTTATAAAATATTTTACTAAACTACAATTCATTTTAAAACATGATTATGTAATGTGTGTTTATCATTTTTCTTAAATCTTTTCTCATTGTTTATGACCAATATAATAAGTTGGATGTAGCAGGCACTAGATTCTAGGAGTGAAAGTTGGTTGGTCTAGATTGGAGAAACTGACCGGACCAACCTGGGACCGAGACCGGTCCTTGAAATAGAGGATTGAAACTTTTCGGTTTAGTCCCGATCCAGGGGTTTCCCACCCCAGACAGAACCTAACCGATCGAATTTAAAAAAAATATATTTTATATTTTATATTTATATAATAATTGTATAATTAATTGTGTAATTTTTATCTAACCTATTACCATTAAAAATATAAGATTTTAAATATGTTATTAACAAATTAATATTCTATCAATTAACTAATGTATAATATCAATTAACTAATTATATAGTAATTATATAAGTTAATAATATAATTTTCATTCAATTTATTATCATGGACTATATAAGATAATTTTTTATTGAGTTAGCTACATAATTCACACTAATAATTCACTTAATTTTAATTTAGTATTTTAAATCATTTTTATTTATTAATTTATTTTAAAAAAATAATTAAACCCAACCGATAGCTATCGGTCGAGTTTCCAGGAATGTTCGGTCGACCCGACCGATTTGCTCCCCTTGAGTAGATTCAATGAATTCTGAATGTACCATGTGGTAATTAGAAGTAAACGGAGACGTCGTGGTACCATTCTCCAACTCTGCCGAAAAATAGTCGTTCAACGCATAAAGTGCTTGTCCTTTTCTGGACGTGGTTGTAGTTTTAGGAAAATGATAGAATTATTCCTTATTTACTATTTATTTATCACTTTTTTTATATTTAATTTTTTTCACTTAATAGTTAAAAAATTGATTATTAGTAAAATTATATAATTTTTTAATTTTTTCTTAATGATTAAAGATGTTAAAAAAATAGTTAAAAGAAAATGATAAAAAAATAAAAAATTTTAAATATAATATGAGCGATAAATGAGTAGTGAATCGGTTGGAAGGATATCATTACCCAATTCTTTATATCGTATTTTTTTTTCTTATTTTCGTTCCATTATATAAAATATTATATTTTTATCATCCTTAAATTATTTTTGTTTTTCTAAAAAATTAAGATTAAAAGTTTATGGCTAATACCATTAATATATGATTAGATGCATTATTATGTTTGGGAGATGAGATGAGAATTTTGTGTTTTGTTTTAAAGTTTAAAATATTATCTTTTTAGTTTTGGAATTTGAAAAAATTGAATTGTTTATTATATTTTATATGGAAATTTTAAAAAAAGTATAATGATGAGTTGAGATAAGATGAGAATTTTAAAAAATTTATCACCCCCAAGACTGCCCGCAGTTCTGCTTGTATGTTACAAATATAGAAGCAACACAAATTCCCAGATTGGTATGTAATAATGTATGTTCTGGAATTTTTAATCTAAATTCAAAACACAAAATGAAAAAAAAAATAGTTATTTAGAAAAGTACTAGTAATAAAAGAAGTGTAAGGATATCATTACCCTTATTAGAGTAATACTTTATAAGGTATTTTTGTCTTATTTTTATTCCATTATATAAATATTATATTTTTATTACCTTTAAATTATTTTTATTTAAAAAGACTTGAGATTATACACCATTAATATATCATTAGATACATTATTCTAGTTGGAAGGGTAAGGACCAATGAACGTGTATGACCAGAGACTTGAATTTTCAACTTCTAAATTCCTAATTGCCCGCAGGCTTTATGTTAAATTTTCAACATACAAATTTCCAGATTGGTATCTTTAACGTACAGCGCAAGTCCATCTTTCCTATTCTCCATAAAACCTAATCATATTGGTTCCTTGATTTGCATGCCAAAGAGAGAGGAACAACGAAGATCATGTGTTATTCAAAACGACTTTTATTGCTCGGCATCCTTGTGATCTTACTTTCTGTTACTCCCATGGCTCAGAAGTTCTGTCTTGATGAAACTGGTAACTACACCAGCAACAGTACCTACAGGGAAAACGTCCTCGTTGGCCTCCTGGCTTCCATGTCTTCCAACACTACGATCGATTACGGATTTTACAATTTCACCGCCGGAGAAAATCCCAACAAAGTGAACGTGATTGCACTTTGTAGAGGAGACGTTACGCAGGATAAATGCCGTAGTTGTATCAGTTCCACAAGTCGACAACTCTTACAGTCTTGTCCCAACCAGAAGGAGGCAATCCAATGGACCGGTGAATGTAATGTCCGATACTCAAACAGATCTATATTTGGCGTTGTGGAACAGCAGCCTATGATTGCATTTTATAACGTAGCAGACGCACCCGACATAGATGGGTTCAACAGCGTGCTAGGACCCCAGCTAGATAGGCTAAGAAATAGCGCTGCACATGGAAATTTTACTCGCAAATTCGCTCTGGGAAGCGAGAAAGCCCCAAACTTCCAAACAATCTATGCACTTGTGCAGTGTACTCCTGATTTGAACTCGCTGAACTGCACTAACTGCCTGCAATATTTGGTTGGATATGCATCACTATGTTGTAATGGAAAGCAGGGAGGAATATGGGCAATACCAAGTTGTTATTTAAGGTATGAGACATACCCTTTCTATGACTCTGAAGCTAAGCCACCACCTCCGCCACCGCCTATATCGCAGCAAGTTCCCCCCCCCCCCCCCCCCCCCCACCACTACAACTGCTTCCATCCACACAAGGTACGTATGGTAAGCGACATTTCGTTCTGTTTTGGTTCTACAACGTATATAAATCCTACTGTGGCAACGTTTTATCATTTATGGACCGTAAAGGGATTTTGAGAGAAGAATATTACATATAAATTAGAACTTCGATAGGCGATTAGACAAATTTTTCTTCTAATCGTAGAAGTGGTGCTACTCTGTCTCTCAGCACATCTCCCAACCTTACTGCATGTTTAAAATTTTTATTTTTTAAAATTTTTAAAATTATTTTTTTATCGCTTTAAAATATTTTAAAAAAAATCAATACATTAATAATTATTTTTTTAATTTTAAAAAAAATTAAAATATATAGTGTCAAAATAAAAAAGCAAATAGAGTAGATAACATTTTTCGTACCTTTAACTTCACCATAACTCACCTGCCGAAATGAGCTGTCTTTAGGGTGCGTTTAGATATTGAGATGAGTTGGGTTGAGTTGAGTTGAGATGATAAAATATTATTAGAATATTATTTTTAAATATTAAAGTTATTTTAGGATTTGAAAAAGTTGAATTATTTATTATATTTTATATTGAAATTTAAAAAAATTGTAATGATGAGTTAAGATGAGTTGGGATGAGTTGGCCAACCAAACGAATAATCTTTATCCACAAAGAGAGAAATTCTGAGTGTTCCATGCACTCCAAAATTCGAGGAAGGTCGCACTTTTCCTTTTGCTTATTGTTGATTTAAACAGTAAAATGAGATAAGATGTGGTGAGATAATTTTAAATAAATTAAATAAAATATTATTTTTATTATTATTATTAATAAAAAGTTAAATTATTTATTATATTTTATAAAAAAATTTAAAAAAATTATTATAATAAAATATGACATGACATAAATGATTTTGATATCCAAAAGATCCTGATCCTTGCGAAGAAAACGAATGGTCCCTGGGCGGTGACTGTCTCCCCAGTAGTTATAGGCTTACAATTCGACCAACTTTATTTACAAGTCTTAATAAAATAATATTTTTTAAATATTTAAAAACATCAAATCAAAATAAAAAATCAAACTAAAATTTTAAAAAATATATTATTTTAATCTATAATTATAAATAAATTGTTAACAACTTGTTAGTCTTTCATTTTTTAGGAAATAAATCAAGTGACCTCTTATAAAGTGCCTCTGGCATGCAGAGATGCCGTCTGGCCATGTTTAGTCCGGTTTATTTCCATATATATTTTTGGAATATAAAATTATATAATTCAGTTCATCTTGGGTATAATTGATCGGATTCGGTCTAATTTTTAATATCTTTTAGAATCAAATCAGTATATATCGATTTTGAAATTTGAAAAATTAATACTGTCCCTGTTATATTCTTAAACTGGTACTATCGATATAGTATATATAATATAGTATATATGTTATAGTATATAATAATATAGTGATAATATATTGTAGTATATTATAATATAAATTATAATTGTATTATAGACTATGGTGATATATTATAATATATTATAATATATAGTGATATAATATTAGTATAACTATTAATACAATAGACTATATTGATAATATATAGTTATTTATATATGGTTTTAAAATTTAATATTATATTAATTAGTAATTTATTATATAATACAAAATTATTTTATATATAATTATTTATAATAATAAAAATGTATAAAAGATATTTTATACAATATAAAAATTAAAATGTATATATATATATATATGAATCAGTACAGTCCAGTTCGGTTTGTTGGTAAAAAAAAAAAAAACCGGAATCAGACCGATTTTATCCGGTTTTTAGCAAAATAGAATCAATACGTGACTAGACCGAATCCGGTTCGGTCCGGTCCAATTTACCTATTCACAGATTTTTATTATTTTTTTTCACTCCTAAATTCATCGCTTTTTATTAATTTGGCATGATAAGGGAAACTGCATCAGGTCTTCCTCTCAAGATTGCCACGAGAACCTCCTTGCCCTTGACTTGGCAGAATATATGTGCTGTCGCAGTGCACTACTGATTTGTCCGAGTAAAATTGCTGTGGTTATCAATCAAGTCCAGTCATATTTTTTCTTTTTTCGTTTCTGTTTTGGAGTTATTTCTTTATTATGTTGTACGTGATAAGCTGTGATCATTACAAATTTGACTGTTTCAAGTTTTGGTTTTCGCAGGAACTAAGAGAAACAGTACTACAACTCGAACTGTCATCGCCGTTGTGCCCACTATTGTCGGTATCATACTGGTCATCAGTATTATTTATTTATTTTTAAGAGTGAGGAAGCGCAAGGATCATTTTGAAAGTAAGTACAGTATAGTTCTTGTATTCCTCGTTATTTTTGAGATTTTGAAGGCTATTTTCCTATATTGTATAACAGTTTCAAAAATTCACGACTTTCTTTCTGCACTTGGATAACGCGTACACTGGGTTTTAGGAAAAAGAAAATGTTTTTTTCTTATAAATGGTTCCACTCTCTGTTATTAGTTACTAGAGATACGAACCCACAAATCAAATTAGATGCCATACCTTGTTGTATGCTTTCCATTTGGAGCAAATTAATAAATCATTCGAATATGTATGAACTAGGTGGTTCCTCTTCTGAAGCCATCGATGGAATGGGAAACATGGAATCCCTGCAATTTGATTTTGACGTTATTAAAGCTGCCACAAGCGACTTTTCTGATGCAAATAAGATTGGAAAAGGGGGATTTGGGCCCGTTTATAAGGTATGAAAACAATATGACAATGAAAAGTATTACCAAACATCTTTCAGAATTTGTCAAACTAATGTATTTTGTTCCTGAAAATTGATTCGAATTGTTTTATTTGTGCCTTTTTCTTCTGCATGTCATGTTTCTACCTCTTCTATTTAAGAGTGAAGAAGCCAAGGGACAAAGTTGAAAGTAAGTTAAGTATTTGTTTATTTTACATTGTTGCTATCATTTCTTTAAGTAGAAGGGAAAATATAGATATCTAGACACCTTGCTGCGTGCCTTTGACGTGATGCATCTATAGAGAAGATCTTCTCTAAGTTAATTGCGTTTCTTTAAATAATTGCATTACTTTTTCTGGCGATGCATTAATCTAATTCAGATTGTTTTTACGTGAAGGCGTGGATGAAATTAGTAGTGCTGATTCCTTGCAATTTGACATCGGGACAATTCAAGTTGCGACAGACAACTTTTCTGCTGCAAACAAGCTTGGACAAGGTGGATTTGGAATTTTCCTTTGATTGCTTTTTGTCAAAGCTGGGATGTTTCCCTGGTGGTAGCTTTGTAGTTTTTTGGTGGTAGCTTTGTATTTGGCTATGGTGCTTGATTGTAGTCAACTCTGGTATACCATGTTCTGTAACGGTTTCTCAGCCATAAGTGAGGTTCAATAAAATCCTGGAGGTACTGTCCTCCTTTATCGAAAAAAAAGGTGGATTTGGAATTGTTTACAAGGTAATGACCCAATCGAGTCGTAAATTATGTCATTTTACTCGTCATAGTTAGTTAAATCTAATATCATGAATGTTGAGGTTATATATGCTAGATTTTGGTATATTCATATCTTTCAGGGTGAGCTTCCAAATGGACATGAAATAGCTGTGAAGAGGTTGTCCAAGGCTTCTCAACAAGGAGATCTAGATTTTAAGAATGAGGTCGAGTTAGTGGCAACGCTTCAACACAGGAATTTGGTAAGGCTCCTAGGATTCTGTTTGGAAGGAAAGGAAAGACTTCTAGTCTATGAGTTTGTACCTAATGCAAGCCTTGAAAAGTTCATATTTGGTATGTTTGCCATACCTCTCAAATCCCAAGTTCTATTCATAGTAATTACATTTTAATGGAATTTTCCTATCTTCCCCGTATATTGCTTCAACATGTTCACACTACATTTGCATGAATATGCAGATCCAAACAAGAGTGCACTAATGAATTGGGAAATGCGTAACAAAATTATAGAAGGCATAGCTCGAGGACTTCTTTACCTTCACGAAGATTCACGACTTCGTATTATTCATCGTGATCTCAAGGCTAGCAACATTTTGTTAGATGCAAATATGAATCCAAAGATTTCAGATTTCGGCATGGCAAGATTATTTGTGCCAGATCAAACTCAAGGCTACACGAGCAGAATTGTGGGGACCTAGTAAGTATATCCACATAATCTATAGCTAATAACTAGGATGTTGCATGCCTGCTATATACAAGCAACACCTACGGTTTGTGCCATAGAAACAAGCATGAACAAGGAGGTCCTTAAAACCATCTCAAATAAATAAGATGTAATTAAGTTCATAAAAAAGGAGAAGTACCAAAAGCTATGACATCATTCAAATCAAACTAATATTGCTGATAATGTTCACCTGCAGCGGATACATGCCTCCAGAATATGTAATGCGCGGACAATTTTCAGTAAAATCTGATGTCTTTAGTTTTGGCGTGTTAGTTCTGGAGATAGTGAGCGGTAAAAAAAATAACTCTAGTTTTCAGGGAGAGAATGAAGCTGGCGACCTTCTAAGTTATGTAAGTGCAAATATTTTCTTTTTTATATGCATTTCCTTTTTATCTCAAAGTCCGGCCAAATGGTAAGTCATATGATGTTGAAAAAATAAATGAATGTTCTTTGCTTATTGTGGTGTCTCCCAATGTAACCATCCTGCAGGCATGGAAAAACTGGAGGGAGGGGACAACCTCAAATCTTGTAGATGCCACATTAAAGGCCAGGTCAACAACTCAAATAATGAGATGCATCCACGTTGGATTATTATGTGTTCAAGAAAATGTGGCTGCCAGACCAACCATGGCTACAGCCGTCCTCATGTTTAATAGCCACTCTGTTATCTACCAGTGCCCACAAGACCTGCATTTCTGCACAGCACTAAATCAGATGTGTCGTCCCAATCGGAGAACGGTGTTGGGGTAACAAGACCAGATATGCATCGAAGTAGATCTGTCCAAGCCTCAATAAATGAAGCTTCAATATCTGAGCTAGATGGTCGCTAACTTTGGAAGCTGGTGGGAATACAATTCTAGAGGTGCAAGATTCCCATCCCCCACCCCCTGTTTTTCAATTTCTTAAGCAACTTCTCTATAAATGAAGATGGTGCATTGGTGTGTACTTGGGCAGCAAAAATATAAATGGTGTCATTTTCTTCATCCCAAATGTTTAGACGTGATTAAACTTTAAAGTTTAAATAATTAAGTTTCCCTGCAGTAAATGTTGTGATTAATTCCCTCCCCCGATCAAGGATGGACATTTTTTCCTCTTTTTTTTTTTTTTTTGAAATCCAAAGTTTGCGATTTTTTTCTCCATTTTCTTTTCTACTAAATTTATTAATTAAGAAATTTGTTATTTTTTCTTAAATGTCCATATAAAGCATGTGAAATGACACATTTCAAACAATTATTGGAACTGACAAGATGTTTCCGGTGGTTTATTATTAAGGCAAGCAGTACAATGGCACCAGCGCAGCAGCACAACAGCACTCCTCCATCACAGAATATTCCCTCAACCACAGACTTTGCAAATAAACACGGCTCAATAACAGAATTGTAGACAGATGGCATAATATGAAAGGCTGACAGAGGTTGTTACTCTTGTATCTATAAATAGACACTCCTTGTATTGTAAAAATACACAATGAGAAATATGAGCAGAGGTTTTTATAGTCTGTCCTCTCTATTTGGCATTTCATCAAACACTTCCTATTACATCTGAATTCTTCATTTCAACATGGTATCTAGAGCCTGAAAAGACCCACGTCTTCTTCCTATGGACAACCCAAAGAAAAACCCAACTCCTCCTCCTCCTCCTCCCCCACCTTCCTCTGTGTCAACTGCCATTATCACATCTGCTTCGCATTTGGTCACCGCCAAACTCACACTAGAAAACTTCCCATTATGGCAAGCTCAAATCATACCGTTTGTTAAAGGTAATCAACTATTCTGTTTTGTTGGTAGTACCAACCCTCCACCAGTGCCCACTCTCAATAATGCTCTTAATCCCGCATACACCCAATGGTCCTTACAAGATCAACTGAGTATTTCAGCCCTTAATTCTTCTCTTTCCGATACGGTCCTAACCCAAGTGCTCGATTGTAAAACTTCCCATGAGGCACGGAAAACCATTCAAAATCTCTTCTCTACTCGCTCATCTGCTCACAATATGCATACCAAGTTCTAGTTAGCTACCCTAAAAAAGGGTTCAAACTCCATTTCTGATTACTACAATAAAGCCAAAACTCTAGCTGCTAGTTTAGGAGCCGTTGGATAGCCACTCACTGATCTTGAGTTCACAATTGAATTGCTCACTGGATTGGACACTGATTATGAATCCTTGGTGACTTCCTTAACCACCCGCCCAAATCCCCTTACTCCTCATCAAGTCTTCAGCAATTTACTTAACCATGAGTCTCGTTTGTCTCATCAAACCCAAACCTTACTTTCGGGCACTTCTCTTGCTGCTCACAATACAACATTTCGCCCATCTCAACCTGGTTCATCCAATAGAGGCAGTCGAAATTCTAATTTCTGTGGAGGCCATCGTGGTTGTGGTCAAGGCAGAGGTGGTCCTACCCACTCTACCAACTATTTCTCCAACAAACAAGATAACTGTCCCCTCTGTCAGGTGTGTCGAAAACTAGGCCATTCTGCTATCTCATGCTACCACCAATTTGATCACACCTATCAATCCCCACCACCTCCATCTCTTATGGCTAATCTTACATCCCTAAAAACGCCATGACATTATCCTACCTCGGCCTGGTTCCCTGATACCGCAGCCACCCATCATTTTACCTCGGAATACACAAACCTTAACATCGACTCCGCATCATACCAGGGCTGAGATCAAGTCAGTATCAGAGACGGCAGCAACATTCCTATTCAGAATTATGGCTCGGCTCATCTTGCTACTCCTTCTGGCAAATTTCTCTTAAACAATCTTTTGCATGTTCCTTTAATTTCTCGTAACTTACTTTCAATTAGACAATTTTGTCATGATAATTGTGTCTTCTTTGAATTTCATTCAATCTTTTTTCTTTTGAAGGATTCTCGAACCCAGGCAGTGCTTCTTCGGGGTACCATTAAGAGTGGACTATATGTTCTTCCCACCTCCACCATCCAAGTATCGCCCTCATCTCTCTCTTCACCTCATGCTCTACTCAGCTCTCGGACATCACCTCATCTCTGGCATCTACGGTTGGGCCACCTATCCTCCAGAATCACGAATCTAACTCTTCAACAATATAGTCTTCCAACCACATGAACTGGGTCCCCACCATGTACCTCCTATCCACAGGCCAAGGCCCACAATCTTCCTCATCCTTTGTCTTCTTCAAGATCCATTAAACCTTTTTAATTACTCTTCACAGATGTATGGGGTCCGGCCCCCACCTTATCTACTAGTAGATGTCGATTTATCTCTCTGTTTTAGATGACTTTTCCAATTATATATAGTTTTTTCCCATGCAAACCAAGTCCAATGTTACTACGTTAGTCCTTGCATTTCTTTAATTTGTCACCAATACTTTTTCCACCAACATTGTGTCAATCCAATCGGATTGGGGAGGGGAATTTCGCCCTCTCCATCCTATCTTTCAAAAATTGGGAATACACAATCGAATCACAAGCCCACACGCCCACCAACAAAATGGGAGCATTGAAAGGCGTCACCGCCACATCGTTGAAACCGGTCTCGCCTTAATGTCTCATGCTCATATGCCTAAAAAATATTGGGCTGAGGCATTCCAAACGGCTGTGTCTTTGATCAATCGCATGCCTACTCCCACATTATCCAACAATCTCCCTTTGAAACTCTAATGGGCCAATCTCTTGATTACAATTTTTTAAGATTGTTTGGGTGCACCTGCTGGCCTAATTTAAGACCATACAATAAACACAAAATGGACTACCTATCCCTTCCATGTGTCTTTATGGGCTATAGCCCAGATCACAAAGCTTACATTTGTTACCATATTCCCTCACGAAGAACATACATCTCACGGGATGTATTATTTCATGAAGATCAATTTTTGTTTTAGCCCAAACACAGCCCCGCATCCACTTTCGTAACCCAAATACCAGCCCCAACACCGTTTATCTACATCCCCCATCCATCTGATTCAACTACAGCAACTTCAAACCCAATATCGGCTCCTCATACATCTAGCCCACCTCCCACATTGAGCCCAATTCACATGTCTAGCCCACCTCAATCACCCAGCCCAGTTTAGTCCATCTCCTTATCTCAAGCCAACTCTAGGGTTTTGCATTTCACCGACTCTTCTTCTTCGCACTCTGAGACACAGCCGCCCACCTCAAATGACCAGCCTTCATGCTCAACTCTACCCACACGGTCATCCACCATCATTCCTACTCATCCAATGCAAACTCGATCACAATCTAACATTCATTGCCCACAGCGTCCCATAGATGGCACCATCCCATGGCCGTCCACCAAACCTTCCACATCTCTCACTGTAACCAGCATTGAGAATCATACCCCTTCCACCCAAATAATTCCAGAGGAACCATCCTCGTTCACCAAAGCATCCAAACATCCTGAGTGGTGCAGAGCCATGAACGTTGAGTTCCAGGCCCTCCTTCAGAATCATACGTGGGAGTTAGTCCCTCCTTCCAATTGGTTCAATGTGTTGGGATGCAAGTGGATCCTCAAAACGAAACATCATGCAAATGGATCTCTCAAATGCCACAAGGCTCGCCTTGTGGCCAAGGGGTTCCACCAGCAACCTGGTTGTGATTTTTTTGAAGCATTCAGCCCCGTTGTCAAACTTGTTACCATTCGAGTCATCCTCTCCCTTACTGTCACCTCCAACTGGCCCCTTCACCAACTTGACATTTAAAATGCATTCTTACATGGAGACCTCGAAAAAGCAGTCTACATGAGACAGCCTTTGGGTTTCATGAATCTAGATCATCCTTCACACGTCTGTAAGTTAAGAAAATCGATTTATGGCTTAAAATAGGCCCCTAGGGCTTGGTTTGCAAAACTTAGTGATCGATCGGTTTCCATAGGTTTTCATGCATCTCATTCAGATAGTTCCCTGTTCATATTCCGAAATAATTTTGATTGCATCTATATCTTAGTTTGTGTGGACAACATAATCGTCACTGGATCAAATAATTTTTTGATTTCATTGCTTCATTAAGGTTCACTTTTCCTATTAAGGACTTAGATTTTTTACATTTCTTCTTAGGAATAGAAGTGTCTCGAAATTCTTCTGGGTTATTTTGCACTCAAACAAAATACATTACTGATCTGCTTGTGCACACCAACATGCACAACTCAAATCTGTCTCCACCCCAATGTCCTATGTCAAATTAAGTGCTCTCGATGATAACACATTTGAGGATCCTCAACTGTACAGAAGCATGGTAGGCAGTCTTCAATACCTCTCCTTCACCCGTCCTGGCATCTCCTTTTCTATCAATAAGGTATGTCAATATATGCACTGTCCCAGGTAGCCCCACTGGCAAGCCGTCAAATGTATTTTGCGTTATCTCAATAATACTCGGTCTCTAGGATTGTTTCTGTCTCCATCTTCATCTGTTCATTTATCTGCATTCTTTGATGTTGATTGGGCCCGATGCCCTAATGATCGCAAGTCGACGGGAGGGTTTTGTGTATTTCTTGGTACTCATCTTGTAGCCTGGGGTTCAAAAAAACAGCCCACCATTGCTCAGTTTCTATTGAAGCAGAGTACAAAACCTTAGCCAACACAGCCTGTGAATTAATTTGGATCTAGTATTTGCTGCAAGAACTTGGCATTTTCATGGCACAACCACCTACACTCAGGTGTGATGACCTTGGTGCCACTTACTTATCAATAAATCTAGTCATGCACTCTTGAACAAAACATGTTGAACTTGACTACTATTTTGTGAGAGGCCTGGTTGCATCTAAGTCACTTCAAGTCTCCTTCATCTCTAGTAAAGAACAACTGGCAAACATTCTAACAAAGCCCCTATCCTCCACTAATTCTTACAACTTCGATCAAGCCTCACACTAAAGTCAGTGCCGATTGATTCGAGGGAGGGAATTAAGGCAAGCAGTACAATGGCACCAGCGCAGCAGCACAACAGCAATCCTCCATCACAGAATATTCCCTCAACCACAGACTCTGCAAATAACTACAGCTCAATAACAGAATTGTAGATAGATGGCATAATATGAAAGGCTGACAGATTTTAGGTTGTTACTCTTGTATCTATAAATAGACACTCCTTGTATTATAAAAATACACAATGAGAAATATGAGCAAAGGTTTTTATAGTCTGTCCTCTGTATTTGGCATTTCATCAAACACTTTCTTCTTCTTCTTTTTTTTTTTTTTTTGATAACTAAAAGCGCCTTCATTCAAACACTCTATTACATGATCTGAATTCTTCATTTCAACATTTATTGACATGAATGTAACGACAAATAGAATAATTTTGATAAATGGTGAAAAATCCAGAGATTAGAAGGTTCAAATTTTAGAGTTAAGAGACCGATATATCATCTACTAAGACAAGAGAAAAGGCTTTATAACCCTTTCAATTTCTTGATTTAAGATGATCATCTTGTTTGTGACGAAAAGTATGGATACTTGTGAGGGTATTTAAATTAGATTTGTGATATTAATTTACCATTTTTTGACAACAAAGCACACTGCATATTTTTGCTTGCTTCGCGCTCCAAAGAGACATACCGTGGGTGCTTTTGACGCTGTGCAGAATTACATTTGTTAATCATGACATCACGCATGTTGTGCTAGTCCATATAATCTAATTTATGGACTTCAGTGCTTGAATTCTTTTAAGACTCGGAATTTTCAGCATCGTGAATTTTCAGAATTACAAAGAAGCAGCGCCAGTACATCCTTCCTATTCTCCTTAAAAACTACGGGAATCACATATATATGGGTTCAAAGTTCAAACCGTTCCTTCGTTGGAATCTTTCCAATTTGTAGACTAGAGATGGGAACAACCAAGATGTGTTAATTGGAGAATACTTTTCTTCTCCGTACCTGTAGCTCCCACGGCTTAGCATTGCTATCAAACTGGTAACTACGCCAGCAACATGAGTACCTTCAGGGCAAACCTCGTTGGCCTCCTGTCCTCCATGTATTCAAATTCCAACACAGAGATCGATAACGGGTTTTACAATTTCTTCACCCTAGAAAATACCGACAAAGACAACGCTATTTTGAATGACAAAATAAAAAATAAAACATATAATTTTAACTAAAATTTACCTTTTTCTTTGTAGTTGGTGAAGACGCAAAGCATTTGCACTGAGAAAGAAGGGTCTGCTTAATCCATGTCAACCCGAGCGGCTGAAGCAGGTCAAGTACCTTTTTTGATTCGATCTCTACGAAGTAGATTAGGTGCACTCTTCAGAAAATAAAATAAGAATATACTTATTTATTTGAAAATAAACAAAATAAATAATAATAAAAAAGTCATGCTACCGGATAACAGTTACCAATTGTTTGACCGATAATAGTAATTTGTTTTTATTTGTTTTCCTTTTACAAATTTTTAAAAATATTGAAACGTTTAAAAAAAAAACGTAAATTCACTAATAATTAATTTCTTAATCGTTAAGAAAATTTTTTTTAAAAAATCATTGGCCAAATTATCGGTTTATTTAGCATTTCTCAAGAAAAGAAGAAGAAGATCCTTGTAAGTCGTACATAGCAACAAGGGTATAAAAAAAATTTGAAAAATCGGTTGAACCAAACCAAACCAGAATAAACCTTTATAAGTGGTCTGGTGCGATATCGGTTCTTAAGAACTGAAACCGATCCTAAACTGGTATGATACCGGTTCTTGGATAATGGTCATTCTGCTACCTTATTTCTAATTGTATCACACTGTAACACCCATGAGAAAATAAGAAACTTCCAACAAAACAGTGAGATAAAAAAATTATCAATCGAATATAATGTGTCTATAACAATAATTTTTCTCATTGTTCACAACACATGAAGCATCCAAAACAGCAACCATAAAACATCTCATTGTTAGGCCAGAAAATCCCAAGACGAAGGACTTAAAAATGATACATTTTTTTTATAATCAAGGCCTTTGCTATTGGAGTAAACAAAATCAGCATGCCCATCTCCATCAAATCACATGTTACAAAAATAACCATGCTAATAACCAAGAAAATAAGCAAGAAATTTTACAAATCACAATACTAACCACGCTAACATGCAATGAATAGGAGCAAAAGATGAAATAAATAATGGGACAGTTAGTAGAAGAGATAAAGTATAATGAATGGTTAACAAGCAAGTTGTCATTGAGGGAGAGAGATGTCATCGAGGAGGAGAGGCTTCACGGGGGCTCAGTGGTAGAGGGAGAGGTGAAAGGTTCGGTAGGGGCTTCACGAGGGTTGAGAGTTTTTGGGAGGGGAGAAGCTTTTGCTGGTGAGGGGGAGGGGCAGTTTCAGGAGTGAGAGAATGGGGAAAGGTATTTCAGGAGTGAGAGAGAGATAATGTTCATGAAGGGTAGAGGATTTCGAGAGTGGGAGAGAGAATAAGGAGAAGCTTCTGGAGTGACAGAGAATAGGAACATGCTTGAAAACATAGAGTTTTGTTTTCCGCAAATTTAAGAGGAGTGAGACATAATATAAAATATATTTGTTGAGCTACTATAACTCATAGTCAAATTTATATACCAATGTCTAATCTAATTTGGGGGGTTTAAAAGGGTATATTAGCTAAATTTTAACTAAAGTTGGACTATGACTAATCCAATAAGAATGTTATATATAAGTAGATCACAATTTATCACTTTTTATTGTAATAAACTCCTAGTTTCATCCGCATCACAATATTTTAATGAGTTCGAAAGGGATTTTTGATCCTGATGAAGGGGGAACTTTGAAGTATTTCTTCAGACTATTGAAATTTGGTCCTATTATGAACCCAACTTCCATTAAAAAAAAAAAAAATGAACTCAACTAACCATTCGATCAGTATCCATCCAGAAAACGAATTAGTTTCCTACCACTTGCAAAGTTCGAGGAAGGTCAGAGCTCTTGATTAATATCTTTTGTGGGGCCGTTGCAGTCAACTTAAAATAAATGAGTGGCCCCATGGATGGGCTATTGTCCGATCCACCCTGCTACCCTGCAACCGCGTTGGAAAAGTATACACGTACTAGATACTAGGGTTGTTGGGAAAAGATTAAACGAGAATGTTATGAATAGTAATTATTAGGTAATTTATAAATAATAATAAAATAATTTAAATTAAGTATTTTTTAAATTTTGAATAAAAGAAAGAGGAATTTAAATAAAAAAATATTATAAAGTTAAAATATTATTAAAATATAATTTTTTTAATATAAATTTTGTTTTGAGATCTTAAAAAATTGATTTTTTTTTTTTTTGTTTCAAAGTTTTGAGATATTTGTAATGATTAGTTTTAAAAAATTGTAATAATTATTTTAAAAATATTTGTGTTTAAGTGATGTTGAATAAGAAATAAAATAGAATGGAATAAGATGGGATCTGGTGAGAATTATTTCCAAACTTCCCTAACCCTTAAAAGCCACTTACGAGGTCCATGCTTAATTAATTATGGTTAGTACGTAGATATGATTATCATTTTGGCTGAATTTTCTTATTCTTGGTATTATTTGGCTTACTTTTCCTCGTCAACGTAGAAATTAAGAAACTTTATATATGATGCTAAAACTATTCCAACTACACACCTTCATGCATGCATACCGCGAATACACAAATCAGCATTAATTTGCTTCTACTCGAAATAATAATTTATTCATGACTCCAATTAAACAGAAAATTTTAATTGTTCGATCGGACTATCAGATGTTTCCGTTTGCAAGTCATGATGCTAAACCGAAGTGCCACTTTATCATTCCCAGCTATTAGCTTCACATTTATATAGGGAATTGGTCAAATTAATTTTAAAAATTCATTAAACTACATAAAAAAATTAACATGAAAACCCAAACATTCAGTACGTGCTCACGTTATTCTGGACTGCAAGAAAAGTTTGTTTGATCTTCGATCGGTTCACCAGTTTCAATTGGCACTTGTGTTGTGATCACAATTGGGAACATTCAACATAGTCTGTATTTTTCGTTTGGTTCCAGTTGTGCCATCTCGTATCCAGCAAAACTTCGGTCAGCTGCCAATATTATTGCATGCCTAAGGGTCGATATATTTATTCATCTAATAAATTAAATTATTCCTATGCATCCATGCAACTAAAAATTATTAAAAATGGACATTACGATCTTCCAATTAGAATGGTAAGTGAAATGATCAATTTATTATTATTATTATTTATTTATTTATTTTATAACTCTACATGGAATAGAAAGTAATTTTATAAGATTTGTAGAAAATAAAAATAGAAATAGAAAATAGAGATGGGAAAGGGAGAAGGAGAGAGAGACTTTGAAGACTATATTTGTTGTAAGGGTTTTTTTTCCCTATCAACCCACAAGGCAAGCCCACGAGAGGCCACTAAGAAGTAAGTCAGCGAGCTTGGCAGGGGCCAACGACTCTCCTCTAAAATGAGTCAGTGGGCCTCTACAAAGTACTTGACATATGAGCGAAACTCACCCACAAAGCAACCCACACTTGGAGAAAGAGGATAATAAGGGCAAATGTGATTCATTGCCCTAACACCTCCTCGATGACACCTTACACTTTAGAACATGTGCACGCAGGTGGACGGAAAATAGAGAGAACCCTTAATCTCTTGACAGCAGGCATGGAGGAGCTTAACAGGGAGCATTTGCAGGAAAAAATGAGTCAGGGAGCCACGCCGCATTAATGGTGCCACTCCTTGGACTCTACGCTGCATTAATGACACTTACTCAGAAGCCTTGTCGCATTAAAGTATTCTGACAGAACGAACTTTAGAAAGGACTTAGGCTCCTCAAAGCCAGGTACGAGCTATCCCCACAAAAAACCTAATATAAAAAGCTATCCCCAGGTACGAAGAACTATATCTGATTCCTCTAAATTTGCGCACAAACTACTAAGGAGATATACTGACTTAAGCATCGAAGACTCCCCGGCCACCACTAAGATCCCCCATTCTCTATGTTTGCTTAAGTGTGCAGGTGAAAGCCTGAAGACCCGAGTTGCTAGAACCCAATCCAAAGGTGCGAAACACTACGTTAACAATGACGCTGTTTGTCGGATATCTATATACTTCACGTGTCTTTTGTATGCCTACGACAACCCGTTCTCATACAATTTGGGAACAAGAAGCAGCAACATCAACAAATAAGGAAACAAGGGTTGCCAGGATGGAACAACTGGTGGGAAAGCTAACCAA
The DNA here is from genome assembly GCA_029856935.1 of Cyclocarya paliurus. Classification (NCBI taxonomy): domain Eukaryota; kingdom Viridiplantae; phylum Streptophyta; class Magnoliopsida; order Fagales; family Juglandaceae; genus Cyclocarya; species Cyclocarya paliurus. The sequence goes on from CM056951.1 coordinate 27,942,287, forward strand.
GGAAGTGGAAGCCCTTCGGAGAGAAAATGAGACACTCAAGGTAGCCAGCAACGGACCAGAGAATGATGCAGGACCATGTGACAGCGAGCACATGGGATCCATAAATGCAGGAGGGGGAGGAAGGAAAAATATGCAAGACGAGTTATGCAACCTCAAGGAAAAGTATGAAAAGATGGGCACATCATCTTCGGTAGACCAATTGGTCATTAGCACAAGCCTCCCATACAGCGTGGAGGCGATGGTCATGCCCCTACCACCAATGTTCCAAGTGCCCCTCATAGACATGTACGATGGGACTAGAGATCCCCTCGAACACCTGGAAACCTTTAGAGCCCACATGACTCTGCATGGTTTCCTGAAAGAGGTGGCCTGCAAGACCTTCCCACTGACTTTGAGGGGGCCGACAAGAGTATGGTTTTGGTCTTTGGCACTTGAATTCATAGACAGCTTTAGGGAGCTAGCTCGTCAATTCCTCACGTAGCTTATAGACACCCCGCAAGATACCTCCTCACCATCAAGCAAGGGGAATACGATAGCCTGAAGACATACCTATCCAAGTTTAACAAAGAGAGGATGATTGCGGACGACTAAGACAAGAAGATAACTCTGGCGGCCCTCGATCCCCGTTCATGACAGAGTTGGCAAGAAGAACTCCTGCCGCCTTGTAAAAATTCATAAACCAAGCCGACAACTACATCAATGTCGAAGATACGCTTCAAGCCTTAACGGAGCCGAGATGGAGAAAACTGGAATAGGTGAAGAAAAAGGCGAAGGCACTGACCAGAGGCAAGGCTCGCGAGAAGTTGGAAAATGGGCCGTGTGATAGTAGGAGGAAAGAAGCCCTTACAAAGGCCCCGTTTATTTGATTTAACCTACCAATGCTCGCCATCCAGAAAGAAGACCACCAGCTAGCCTAAGAGGATGACTACAGGAGTGATAGCCACCGTTATTGCACCTACCACCAGTCCCCCACCTATAACACTGAAGATTGCCTTTTCCTGAAAGATGAAAAAGAGCAGGTTAGGTGGCCGAGGTAGTCGTACCCTTCCACCTGAAGGTTGGAGCAAAAATGGAGGAGGAGGTCGCAAGAAAGAAGTGCGGAGAGAATTAGAAGGCCAAGAAGGGAAGGGAGCTCGAGGTAGAGAATAGTTGCGCAGGGACCCTAGCGCGATCGCCCCTGTGCACCGCATCAAGGAGGACTGCCGCTAGGGGAGATCAAAACTATCATAGGAGGCTTTACTAGGCAGAAAGAGCACGCCAGACGGGCGAGATACCAAGCGGTGTATTCTGTGGAGTGCTGCCTCGCCAAGTACAGAAGGAACAACCCGACCCCAATCATTTTCTTTGGAAAGGATGACGAGGAGGGGGTCCTCTATCCTCACGAAGATTCCCTGGTGGTGACTATGCTAGTCGCCAACTTCACTACTCGGACGATCCTTATCGACAATGGCAGTTTCGCACATATCCTATTCTGGGAAGCCTTTACACGAATGAGAATAGACACCTCGAACTCCAACCAGCCCTACGGCACAGAAGGGCTTCTCCAGGAACATGGTCTAGCCAATCAGAACCATTACATTGTTTGTCTCGGCGGGCAGAGCCCCCTCGACAGCCTTTATCATGGTTGATTTCCTAGTGGTGAAGGTCCCTTCATCGTACAACGCCATAATCGGCCAACGGGATGCCGAGCATTTGTGGGAGCTTCATTACGAAGGAACCTTATGACTTATAACTTACATTTTCGCATTGATGTATAAATTCTATTAATGAAAGTGTGACTTTTCAGGGATAAAATACGTCTCGCCCACCAACGTTATCTCCACCAACACAATTTCCACCAACGTAATCTCCACCAAATTAATCTTCACCAACTTAATCTCCATTAGTGTAATCTCCATCAACGTAATCTCTACCGACGTAATCTTTATTGATGTAATCTCCACCAGTGTATTCTCAAGATCCTCCACGCATTTGGGTGGAGTTGAGAGGTGGCCAATGCGAGGTGATCCAACAAGTCGTGAACATGGCGAGGGAAATGTAACCTCAGCCCTCAAGAAAACATGCTGGGGAAGAGGATGACCTTCGAAGCATAACTCTCATCGTTGATAGCCCCCTCATGAGGCCGAGGAACCTTAAAAACCGCATTCTCAGGGACATGGAAGGTGGAAGCCAACGACAATAAGAACTCGGGAGTGACATTTGAGCGCTAGTTATATCCACTGAATAATTGCTCCGCAGTGCGAACCTTAGTCTGGTCCAGGTCCCCTGGAATCTTGGGTTAAACGGTCTTCTTGGCAACCATAAAAGTTGAAGTTGAGAAAGGCAACAGAGAGGAAGAATAGTCAAGCAAAAGGAACAAGAAGGCTAGAACAGGAAGAGACAAGAATGTGAAAAAGGTGGGAGAAAGAGGGCAGAGCCATGTTTATATAAAGAGGAAGTGACGGTTGCCCTTTCGTACGCACGTGGCAACACAATGCGATGTGGGAAACAAAATGACACCTCGAGACAAAGGAGTCTAATTGCTAGGAAAAGAAGGGTAAAAACATAAAAGAATGAAGGAGAAAGGCCAAATAATGGGCCTCGACGACAGGGAAAAATTTAAATAAGCGACAACGACGTTTAACATCCCACGTCACATACTATGTGATGCGACGTGGAGAGAAGAAACTACCTGACACCATCAATGATGAGAGAATAGGAAGGACACCACCAAGTGCGAAACCCAACTGTCTGAAAACGGACCAATCTTGAGCTGAAAAAGTTGTACGAGCATAATCTTGAGCCGAGGACCTCACAAGTAGAAGAATCGGGAGGGCAATGGTTGCCTATTTTTAAGGGGGAGGATCTCCACAACAGAAAAATCAAAAAATGTATGTAACGCAAAGATCGAGGCAAAATAGAATTCCCATCGGTCCAAATCGATAAGAATTGGCAGGATAATTGTAAGAGGTTTTTTCTCCCTATAGGTCCACAAGGTAGGCCTATGAGAGGCTAATAGGAAGTAAGTCATAGAGTCCAGCCGGGGCCAACAACCCTCCTCTAAAAAGAGTCAGTGGGCCTCTGTAGAGCCGAAACCCACCCACGAAGCAACTCACGCTTGGAGAAAGTAGGAGGTAGGGGTGGATGGGACCCGCTGCCTTGACACCTCCCTGATGACACTTGATTAAGGGTGAATTTGGTCAGGTTCGGTCGGTCTTGAGGAGGTTTTGTGGACCGGATCAAAATGTATAAGGATCAATTCGGTCCGGTCCCATTCGGGACGATCCAATCCGGTAGGTCCCATTCGGTCCAAGCCTTCTACAGATTCATTCGGGACGCCATTTTAGCTTTCAGGAACCAGTTTAGAAGCCCCACAATGAATGAATCAAATCAAGCACAAAAACAAAATGGTGTCGTTTGATATTTGCTGTGTATATTGTAAATTAGTTTTTAAAAAAATACAAGATTTCTCCCAACAAAGAAAAAATACACAGATTCCATAAAATATATATATATATATATTTGAAATCGTAAGTTTGGGATGTGACGGTGACATGGGGACGAGTGGCGAGAGAGAGCTGATGAATCGATGATGCTCTCGGCGAGAGAGAGCTAATGATGCTGTCAGTGAGTACCATGCCATCGGCAACGAGCGACTCGCGTGGTATGGGATGCGGTGGTGACGTGGGAAAGCCACGAGAGAGAGCGTGCGAGGGAGAGATTGGGGCTGCATCGGGATCTGGGGGAGGAGATATGGTCCGCAAGGATGAACTGATGATGTCGTCGACGACAGGCAGCTCTCGCGGTGGTCTGGGATGCGGGGGTGCGGCTAGAGGGGAGAGGAGAGGGAGAGGGAAATCGTAAAGGAGGGGCTGCGGCTAGAGGGGAGAGGAGAGAGAGACAGAGAAGAAGGGAAAATAAAGATCTAGGGTTTCCTTTGAGTATTTAATCTAGGATTTTTAACCTAGATTCAAGTTAGAGATTAAACACTTTAAAATAACTAACAAAAATAGATAAGCAAGAGTATAAATATAATAAAACAAATTTAAAACCAACTTAAATTTAAAACTAATTTAATCAAGGCCCTTCATCATTTGGGATTTTTAACCTAGATTCAACGTTAGAGATTAAACACTTTAAAATAACTAACTAAAATAGATAAGCAAGAGTATAAATATAATAAAACAAATTTAAAACCAACTTAAATTTAAAAATAATTTAATCTATGCCATTCTTCATCATGAGTCAGATAAATGGAAAAATGCTATGGAAGATAAAATGCATTTATGGAACATAATGAAGATTGAAAATCTGTTAAACTTTTTATTATCTCAACGATTTACAAAAACTTGAGATACTAATACTATATATTATAAATTATGGAATATATATTATATATTATATATTATATAATAATACATTGATACTAAATTATTACTAATGCTATACACTATACTAATAGTGATATTTACTTGCAACTTAGTTCATAGATGTAGATGTTAGTAATTAGTTAATAGTGAATTAGCGATAAGGGTGAATTAGTGTGACCCTAGTATTAAGCACCATTGTTTAAGTCCAATTTCGTACTAAACGGCGCCGTTAGATGTTTGGCAGATTTGATGCCTTTTTAACTTGTGATTCTTTTATCTTTTTGGCACATAAATTAATTAAAAAATTACTAAAATTAGTAAAATTAAGTAAACTATTTAATGATGATTATTCTCTTAACTCATTGATACATTGATACTAAATTATGGACTATACTATACTAATAGTAATATATGGTCATAGACTCATAAAGTCATAGTGATATAGTCATTAGTAATACTCATTGGTCATAGTGATATTGATACTATATATAGACTTGTAGTTATAGACTTACATTGATTTAGTTATAAATTTATAATTATAGTTATAGTGATTTAGTTTAGTTATAATTATATTGATGATGTTAATTATTACTTTGTTACTAACTTAGAGCATGTCAACGTATTATAATTTATGATAGCTCTAAGTTAAAATGCATAATGAGTTATATACAACTTTTTACATTTTGGATATAAAGCAATAAGCATAGATTATTTAATTATCCATACATCCATACATCCATACATGCTTTATATTTACTTGCAACTTAGGTCATAGATGTAAATGTTAGTAATTAGTTAATGGTGAATTAGTGATAGGTTAGTTAATTGATATTCATGTCATACATTAGTTAATTACAATTTACATTAGTTATTTTTAATTGCTTTATATTTACTTACAACTTAGATATCTTAAAAAAAAGTTATCTAATAACTTAGATAGATGTAGAAGTTGGTAATTAGTTAATGGTGAATTGATGATAGGTTAATTGGTAATATACAATTAATAGAATATTAATTTGTAAATTTGTAATTACATATTTAAACTTTTATATTGTACATGGGGTAGGTTAGATGAAAATTGCATAATTTATTATACAATTATTATATAAAAAATATATTTAAAAAAATAAAAATTTTATTTTATTTTTTCGGTCGGTCCGGTCTAGTCCGAAAACCCCCCAACTCGGGACTGGACCGAAGATTGAAAACCCTATTTTCCTAGGATCGAAACCGAGCAAGCCTTTTTTCGGTCCGACCCGAACCGAACCGGTCAGTTCGATCGGTTTTCTTGGTCTAGACTGGCAGACTTACAACCCTATCATTGATCTCCTGACAGCAGGCATAAAGGAGCTTAATAGGGAGTGCTCGCAAGGAAAAGTGAGTCAAAGAGTCACACCGCATTAATGGTGCCTCTCCCCAAACTCTAGGCCGCATTAAAGACACCGACCCAGAAGCCACACCGCATTAAAGGATTTTAACAAAACGAACAGTGGAAATGACATAGGCTCATCGAAGCCAAGTATGAGCTGTCCTTCCCAAAAACCTAGTATAAAAGTTGATCCCCAGGTACGAAAAACTTTATCTAATTCCTCTAGATTTATGCACAAACTATTAAGGAGATATTGACTTTAGTATCGGAGACTCCCTGACTACCACCAAGGTCCCCCATTTTTCGTGTTTGCTTAAGTATGTTGGTGAAAACCCGAAGACCTGAGCTGAGGGAACTCGGCCTAAAGAAGCGCGAAACACGACGTTAACATTTGCTATTGTCAATTACATTTGAATGGAAAATGATTTACATGCAATATTTTTTACAACACTTTACGCAAATATGTTTTAAATATGAAGTATTTTTGTAAAACACCTAATAAAAGTAACATAATTTTACAAAATAACCCTCGTCTTACAATATTGTTGTGAAAATATGTTGTATGCATTATTACTCTATTTGAAATTTACAAAAGATTATTATTCAACATTTAATTCAAATCATCTCAATATCCAAACATAATTAATTCATTTGTTTTTTAGTGGCGCTAATTGTTTTACAAAACTTGTCACTTAACTTAGCATTAATTTTATCATTATTGGAAGGGTAATGACAAATGAACGTGTATGGCCAGAGACTTGGATATCACTAGAATCTATAATATAATATATCACTATAGTCTATAATATAATTATTGTAGTATATTATAATATACTACAATATATTATCACTATATATGTACTATAATATACTATTATATATTATATTAGTATATTAAAACAAGAAAATCGGACTGAACCGAATTGGAACTGGAACCAGTAAAATCGAAAATACTAGTTTAGGGGGGCAATCGGTGCGGAATAGATTTTTGAAAATGCAAAACCGGTGCATATATACTGGTTCGATCTCAAATTTTGTCCAAAACCGGACCCGTTACACCTACTAATGCTTATGTACCTCCCTAATGGGTGCAAAACTTATCTCATAAATAAAATATAACCTGATATCATATTTTGTAGATTTTTTTTTTAAAGAAAACTAATTACACTGTAAGTTTTCATATTTTGATAGCTCTGCGTAAATGCTCCCGCGTCCCTCATCAATCTATGTGGCAATATATAATTGTTCATCCCAACATTACCATTAGGTTATGAACTTTTATTTTTCTTTGCTTTTCCTCTCTCTCTCTCTCTCCAATCTCTTTTTTTTTTAATTACTTTTTATGGGAGCAGTTTAAGTTAGGTTTGATAGTGAGTTGAGATGAGATAAGTTAGATAAACGTTAAATAAAATATTATTAGAATATTATTTTTTAATACTATTGTTGTTTTGAAGTTTGAAAAAATTGAATTGTTTATTATATTTTATGTGAAAATTTGTAAAAATTGTAATGATAAGATTAGATGAGATAAGTTGAAAGGATTTTTCAATCAAACGATATTCTCGGAGTGGGATCACTACTTTTCTTTTTTTACATATATGGGGCATTAAGTAAAATCTTATATTTCTTTATATGAGATTTTCTTTATTTTTTTAATTTGTAAAAAGTCCTCACAATAATCGAACCCACAATTGTTTTGTTTCGAAGTTATTTCTATATTACGTTGTACGTGATAAGTTGTGATCATTTGAGAGACAAAGTTGGTATCATACTAGTCATCAGTATTATTTATTTATTTTTAAGAGTGAGGAAGCGCAAGGATCAGTTCGAAAGTAAGTACAACATATATAGTTCTTGTATTCCTCGTTATTTTTGAGATTTTGAAGGCTATTTTCCTATATTATATAACAGTTCCAAAAATTCATGACTTTCTTTCTGCACTTAGATAACGCGTACACTAGGTTTTAGGAAAAAGAAAATGTTTTTTTCTTATAAATGGTTCCACTCTCTGTTATTAGTTACTAGAGATCATACGAACCCAAAAATTAAATTAGATGCGATACCTTTTTGTATGCTTTCCATATGGAGCAAATTAATAAATCATTCGAATATGTATGAACTCGGTGGTTCCTTTTCTGAAGCCATCGATGAAATGGGAAATGTGGAATTCCGGCAATTTGATTTCGACGTTATTAAAGCTGCCACAAGCGACTTTTCTGATGCAAATAAGCTTCAAAAAGGGCGATTTGGGCTCGTTTATAAGGTATGAAAACAATATGACAAGGAAGAGTATTACCAAACATCTTTCAGAATTTTTCAAACTAATGTATTTTGTTCCCGAAAATTGATTCGAATTGTTTTATTTGTGCCTTACTCTCCCACATATACAGGGTAAGCTTTCCACTGGACAAGAGATAGCAGTAAAAAGACTATCGAAAAACTCTGGACAAGGAGATTTGGAATTTAAGAATGAGGTTGTATTAGTGGCCAAACTCCAACACCGGAATTTAGTTAGGCTCCTTGGATTTTGCTTGGAAGGGAATGAACGTCTTCTTGTGTATGAGTTCGTGACAAACAGAAGCCTTGATCACTATATATTTGGTACCATTGCATTCTATGTTTACATTGCGATGAAGATAATTTCATTCATTTCCTTGAAAGATCATAAATTTTAAATATTTGATCGAGTACGATTTCATGCATATGTAGATCCCAAGAAGAGTGCAAATCTAGATTGGGAGAGTCGATATAAAATTATAAAAGGCATTTCTAGAGGGCTTTTATACCTTTATGAGGATTCTCGACTTTGGATTATTCATCGTGATCTCAAAGCTGCTAACGTTCTATTAGATATACAAATGGATCCTAAGATTTCAGATCTTGGCATGGCAAGGATGTGTGTACTGGATCAGACTGAAGGCAGTACAAACAGAATTGTGGGGACCTAGTAAGTATATAAACATAATTGTTGGTTATTTGCATCAAGAAAAGGCATATAAAGATAAGGAAATCAAATTTGAGAGAGGGGACAACTGCGAATCTCATAGATCTCACATTGAGGAGTGGTCCACTGAGTGAGATCATACGATGTATTCACATTGGATTGCTATGTGTTCAAGCAAATGTTGCCGACAGACTAGACATGGCTACAGTTGTTCTCATGCTTAATAGCAATTCCATTGCTCTCCCTTTGCCCATACAACTAGCAAGTTTAATGCAAAATGGGGTTCCATTAGCCACATCAATGAAACTGGTCACTGATTGCAGGTCGGTGAGTCAGTACGAGGTTTCAATTACCAAGTTAGATCCTAGGTAGTGTTTTGTGGGTGTGGCCACAGTGTACGAGTTTTTGTGCAAATTTCACTTACAAATTTCTTTGACTGACTCTTGCTTCAATAGCTACGATTCATCTGATGTGCTTGCACCAAGAACCTACAACCAATATACAAAGAATTGCCAAGTCAAAATCACAAATCATTTTCTCTTCCAACGAAAAAGAAATTTTCATAGCATTAGTACAAGAAAGACACCATGCACTAATCAAGATATTGATCCCCGTCGAAGCCTGAGACTCCAATAGGATCGATGAGACTACAGACTTGCTCATATTCTGAAATTACCTAATAATTAACAGCCTTTATGTATCTCTTAGTACGAAAACAATGACGCAAGGTAACATTTGAAGAGCGTTTGCTCAAGTATGATACATGCATGCCTATTCAAGTTACAACATCATGTCAATTGTTTTTGTCTACTTTAGTGATTTGGGAAAAAAACGAATTAACTACCTATCGATCGAACAAATTTATAATTTGTTGGTGACTCTGCGAATCGAGCATTAATATATTTCGCTTAATTATTATCACCTGCATCCACTTATACACTTGTAAATGTATGGGAAGCCCCAAATGAGAGAAGTACTACTGCCGTTGGTCTTTACGGCCATGTGCAACGCGTCCAAGTCTTAAATAATTTTTTACTGGTTTTTACCCCTCAATTAAAATATTGAAGGAGAGAGTCAAGTGATACGTTCATCTATACTTCTTGGCAACGAGCAATGATGCGTAGTTCTATGCAAGCTTTTTGAAAATTGACGACTCTTTAGAAAAATTATTAAACACATCCTAACATATTTCATATATTTCAATCTAAAAGGTTAAACTTATCTCAATCTAAAAAAATTAAATTATCTCAATGAAACTTACAAAATATTATTATTCACAACTCAATTCAATCCATCTCAATATCTAAACATAACTAATTCATTTGTTTTTTAGTGGCGCCTACTGTTTTATAAAAGACTTGTACAAAGCTTGTCATTTAGGACTTGACTTAGCATTAATTTTATCATTATTGGAAGGCTAATGACAAATGAACGTGTATGATCAGACTTGGAATTTTCAACATCTAGCTGCCCGCAGTGCTTGTGCTTGGATGTTATAGATACAGAAGCAACACAAATTTCCTGATTGGCATCTTTAACAGCGCAAGTCCATCCTTCCTCTTCTCCGTAAAAACTAATAATTTGATCCGTTTGTACAGAGAGGTTGAGATTAGTTGAAATTGTTTGTGAATAGAATAAAATATTGTTAAAATATAATTCTTAATACTATTATTATTTTGATATTTGAAAAAAATAAATTATTTATTATATTTTATATGAAAATTAAAAAAAAATTATAATATATAATAAAATAAATGTATTGAGATTGATTTGAAATGCTTTTACAATCTAAACAAGAGCATGGCTCCTCGATTTGCAGGCCAACGTGAGAGCAGCAGAACAAGTTGAACAACGAAGATCACGTATCATTCAACGAAGAGAGAGGGAAAGAGAGGCATAAATTTCTCGGAATATATGATCTGTTGTAGATGTAAGTTTAATGATATTTTAATAATATTTATTTAACTATTATTCAAAACATCACATCTCATTTTATCTCATGTGTATCTAAACACAATTTTAATGTGCCAATTTTTATTGTTACTTTTCCTCACCTTTTAGTCGGTATCTCATATTTATCTTCCCGTGATTTGTCTTCTTTTCCAATAATCAAAACGACATTAAAACTAAAAAATTTGTAATGAAAATTTGGTTGACTGCGGTCTTTCGAGGGCTGGAACATGGGCCATTAATTTACAAACACAGTCCTGATGGTCAAGCTACTTAACCTTCCTTAAATTTAGTTAAAATTTTGAATATTTATAGGAGTAGGAGATATTGACGTTATTGACTGAATCCATGATTGCACCAATTCAGGATTCAGCCTTGCACAAAATCAGCCAACCATTATTCCCCTGATTTTTAGGAATTAGCCGTTACATTGTAAATATTTCTTATTTCCGTATCTTCATTTGTTTCCATACTTAGATAAGCTACATGTATCTATTTATATTGCCTATTCTTCATTGTAATGTATGTGAGATATAAAAGAAAAATCTTGTTTTTCATCTTCTTAACATGGTATCAGACTAAACACAATCCCCAGCCACTCTCTCATGGCTTCCTCTTCCTCTTCCTCTTCCTCTTCTTCTTCTTCTTCCAGCGTCCCCTCTCCCTACCATCTTCATCCCTCTGATTCTCCCAGTCTCATTCTTGTTTTTGGACTCCTTACAAGAGACAATTTCCCAAATAGCAAAAGGCTATGACTCGAGCCCTCAATGCCAAAAATAAACTGAGCTTCGTTGATGGTTCTCTACCCCCTCCCGACAAAACTTCTCCCAATTACCCACAATGGAATCAAACCAAAGATATGGTTCTTACCTGGATTCTCAACTCCATCAGCCCATCTCTTGCCAACTCTCTCGAGTATCACACCAGTCCACGTGAAGTCTGGATTGATCATCAATCTCGGTTTAGCCACGACAATAATGCCCGCCTTTACCACCTCAAGCGCGAGCTCTCCTCCCTACAACAAAATACACATTCCATTCATGAGTATTATAACCAGATCAAACAAATTTGGGATGAACTAAGTCATCTCCAAACTAGCAATGATCTTAAAGATCTTCAACAGCAAGCAGAAGATGAAAGAGTGTTTCAATTCCTTCTTGGCCTCAACGAATCTTTTTCTCCACTCTAGACTCAGATACTTGCAATGGATCCCCTTCCCCCTATCACCAAAGTTTTTTCTATTTTGTTTCAGGAAGAACAGCAGCGACTTCTTCATCTGCGAACACCGACGGCTGACTCTCTGGCCTTCGCAGTTTCATCTGGTGCCTCCAAGAGTCTCTCTCGTTGCTCGGAATGTGGCAAAACAGGCCATATTCGTGAACGTTGCTGGAGAATCATCGGGTACCCCCCTGGCCGAGACAATCGATCCAAGCCCCGCCCTTCTCTCCTCGACAAACCACCATCTGGGATGACTCCGGTAGCCAACGCCGCATCTTTCTCCTCTGATTCATCCCCGGTACCAGGCCTGACGCTAGAGCTCTACTAGAAATTACTTGATCTGCTCAACCCGCAACCCCCCTCAGCAAATTTTGTTGGTAACGTCAACTCATCTTCTCCCTCATTTGATAGCCGCCATGACTGGGTCATGGACAGCGGAGCCAGTGCCCACATGTGTCACGACCGAGCCACCTTCACCGAGTTTCATGCCCCTTCTTCCCCCCAATCAGTTCAGCTTCCCAATGGACATACTATCTCCATTGAAGGAGTCGGCACATGTATCCTATCCGAAACCCTCACCATATCAAATGTCTATTTTATCCCTCAGTTTCAATTTAATCTCTTATCAGTCCCTCAACTTACCTCTAATACCCCTTGCATTGTTTCTTTTTCTTCTACAAATTTTTTCTTTCAGGGCCCACAGTCGACGAGGCTGATTGGAGCGGGTGATTTTTGCAATGGGCTTTATGTGTACCGGCCCAATACCGTCATGGCTCTCTCTGTGCAATCCACTGCTAATAAAGACTTATGGCACCAACACCTAGGTCATCCTTCTCGTCTTCTCCTTCCTCAAATTTTTAATGCTTCATATGTTATTTCAGACTGTGATGTTTGTGCTCGTTCTAAGCACACGCGACTGCCTTTTTCTTCTACTACTAATAAAAGTACTTTTGCTTTCAATCGCATTTTCTGTGACATTTGGGGTGGTTATCATACACCTTCAATTTGTGGTGCCCATTATTTCCTTACTATTGTTGATGACTTTTCCCGCACTACTTGGATCTATCTCATGCGTCATAAATCTGAGGCTTAAACACATCTCATGCATTTTTTCGCTCTCATCCACACTCAGTTCAATATAATGATTAAAATAATTTGAACTGATAATGGACAAGAATTTCTCTCGCACAAATTTCAAACCTATCTTCACACTCACGGCATTATTCATGAGCGTACCTGTGTAGAAACTCCGTAGCAAAACGGCGTTGCGGAACGGAAACACCGACACCTCTTGAATATTGCTCAAAGTCTTCGTTTTCAAGCTCATTTACCTTTAAAATTTTGGGGCGAATGTGTCCTCACTGCGGCCTATCTCATTAACCGCACACCGAGTCTCACTCTCCAAAATAAATCACCCTTTGAACTTCTCTTCAATACCATCCCCAATTACAGTCATCTCCGTGTATTCGATTGTCTTGTTATGCCCAAACCCTCCGTGCCTCTCGAGATAAATTTTCTCCTCGTGCCTGTAGATGCGTTTTTCTTGGTTATCCTGGTACCCACAAAGCATACAAGCTCTATAACCTCGACACTCAAACCATTATTTTCTCCCGCGATGTCACATTCCATGAACACAAGTTCCCTTTTCAGGATCTTCCCGATCTTTCCGACTCACCTCTTCCCATCCTTCCCTTACCTGTTCCCGAGCTTATCTTACCAGATCCTCCTCTCATTTCTCCCTCTAGCCCCTCTGATCCCCCACCTCTTGTATCTTCTCGCCCTCGACGCGCTACTTCTCGACCTGCATATCTCCATGATTATGTTTGTCCGACGCTACACACTGAGCCCACAGCATCATCACCTGCTGCACGCACCTCAGGTACTGCTCACCCTTTATCTGCTTTCCTTTCTTATTCCCGGTTTTCCTCATCTCACCTTAATTTTTTACATGCCCTCACTGCTTCTATTGACCCTTCTTGTTATTCCGCTACCATTCGCCATTCTCATTGGCGAGATGCTATGTTTGCTGAACTCCGTGCCCTTGAAGCAAATTCCACCTGGACTCTTGAGCCTCTACCACCTGGTAAGAAACCCATCGGTTGTAAATGGGTATTCAAAACCAAACTCAAAGCAGATGGTTCTCTTGAAAGATATAAAGCTTGGTTGGTTGCCAAAGGTTACACGCAAATTGAAGGTCTTGACTATCATGAGACCTTCGCACCCGTTGCAAAAATGACCACTGTTTGCTGTCTGTTGGCTGTTGCGGCTGCTCAAAGATGGATCATCCATCAACTTGACATCAATAATGCCTTCCTCCATGGAGATCTTAATGAGGAAGTGTACATGACACCACCTCCCGGTTATTGTCCTCAGGGGGAGACGCGTGTCTGTCGTCTAAGCAAATCTCTCTACGGCCTCAAACAAGCATCCCGAAACTGATTTTATAAACTAACCACTGTGCTTCTTGATGCAGGTTTCACTCAATCTCAAGCAGATCACTCTTTATTTTCCTTGGCACTCCCACCACTATCACTCTCATCCTGGTTTATGTCGACGATATTCTTGTTGCTGGCAATGATCTCTCCCAAATTGAAGTTTTCAAAAGAGTTCTTTCTACACAGTTCAAAACCAAAGATCTTGGTCCCCTCAAATTTTTTCTTGGTTTCGAAGTTGCTCGCTCCTCCAAAGGCATCTTCCTCAACCAACGAAAATATGCTCTTGATATTCTGAATGATAGTGGTCAACTTGGTTCTTGGATCGCTCCCTTTCCTATGGAACAGAACTTGAAGCTCACCAATCATGATGGCACACTCCTCCCTGATCCCAGTATCTATCGCCGACTAGTTGGATGCCTCATTTATCTAACCATTACTCGCCCTGATATTGTCTTTGCAATGAATATCCTCAACCAGTTCATGCATGCCCCTCGTGCTCCTCACATGCAAGCAGCCACCTGTGTTCTCTGATACATCAAAGGCTGTCCAGGCCAAGGCATTTTTTTCTCATCATCCAACAGCCTACAGGTTACAGCCTATACTGATTCAGATTGGGCAAGCTGTCCTACTACCCGTCGCTCCACCACCGGATATTTCATTCAACTTGGCACAAGTCCTATCTCCTGGCGTACAAAAAAACAGACGACAGTGACCCGCTCTTCTGCAGAAGCTGAATACCGTACCATGGCCGTCACCACTTGCGAACTCACCTTGCTGAAACAGCTTCTTACTGATCTTGGTATTCCCCACCCTGAGCCTTTCCACTTACATTGTGACAATCAGTCTGCTATTCACATTGCTCATAATCCTGTCTTTCATAAGCGTACCAAGCATATTGAGATTGACTATCACATTATTTGAGATAATATCCGGTCCGGCCTCCTCACTGCTGTCCATACTTCATCTCATGAACAAGTTGCCGACATCTTCACTAAAGCTTTAGGACGCGAGCTTTTTCATCACTTCTCACGCAAGTTGGGCATTACGGATCTTCATGCGCCAACTTGAGGGGGAGTATTGATGTTATTGACTAAATCCATGATTGCACCAATTCAGGATTCAGCCTTGCACAAAATCAGCCAACCATTATTCCCCTGATTTTTAGGAATTAGCCGTTACATTGTAAATATTTCTTATTTCCGTATCTTCATTTGTTTCCATACTTAGATAAGCTACATGTATCTATTTATACTACCTATTCTTCATTGTAATGTATGTGAGATATAATAGAAAAATCTTGTTTTTCATCTTCTTAAAAGGAGATGGTATTCCGAAGCCTTGCCGGACTCTGACTCCGATTATTTTTCATCCTCCAATTCTCATTTGGATTCCAAACTTTAAATTTTCCGATTCCGTCAAAGTCGGAGCTCCCACCCCAAATTCAAATATGGACTTAGTGCACTGTATCCTAGAAAGTTCGCTTAGAAAATATCGTCCTTACACGCACGACATAAAACTTGTAGACCTTGTCTAGCGTGACTGCTTGGAATTTTCAACATCGTGCACTTCGGGGCTTGAAATACTGAAGTCTTGCAGAACCAGGTATACTTTTCTCATTCATCTTTCTCTAATCAAAGTTGGATTAAAAAAATAATCAATATATATACGAGATGAGTAGATAAAGTGAAAGGGGATTGTCTTTGGTTTCGGAGAATATTTTACAGAGGAGAAAATATTTTATGGTACTGAGAGCACCAGTACTTCATCACCTCATTCGATATCTTTAACGAAGCAAAGTACATCATCACCTCGTTAGTATTTTTTTTTTTTTAAATAGATTTTTCGTATTCTTGGAAACAATTGAAATGCTCTTTCATCACGCAATACCACCGATACAGAAAAAAGTAATCGTATTAATTGTTGAGAAATAATTTGTTCATGCTCAAAACGATAAGATTTGCACAAGTCTTTATAAAAAATAAATTTAACATTTAAAAGTTTCAAAAAACTATTTTTTTTTGTGAGACCAATTTTTTTTTATAAAAGATCTACATGAGACTTGGTGCTTTGAGGTTGAAATGTTACAATTTACTGTACGTGTAGTGCTAGATTTTGAATGATTAATTGGATCGCAAAGTCGATTCAAGATTGAAGATTCTATGGATAAAAGAATCGAACGATGATGGATTAATGGCCGAGGGAATTTAAGTACTGGGCAAGAAACTCTTGAAAAATGACTCTTTTTGGATGCTAGAAGTATCTCATATCATGCTAGAAGTAATACTTTATAACGTATTTTTTTCTTATTTTCGTTCCATTATATAAAATATTATATTAATATCATCCTTAAATTATTTTTATATATATTTTTAAAAAATTAAGATTAAAAGTTGATGACTAGTACCATTAATATATCATTAGATACATTATTAGTTGGAAGGGTAATGACCAAATGAACGTGTATGACCAGAGACTTGGAATTTGGAATTTTCAACTTCTAATTGCCCGCAGTGCTTGTATGTTACAAATACATGAGAAGCAACGCAAATTTCCAGATTGGTATCTTTAACGTACAGCGCAAGTCCATCCTTCCTATTCTCCATAAAACCTAATCATATTGGTTCCTTGATTTGCAGGCCGAAGAGAGAGGCACAACGAAGATCATGTGTTATTCAAAACGACTTTTATTGCTCGGTATCCTTCTGATCTTACTTCCTGTTGCTCCCACGCGGGCTCAGGTCAGATGCTCTCAAACTGGTAACTACACCAGCAACAGTACCTACAGGGCAAACCTCGTTGGCCTCCTGGCCTCCATGTCTTCCAACACGAAGATCGATTACGGGTTTTACAATTTCTCCGCCGGAGAAAATTCCGACAAAGTGAACGCGATTGCAATTTTTAGAGGAGACCTTACGCCGGATAAATGCCGTAGTTGTATCAATTCCACAAGTCAAGAACTCTTACAGTCTTGTCCCAACCAGAAGGAGGCAATCTATTGGTCCGGTGAATGCAATGTCCGATACTCAAACAAATCTATATTTGGCGTTATGGAACAGCAGCCTATGATTGCTTCTTATAACGTAGCAGACGCACCCGACATAGAAGGGTTCAAGAGCGTGCTAGGACCCCAGCTAGATAGGCTAAGAAATAGCGCTGCACATGGAAATTCTACTCGCAAGTTCGCTCTGGGAAGCGAGAAAGCCCCAAACTTCCAAACAATCTATGCACTTGTGCAGTGTACTCCTGATTTGAACTCGCTGAACTGCAACGACTGCATGCAATCAATGGTTGGATATGCATCACTATGTTGTAATGGAAAGCAGGGAGGAATATGGGCAATACCAAGTTGTTATTTAAGGTATGAGACATACCCTTTCTATGACCCTGAAGCTGAGCCACCACCTCCGCCACCGCCTATATCGCAGCAAAGTTCGCCCCCCAGCACTACAACTGCTTCCACCCACACAAGGTACGTATGGTAAGCAACATTTCGTTCTGTTTTGGTTCTACAAGGTATATAAATCCTACTGTGCCAACGTTTTATCATTTATGGACCGTAAAGGGATTTTGAGAGAAGAATATTACATATAAATTAGAATTTCGATTGGCGATTAGACAATTATTTTTTGTAATCGTAGTTATATATCTTTAACTGTACCATATTCACCTCCCGAAATGAGCTATCTTTATGCAGCACTGTATTTCCTGTCTAAATAAACTTTATTCCACAAAGAGAGAAAACGAATGGTCCCCTGGGCGGTGCCGTCTCGGCGTCTCCCCAGCTGTAATTTTGAAACTACCTTTCAAGTCTGTACCCTCTAAACACGTTAGGAAATAAATCCCTGAAGTTGTTATAAATTTTTACTTTACAAGTCTCATAAGTCCTTTAAAAAAGGGTAGAACTCAAATGAAAAAAAAAAAAAATTATAGGGTAATTAGTCTTTTATATATATATATATATAGGATTTGCATGAAATTTACACACCTTAAACCTATATTTAACATTAGTATTTAAAGGAAGTATTCAACGCATTGAATTAATAAATTAAATAATAGTTTGATCAAAAAGTGAGAAAGGTGTTAAAATATTAATTAAATAACTAAGCTTCTTTTCCCACCGATTAAATTATTAGTGACATTTATTTATTTTCATTGAAAACCAAAAATAATAACACAAAGTACTTCAGAATTGAAATGCAAGAATCCATAGTTGTTTTTGGTCCTCAACTACTTGCATATTAATTAACAATTTGTTGTAGTTTAAAAATTAGTTAGGGTGGTGTCGAAACTATGAAGGGTGAATACCCTCTCGTCTATAGTCGGATCGTGCAAATCGCTAATATCGTTCAGTCGAATTTGGGAAAAGAAAAAGACTGACTCGATCAGTCTCTTTTAGGAAACTTTGCCAACTTGCACATCGAATGAAGATCATAATGTTAATTTTCATGATTAATGTATACACACACTCACACTCGGCCTGTACATTAATGCTTCTAGTTCCAAATTTTATAAAACAAAATTCTATAAAGCCAAGTGCTCATGTAGCACCAATTTTGTCTGAAAAGGTCAAAATCGAATCAAGTAGTACTGCTTGTCATCATTATAGTTTCACAAAAGCAAATGAGAGCTAGGGGCTTCAAATTTAACCAACAAATTCCAACTCATTCATGCATACGCGCAAATAGATGCGAAAGCTCTAAGTTTAAGCCATTGCATAGGCAGTCTTTAAAAGCCTGTTACATAAGATGGTGAAGTAGATATACATTATCACCTCTCTTCATAGTGACATGATTTTTGTACACCTGAAGACCCTTATGCGACCAACATCGATCTATACTTATAGTTTTGAAATAGGTAAACCTACAATTGTGATAAAACTCATGTTAAGAGTTGAGAAATTAGTTCCCCGACTATGATTTTGGTGGTGTTAGAAAGGTTATATTACCCAAGGCCTTGGAATTGACAATGCTTGGAGATGCAGCTGGAGGTGGCACATTCGGATTGAGGGTTGATTACAGTTAGGGTTTCGAGATTTTGGGTTGGGTTAGGTTTCGGGATATAGGGTTAGGGTTAGGGTTTTGGGATTTAAGGTTAGGGTTAGGGTTTCAGAAGAGGGCTTCGTTGCTCGGAAGATGTGGGGAAGACGAGGGAGAGGCAGAGATTCGTCGCTTGGGGAAGACTTTCGGCTTCAGGTTTCGATTTAGTGGATGACAAAGGGGAGATTTCGTGGAAGGCGAAGGGGAGACTAGTGGGAAGCAGAGGATCTTTACTGCTCGGGGAAGACGAAGGGTCGATTTCGGCGTCGATTTCGTAGGGAGGCTAGAGTGTTGAAGAAGAATGGAGGGAGACAAGGTCGGGGGTAAAAAATGGAGGGAAGAAAAATACGAAACATTTTCCATGAAGGCAACGGTTCCCCTGCGGTTCTCCTTCCCGGTTGCATATAGTGTTTTTCAATTTTATTTATACCTAACATCAGATATTTGATTCAAAATCAGTCTCTTTTAAACAAATTTTTGGTTTCGTTTTGATAAAAGCAGTACTCTGGTGCCTGCAGGGAAGGAAAGTAACTCATCAAGAACTACAATTGTTATAGTGGTGTCGGTTGTTGTTTCTGCTGTGCTAATCTTCTTCATGTCATGTTTCTACAATTTCTATTTAAGAGTGAAGAAGCCAAGGCAGAAACTTGAAAGTAAGTTAAGTATTTGTTTATTTCACATTTTGCTATCATTTCTTTAAGTAGCAGGGAAAATATAGATATCTAGACACCTTGCTGCGTGCCTTTGACTTGATGCATCTCTAGAGAAATCTTCTCTAAGTTAATTGCATTTCTTTAAATAATATTTGCATTAGTACTTTTCTTCTGGCGATGCATTAATCTAATTCATATTGTTTTTACGTGAAGGCGTGGATGAAATTAGTAGTGCTGATTCCTTGCAATTTGACATCGGGAAAATTAAAGTTGCTACAGACAACTTTTCTGCTGCAAACAAGCTTGGACAAGGTGGATTTGGTATTGTTTACAAGGTAATGAGACCCAATCGAGTCGTGAATTATGTCATTTTACTCGTCATAGTTAGTTAAATCTAAAATCATGAATGTTGAGGTTAGATATGCTAGATTTTGGTATATTCATATCTTTCAGGGAGAGCTTCCAAATGGACATGAAATAGCTGTGAAGAGGTTGTCCAAGACTTCTCAACAAGGAGATCTAGAATTTAAGAATGAGGTCGAGTTAGTGGCAACGCTTCAACACAGGAATTTGGTAAGGCTCCTAGGATTCTGTTTGAAAGGAAAGGAAAGACTTCTAGTCTATGAGTTTGTACCTAATGCAAGCCTTGAAAAGTTCATATTTGGTATGTTTGCCAGTCCTCTCAAATCCCAAATTCTATTCATAGTAATTACATTTTAATGGAATTGTCCTGTCTTCCACTTATATTGCTTCAACATGTAATTCACAGTACATTTGCGTGAATATGCAGATCCAAACAAGAGTGTACTAATGAATTGGAAAATGCGTAACAAAATTATAGAAGGCATTGCTCGAGGACTTCTTTACCTTCACGAAGATTCGCGACTTCGTATTATTCATCGTGATCTCAAGGCTAGCAACATTTTGTTAGATGCAGATATGAATCCAAAGATTTTAGATTTCGGCACGGCAAGATTATTTGTACCAGATCAAACTCAAGGCAACACGAGCAGAATTGTGGGCACCTAGTAAGTATATCAACATAATCTATAGCTAATAACTAGGATGTAGCATGCTATAGACAAGTAACACCTACAGTTTTTGCCATAGAAACAAACATGAGCAAGGAGGTCCTTTAAACCATCTCCAATATATAAGATGGAATGAACTTCATAAAAAACTACTTGTACCAAAAGCTATGATGTCCTTCAACTTAAACTAATGCTGCTGATAATGTTCACCTGCAGCGGATACATGCCTCCAAAATATGTAATGCACGGACAATTTTCAATAAAATCTGATGTGTTTAGTTTTGGCATGTTAGTTCTCGAGATAGTGAGTGGCAAAAAAAATAACTCTAGTTTTCAGGGAGAGAATGAAGCTGGCGGCCTTCTAAGTTATGTAAGTGCAAATTTTTTCTTTTTTATATGCATTTCCTTCTTATCTCAAAGTCTGACCAAATGGTAAGTCATATGATGTTGAAAAAATAAATGAATGTTCTGTGCTTATTGTGGTGTCTCCCAATGTAACCATCCTGTAGGCATGGAAAAACTGGAGGGAGGGGACAACCTCAAATCTTGTAGATGCCACATTAAAGGCCAGGTCAACAACTCAAATAATGAGATGCATCCACATTGGATTTTTATGTGTTCAAGAAAATGTGGCTGCCAGACCAACCATGGCTACAGTCGTCCTCATGTTTAATAGCCACTCTGTTACTCTACCAGTACCCTCGAGACCTGCATTTCTTATGCACAGCACTAGATCAGATGTGTCGTCCCAATCGGAGAACGGTGTTGGGGTAACAAGACCAGATACGCGTCGAAGTAGATCTATCCAAGCCTCAATAAATGAAGCTTCAATATCTGAGCTAGATGGTCGCTAACTTTTAATGGAAGCTAGTGGGAATGCAATTCTACAGGTTCAAGATTCCCATCCCCCACCCCTTGTTTTTTAATTTCTTAAGCAACTTCTCTATAAATGAAGATGGTGCATTGGTCATGTGTACTTAGGCAGCAAAAATATATATGGTGTCATTTTCTTCATCCCAAATGTTTAGACGTGATTAAACTTTAAAGTTTAAATAGTACTTAAGTTTCCCTGTAGTAAATGTTGTGATTAATTCCCTCCCCCGATCTAGGATGGTCATTTTTTCCTTTTTTCTTTTTTTGAAATCTAATTTTTGCGATTATTTTCTCAATTTTCTTTTCTAGTAAATTTGTTAATTAAGAATTTTGTTATTTTTTCTTAAATGTCTATATAAAGCATGTGAAATGACACATTTCGAACAATTATTGGAGCTGACAAGACGTCTCCAGTGGTTTATTGATATGAATGTAACGACAGATAGAATAATTTCGATAAATGGTGAAAATTTCAGAGATTAGAAGGTTCAAATTTTAGAGTTAAGAGACCAATATATTATTATCTACTCAGACAAGCGAAATGGCTTTCCAACCCTCTCGATTTCTTGATTAAGATGATCATCTTGTTTGTGACGAAAAGTATGGATACTTGTGAGGGTATTTAAATGAGATTTGTGATATTAATTTACCATTTTTTGACAACAAAGCACACTGCATATTCTTTTTTTTTAAGAAGAGGACAATATCTCAAGTTTATTAATAACCCTCACTTGTGACGGAAAAAAAACCGTAATTACATTTAGAAACCTTAAACAACTAGCCGAAGTACAAGAAAAACTAGAAAGGCAAAGCAAATGACCAAAGCAATATGAGTTCCTCTTTGGAATGGAAATTCCTACACTGTGGGTTTAGCAGCAGCCAATAATATTTTGACATATCAGACTTCCTCATGGTAAACTCCTACACTGCATCACAGCATATCAAAAGCAAAACTCCCTCTCACCCGTATATGTGTTTTCCTCCTGTGAAAAGAGACCCTTCGACAACTTCACAATTTGCACCCACCTCATTGCCGCACGCTGTACGGCCATCACACAAGCGTACAAGACAATTCTTCCACCCAAATAATCCCTCTGAAGCTCCACCTCTGAAGTTCATCATTTCTTTCTCACTCACCCAGCAAAACACCCAAACACATTTTCCCCTCATACAAACCTTCACCAAATATTGGCATTCATCAAGATTACAGAAGATTAGAGAAAGAAAACAACCCAAAAAAAATATCTTTTTTTTTTTTTATATTATAAATGTCAGAAATTATTTCCCATATATTTCTCAACAAGAAAAGCAAGCTTTATCTTTTACACAAGGGAAAGCATTGAAGGAAGCTTGAGAAACTTAAGGAAACAAAATCAAAACAGTAGCAACTATCTTGCATCTGAGAGATAAAAAAGTGAGAACTAAATTGGCGGATTTAATCCTTTTTAAATGGCTAAGATTGTGGGGTGAAAAATAGAAAAATTCTATACGGAATTTTTTCGATATATGGAAGGAGTGTAACAACTTTAATGGATTTGATAAACCTAAGTGAATTAAAAATTGAAAAATAAAAATGGTAAGAAAAAAAATATATTGAACTCACAGATCTGGTGGTGAGTCAGTTTCCAGGGTTAAACTAGGAGAGAGAAACTGTAGAGAAGAAAAGAGAAAAAGAGGGAGGGAGGAGGTTTCGGTGGATGGCATGAGAAGTTTGGAAGGAGAGGGAGAGAGAGAGAGAGAGAGAGAGAGAGAGAGAGAGAGAGAGAGAGAGAGAGAGAGAGAGAAGGAGGGATGATGAAAGTGAGGGACAAAGTTTTTTCTTCCTCTGCAATGCGGTCCACAGTTAAGAAGATGTGGGGTCTATGTGGCTAGTCACAATTGGATGTTGTTATTTGGAGTAGATCGGATGTACCTGTGGAAAGATTTTCTCAAGCAATATAAGAACTTGCAAAAAGGACAGTAGCAAGTGAGATTATCAAGAACGAAGAAAACATCCTACCAGGAACGACATTAAGAGATCCGTAGATAAGGAAGGCCAATTTTATCCATATGAAGAAGGCCTTTTAAACTAGTAGGTAACATACAGCTATCTCCAGACCAGTCCATTTTTGAATCCTTAACTCCACTCTTGGCAAGAGAACCAGCTACAACGTTTCCTTCCTTAAAAGTATGATTCACGCTGTACTCCATAGACTCTAGATAAACAAGTAACTCATCCTAAAAATCTTTTAAATACTAAATATTACATTCACTCCTAGTGATCCAATCCACAAGAATTTGGGAATCAGTCTCAATTTCAACCCTATGAAAGCCATGTTGATAGCACCTCTGAACCCCTTCCAATAAACTCTTCAATTCAACGAAGTTATTAGAGCTTTGGCCCAAGAAGACAGAATAAGCCACACACAAATTTTCATTCTAGTCCTAAATAACACCCCTGCTCCTGACGGCCTAAGGTTACCAAAACTACTCTCATTCATGTTAAGTTTTACCCAGCCCTGTTGGGGCTTGTGCCATCTAACCACACGAACCTTCTTAAGTTTGGAAAGTAAAACCGAGATCTCTAACCGATTTAAAATAGCCACATCCTAATTGGGTAGCCTCAACACTATCATGATCATTTGCATAATCTGGCGAAGCCACAATTTTATAGCATGCCAAACATATTTGGATACACAATGGTCAAAATAAAAACATGCCCATTATCCTACACCTTCACAGTCACAAATTGATTTGAGCCAGCCAACCAATTAATGAAAACAATTGAGTTCCACAGTGGTCAGATTTTTCCTTCCATTGCTTCATTAGTAATAAAAGAGTCACAGCTAAACTTGCTCAAAAGATTTGGGATTTTTCCTTCCAGTAGGAAAGGTTCAACCAGTGCTAAAATCCTGGGCCTATATTTTTTAATAATTTTTCTCAACCGCATTTGAGATTATCTCACTCCCCAAATGTTCCAAAAAAGGATGGGGCTAATCATAGATTAAGTTTAGAGGGACGAATTACTGCCCTAGTGGAGCTCCTCTTTGGAAACGGACCGACCATGATTCTTGAAATTTTTTAATCTGTGCTACAATCCTTTTGCATATCTGCTTTTAGCTTGTCTCTCTCACCTTCATTTTTGGACTGAGCTTCATCATTATTTAGTCTCAGGTTGTTATCACCATCAACATCATAAGCCTCTGGATTGATTGGATCAAATTCCACCATTTCCATCTGACCCATTTCCTCCTCTATGGGACCAAGCCTAAATTCATTTTGTGCTTCCACCAACATAATTGATGTTGGCCCACCACTAAAACCCACCTTATCCTCTTCGACTAGCTGCTTGGACTTAAAACCCTCACTCGAAATTGGCACAAAACCTGCACCAAGTGGGCTGTTTACAGCCACCACCATTTTGCACAAAGCCTGCATCGAGTGGACTTCATTCATGAGAGGCTCGTCAACTTGATTTCTTCTCTCTCCACCTAGTGTTCTGTTATCCGTCACCACCATCCCCGATTGAGCAAGGACAGTATCTCCTTCCCCATCGACCATCTCCTCCACAAAAAAAGTAGGTGTCACGGCATCCTGCTCAAGCAAAGCAACCAGTGCATCATTATTAGCCAGTGCATCATCATCCACCTGCGCACCATCAAAATTTGGAATTGTAGTGTTTTGTGCATCCTTCCGCATCCAAACTTTCCGACCTCTGCCTCCCTCTCCCTACGACTTTTCTTCATTTGTAACCTCCAATTTGTAGGTAGATCTATTATGTCTCTGGATGTGGCATCGATTACAGAAGGCTGGCAAGGTTTCGTAAATTACTTCATGAAGCCTACTCGACGGGTGATTGGGCATTCCAATCCAAACGGACTCTATAAAAGGCTTAGACACATCCATACTAATACAGACTCGGGCGCTGTCTATGCGTGTTGCACATCTTGTGCTATTATCTCTTCGAATGAACTGGCCAAGTGGCAGAGTAATGTTACGCAGGAATGACTCGTGGTAGTAGTTTGGTGGCAGTCCAGGCAGCACAATTTTAAGAAAATCAGATTCGATAGCAAACTTGATGAAAACGAATCTCGGTTTAAGCATTGTTGAAATGACAGGTTTGGACTCCAGTCCCCATCGACTCTGTATGAAAGCTTGGATCTTGTCTAACGATGGCCTCTTTCTCAAGAATTTCAAAACTAGAGAGAACCGAAAAGGAAAAGTAGATCTATCCACCTCTTCCTTTGTGAAGGCAACATACGGAACACCTTCAAAATATTTCAATGGCCTCATCGGAATTTCCACTTCAGGAAGGGTCTTTGGTGCTTGCGCTACCATCTCTGCAAAAGATCTCTGTTTTACTTGCAGCAGCAGAGGTCTTTGACGAACCCCATCAGCAGCCATGCTGCTTGCACAATTCGAAAACCGAGCAGACCAAAAAAATTGTTGTCCATACATCAAAAGTTGTACGTCTAACCTGCACTGCTTTTTTTTTTCTTCGTGCTTCAAAGAGACATACAATTGGTGTTTTTGACTAGGGCTGTAAATGAACCAGTCTACTCGATAGCCCACTCGGTACTCGCTCGGTTAAACTTGAATCGAACTCGACTCGTGAAAAAAAAAACTATTTCGTGAAAGCAGATACCCGCTCGATATGTAAATGACACATACCCGAGAAAACTCAACTCGACTCGGTTAAGGCTCGTTAAGGCTCGCTCGTTTATGCTTGAGTCGACTAGTTAGCTCGACTCGATTAAAATTCATTCATATATTGATAAATATATACATACATCTATGTATATATACATATATATATATATATATGTATGT
The DNA here is from genome assembly GCA_029856935.1 of Cyclocarya paliurus. Lineage (NCBI taxonomy): Eukaryota > Viridiplantae > Streptophyta > Magnoliopsida > Fagales > Juglandaceae > Cyclocarya > Cyclocarya paliurus. The sequence continues at coordinate 27,968,954 of CM056951.1, forward strand.
ATTAGCTAATAATATAAGCATACTACATTTATAATTAAATATATAATATGTAATCTAATTACTTATGTTTATATAGTGAATATACTTTATAGGTATATTTTATAATTTGTATAATAATTAGTCGATAAAATTTAATAATTTCATATTCTAGTATGTGGAAACAATATATGAAATAGATATATGCTATTATATTAAGTGTATGTATTAATAATATATGTAGGCTAATATATTGTTATTTTGGATAAATATTAACTAGTTAGATATTTTAATTATTTATAAATTTCTTAAAGTTTTATAATTCAATAGAGATATACTTGTTAGTTGTATAAATTCAATATGAGATCTTTTATTTTATTTATTTATTTGATTAATTATTAAATTTTATTCAGAAAAAAAAAATCGAGCTCGAGCTCGAGTTCGGCTCAACTCGAACTCGTTTGTGGGACGAGCTCAAGCTCGAGCTCGAGTTAAGAGTTTATCTTATTGAGCCGAGCTTGAACAAAGAATAAAAAAAAATCTGGAACTCGGACTCGAGCTCGAGCTCGAATATTTTGAGTCGAGCCGAGCTCGGCAAGCCAAAGCTCGGCTCGATTAAAGCCCTATTTTTGACGCGGTGCAGAATTAGATTTGTTAATCATGACATCACGCGTGTTGTGCTAGTCCATATATACTCCAAGGAAAATAAATCGGCCTCCCGTTTTATTTGTCCGATTGAGCTTTTTATTTTTTTTTAGTTTTTATATTATTTAGTGATTAAAAAGAAATTATTTAATAATATTGTGAATTTTTTTATTTTTTAAAAAATATGTAAAAAAACTAAAATTTAAAAAAAAAAATTCACATTATTTTTTTAATACTTTAAAATATTTTTAAAAAAATAAAAAAATTCGTAATATTATTAAAATAATATTTTTCTAATCACTAAATAAAAAAATAAAAAAAAATAAAAAATACAATCTGGCAACAAAAAAAAAATAATCCAAATCGGACTCTCTAGCATTGGCCATACTCCAAGACCATCTTTTAATCTAATTTACAGACTCGAGATTTCAGGATCCTTCAGTGCTTGAATTCTTTTAAAACTCGGAATTTTCAGCATCATGAATTACAAAGAAGCAGCGCCAGTATATCCTTCCTATTCTCCTTGAAAATTACGGGAATCACATATATATGAGTTCAAACCGTTCTTTCGTTGGAATCTTTCAATTTGTAAACTAGAGATGGGAACAACCATGATCTGTTAATTGGAGAATACTTTTCTCCTCCGTACCTGTTGCTCCCACGGCTTAGAACATTCACATTGGCATGACCAAATAAGAAGTTTGGCTAAATTTTGTATAATTAATGTAAAAAACATCCTATATTGAATTGAGTAAATCTAAAATAATTTAGATTTTTGCTATAGTGGTTGGTTAAAGATGAAAAACCACAATTGATTCATTAAATATTAAAATACTAATTTCTCACTTCAAACAAACATTAAAATATTAGTTTCTCACTCTAAACAAAAATACTATTTGGTTTGTAATTAAGAAATTTAGATAGAATTTTTTATGAGTTTAATCAAATATTTTTTGTTATTAATTTAATAAAATTTTGAAAATATGATTTTTTTAATATTAATTTAATTAGAATATAATTATTATTAATATTTAATTGATAAAGTTATAAAATGTGATAAAAATCAATTAAATAATTTTTTTAAAATTAATAATATTTTATTATTATATAGAAAGTGAATAGATAATCTAATTTAAATATTAAATTTAAATAGAATAAATAAATATTAAAAAAAAGTGATATTGATTAAATTTTAAAAATGAATTTGAGCCTTGTCTTAGCATTGCTATCAAACTGGTAACTACGCCAGCAACATCAGTACCTACAGGGCAAACCTCATTAGCCTCCTGTCCTCCATGTATTCAAATTCCAACACAGATATCGATAACGGGTTTTACAATTTCTTCACCCGAGAAAATACCGACAAAGACAACGCTATTTTGAATGACAAAAATAAAACATATAATTTTAACTAAATTTTACCTTTTTCCTTGTAGTTGGTGAAGACGGCACTGAGGAGGAAGGGTCTGCCTTAACCCATGTCAACCCGAGCGGCTGAAGCAGGTCAACTACCTTTTTTTATTTGATCTCTATGTAGCAGATTAGGTGCGCTCTTCAGAAAATAAAATAAGAATATGCTTATTTATTCGAAAATAAATGTCAATAAATAATAATAATAAAAAGTCATGCTATCGGATAACAGTTACCAATTGTTTGACCGATAATAGTAACAGTTCTTCTAATAACAAGCGGGATGGTGTGCCAACACGCGTATCAATTCTTATTTTAGTGTTTTTGTCAGTTTATTAAAAACAGAAAAAGAAAAGAAGAAAACACGAAAAAGAAACATCAGAGGAGGAAAACACAAGCAAGAAACATCAAAGAAGAAGAGAGAAACATCGGAGAAGAAGATAAGAGGAAAACACGAAAGAAGAGGAAATTGAATATTTGTATCTCAGATGTCAATTTTTTCCCTATTCTTGTCCTTATTTTTTCCCGCAAAATTGTAGACATTGAACTTTCTACTAAAGCAGCTTAGTTTATGGGTTTGGAAAAAAGATGTTGGGTGGTTTCTTTCAATACTTGCAGACTAGCTAGGCTTCTTGCATTTCTCAATAAATTTTTTGATTAGTTATATAAAAAGAGTATATATGCTTGGACAGGTTGCGTGCATGCACACCCTTGTACACTTACTGGGCTTACAGACTGTTGGAAATATTTTTAAAATATTTAATTATATATTATATTTATTAATAATATTTTTAGGTTGATTTTAGAAGTTGTGAATTATTTTGGAAAGAGAGAAGATGTGAAAAGTTTATGGATGGTTATAGTATTTTATGTTTGTTTACTTGCCATAAGAACATTACTCGGCTCAGCACCACTTCATGCATGCACCATGCACGGCCTGCACGTCAACCCGCTGCACGTCCATCGCCATGAGCAGCTACACCTGTGCTTCCACCTTCACGTTCGGCAGCACCACTTCATGCATGCACCATGCACGGCCTGCACCGAAGGCACCCAGCCTCCACGCTGCACTGCATTCGCAGGATCCGCAACAACGCTTCACGGCCGAAAACCCAGCAAGCACCACCTTCCGAAGCCAGCACCACCTCCGCCAGCCTCCATGCATGCGTTCGGAGCATGCACAGCCGCAGCCCACATGCACAGCTCAACCGAAACCAGTCCCCTGTTTTGACACCAAAAAAATAGAGCAAGTTTCCAGCTCTTCCACCCGCTACCTCCTCAGCCACGCACGTCGCCAGCCTCACCCGAAGCCACCACACTGCCCAGCCATGCCAGACGCACGAAAGAAAAAGAAAAAAAAGAGATGAAAAGCTTCGGTTTTAATCGGACGCTGCACAGGAACGACGCACGGAAAAAGAAAAAAAATAAATAAATAGACAAGTCGGCTGGAGTTCGATGCAGCAAGAACAAGAGTTGGAAGAGATAGAATGAAAGAAAGAAAAAGAAACCGAAACAAAGAAGAATAGGTTCGGTGCAGTGCATATGTTCGGTGATAGCAGTTCGGTGCAAAAGAAAATAATGCACATGCATTTCGGCTAGACTCAGTGGAAGGAAGGAAAGAAAAAGAAAATATCATTCGGTGCATGCATGTCGTTCGGTGTAGCAGAAAGCAAGGAAAGAAAAGAAAAAAAAAAAAAAAAGATAGGCAACGGACGAAATGCATGCATGCGGGGCCAGTAAAATGCAGTGATGCATATAGAAAGAATCACGGATGAAACACTGAAAATGAAATAAATGAAGAGCAACAAATAAAGAAAGACGCACATGCAGTGACAAATGGAATAATTTTAAGTGGGGAACATGGCAGCTAAGTGATGTTCATTTATGTCCTTCTTTGATGCCTATATAAGGGGGTGTTAGTCTACAGTTGGGGGGTGTGGGAAGTGAGTTAGAAATTAGAGAGTCTGAAGTTAGAGTTAGAGAGTTAGTCAGTCGTGGTGTTAGAGAGTGTTAGTGAGTTAGAATGTTTTCAGTGTGATTTTAGAGTTAAAAATTCAGAAAAAAATAATGAGTGAATTTTTATAGTCAATTTTTATTTTTCTAAGTTCAATTTTTAATGTCGTGTAATTTATTCATCAGTCAGTTTCAATGTATGGCTCAGTGAATTTTATTTTTGTAAGTCTTTATTTTCAGTTTTGAGTTTGTTTAGTGAGTAAATTTTTAATAAATGTTGAGAGTCTATTTTATTTTTGAGAGTTTACTTTAATTGGAAGTTCAGATTTTTGGGCTGGAGAACACAGTCTCCATTTCCAAATATCGAGTTATTTCCTTCAATTTTTGTTTTTATTAAATTTTGAATTACTGTCATTTAATTTTCTCGCACTTTTAATTTCCTGCAATTTAAATTACTGTCCTTTAATTTTCTCGCACTTTTAATTTCCTACAATTTACATTACTGTCATTTAATTTTCTCGCACTTTTAATTTCCTGCAATTTACATTACTGTCATTTAATTTTCTCGCAATTTTAATTTCCTGCAATTTAAATTATCGTCATTTAATTTTCTCGCACTTTTAATTTCCTGCAATTTTAATTACTGTCATTTAATTTTTCTGCACCTTTAATTTTTACAATTTACTTTTATGTCATTTAAATTTTATTGTCCATTTACATTTCAGTTATTTAATTTCCAGCAATTTTAATTTACTGTCTTGTATTTTAATTTTTTTCACTTTTCATCATCCACTCAAAATCAACAAACATGAATCTAGTCCATGACTAGTAAATTTTCATTTCCATTTGCACTCCCATATTCATTGCACATATCATCATTTTTATTTTTATTCTCTCATTGTAACTATTTCCACCATTTTACACTAGTTTGATTTTTAAGCACTTTCCCTGTGGAGACGATTTAGGAATTTATTCCTAATTACTACGCGACACGCTCCTACACTTAGGATAGCCTTTGGGCTACTCATTTTCGAACGAGTCATCTAATGTATGCTATGACATGTACTAGACCTGATATTGCATTTGCAGTAGGCAAACTTAGTAGGTATACTAGTAACCCTAGTCAAATTCATTGGATAGCTGTACAAAGAATTTTCAAATATTTACGAAATACCATAAATTATGGTATTGAGTACAGCGGATTTCCTTCGGTAGTAGAAGGATACTCGGATGCCAGTTGGATAACTGAGCATGATGATCACAAATCAACCAGTGGGTGGATTTTCACCTTTGGTGGAGGAGCAATCTCCTGGGGATCAAAGAAGCAGACATGCATAACTGACTCTACCATGGCAGCAGAGTTTATAGCATTGGCTTCTTGTAGCACAGAGGCGGAGTGGCTGAGAAACTTATTGATAGAGATTTCAATTTGGCCAAAACCAATGCCACCAATATCTTTGCATTGTGACAGTCAGGCTACACTGTCGCGGGCCTATAGCCATATATATAATGGCAAGTCTAGGCATATTGGTTTAAGACATAGCTATGTGAGGCAATTACTCACAGATGGAGTAATTACAATTGATTTTGTGAGATCTTGTCAAAATTTGGCAGATTCGTTAACTAAAGGACTTGTAAGGGATTTGATGTGGAAGACATCAAAGGGGATGGGTTTAAAGCCTATATAACAAAATCACCAATAATGGAAACTCAACTCAACTCTTGAACATATCAAAACTTGAGTTCAATGAGCAAAGTACATTATATGTTCGTGATTTGCAAGTACTATGTTATTAAATTAGTTTTCAAACTAATTTAATCATCCCAAGGTTTGAAGTGTTTGGTACTGTAATGAAAATGAGAGGTTGAGCAAAAGCTCTTAATAGACTTATAACATGGTTATGTTAAAGTGTTTAGTTACAGGACACTTTTGATAAGTCTACCTATATGAGTGTCGGGGGTGGTGCCGCCTCCTATGCGAATTAGGCTTTGTCTCTAGAGCGCTCATGAAACCAGGATATTGACACAAGGCCAATCCACGTGTTGGCTTTTATGAACTACCCAAAGAGAAGAAAATTTATATGTGAGGTATATCCGGTTAATCGTATAGAATCGCTAGTTCAAAGCATGTCTACTATGCCATTCTGGTTAGCTTTTATGTATTTTCACTATGTGAAGGTTCAAGTCCAAAAGACACCTTCATTTATGTATAAGTTTTCCTATTCTAACCAAGATGTATTTTGAAAATGGTGGGGGATTGTTGGAAATATTTTCAAAATATTTAATTATATATTATATTTATTAATAATATTTTTGGGTTGATTTTAGAAGTTGTGAATTATTTTGGAAAGAGAGAAGATGTGAAAAGTTTATGGATGATTATAGTATTTTATGTTTGTTTACTTGCCATAAGAACATTAAATGGCCTAGTGGTATTGAGGCTCTAGATTTGTCTAAAGAGCCAAGGTTCGAATCACCCTCATGTCCAGTTGGGGTTTTTAATTGATTTATGAAGAGGCATGTGGCCAGACCAAGAGGCATGTGTGAGGTTCTCATGCAATGCAACGCTTGGGGCTCAACGCAAGGCACAAGCAGCGCTGCAATGCAATGCTTGGGAAAATGAAAAATAAAATTTTGAAAGTGTGCGCCTCATGACTCAAACCGGTGCCATTCAAGTGAAGAGGAAGCAAGGCAACCGTTGGACTAAGTCCAACTGTTGTGTCATTTGGCAACAGGCATAATATATATGCCTATTCCGAACAGTTTTCAGAAAAATGAAAAGTAATAACTTTTCGTTCGCAACTTTTGGCTATCTATAAATAGACCCATTGGCCTACCATTTTAGGATCCCAACATAAGAATTTCGAATTCTCTCTCTCTCTCCTAAATTTTTCACTTCTTCAAAACTTGTTAGAATATGTTTGTTCTCGAGAGAACAGATTTTCAATTTCTTGGTTGAATAGCAAAATCTAAGGGTATTCAGGGTCTAATTTCGTGTCTGCATAACGCAGTTAGACAAACAAACTTGTTATGGGCTTCATTGTATCTTGGAGGCAAATTCGCTTGTAACCCGTGTGCATACCGTTATTGGTGGGGGCGAATATTGTCTTAAGGAAAGCGACATTGTAACTCGTCTTGAAGCAAACTTTTCTCTCACTATTGTCTATTTTGCAGCCCCTAAGAATCAACACAGACTACCAGATGAAGGCTTATGGTTCAGAAAATGAGTGGGGGAATGGGATGCTATGGTTGGGGATGGAGGAGATGGAGCATTAAGATGGAAGGTTAGAGATGGAAGAGACCGGGGAGGAGATGGGGGAGAGGAGAACGCATCAAGAAGGTGATGGTGGAGAAAAGAAGAGATGGAGCATCAAGATGGTGGAAATGGAGCACTAGAGGAGAACTGATAGAAACACACCGTTTTCTACCATTACATGATCTTCTTGCCAAATTAAAACGCATTGTTTCACTAAATAGTACAACCAATCTAACTTTGGTGCGCAATCGGTACACGGCCAACTCGCTTGACTTTAGAGTTTTCTTAATAGTAATTTGTTTTTATTTTCTTTCCTTTTACAATTTTTTTAAAATATTAAAATATTTTAAAAATATATATAAATTCACTAATAATTACTTTCTTAATCATTAAGAAAAAAATTAAAAAAAAATCATTGGTCAAACCATCAATTTATTTAGCATTTCTCAAGAAAAGAAGAAGATGATCTTCGTAGATTGTACATAGCAATAATTGTATAAAAAAATTTGAAAAATCGATTGAACCAAACTAGACCAAAATGAATCTTTATAAACAGTCTGGTGCGATATCAGTTCTTAAGAACTGAAATCGGTCTTAAACTGGTATGGTACCAGTTTTCATATTTTAAAAACTAGTTTAAACTAAACCAATATCGGTTCTTAACATCCCTAGCCTCTCTTTAAATTCTACATTTTTAATAACTTCATATGAATCACAAGATCAAATATAATCCTATCAATCTTTTTCGATCTCAATAAAAATGAAGCATCACTGTATCACACTACAACACTCATGAGAAAAAAGAAACTTGCATAGATTAAAAAAAAAAAAAGTTCTTGGATAATGGTCATTCTACTACCTTATTTCTAACAATATCACACTGTAACACCCACGAGAAAATAAGAAACTTCCAACAAAATAGTGAGATAAAAAAAAAAAAAAGAGTTCTTCTATACTTAAGCCTCTACAGTAACTAACACCACACACTGCTTATGTGGCTTTTTTTTTTTAATTTGTTACAGTACAACGCCTGCGTTTTACTCAAAACCCATCTTCCCTTTTCCCCCAAAATAGTGCATTCGACTCTTGGGGTGTCTCTCTCCAATTGGGTGCAGTGGCTTTCGAGGCCACCAGGCTCTTCATGATCCAAATCTTACTTGCCTCCAAAGGAATTAGCCTGAACCCCATTACCTCCTTGTACTACATCGCGCCCTGCTGCTTTGTTTTCCTCTCCCTGTCGTGGATCTTCGTTGAGTACCAGGTGTTGAAGGAGTCTAGCTTCCATTTCGATTTCGTGATCTTTGAGACCAATTCTTTGTGTGCATTCGCCTTGAATCTCACGGTGTTTTTGCTGGTGGGAAAGACTTCGGCTTTGACCATGAGTGTGGCCGGTGTGGTAAAGGCCTGGTTGTTGATCGTGTTTTTGTGGTCCGTCATTAAGGACACAGTGACACCCATTAATTTGTTTGGGTATTTCGTTGCGTTCTTGGGCGTTGCCTATTATAACCACTCGAAACTGCAGGCTTTGCAGGCGGCAAAGGCGCAGAAGAAGGTTGCGCAGGCCGATGACGAGTCTGGAAGGTTGTTGGAAGAAAGGGAAGGAGATGGACTAGGAAGGAAGAACACGGGGGGAGGGTGGGAGAGCAGAGTGAACCATTTTTTTTAATGGACTGGGTTTGCTAGATCATCAAAGTGTGGTGTATGAGAACAGACCGACCTAGGAGTATAATATTTCAAAAGAAATTATCAACTAAATATAATGTGTCTATAACAATAATTTTTCTCATTATTCAGAACACATGAAGCATCCAAAATAGCAACCATAAAGTATCTCATTGTTAGGCCAGAAAATCCCAAGCCGAAGGCCTTAAAAATGATACATTTCTTATAATCAAGGCCTTCGCTATTGGGGTAAACGAAATTAGCATGCCCATCTCCATAAAATCACATATCACAAAAATAACCATGCTAATAACCAAGAAAATAAGCAAGAAATTTTACAAATCATAATAATAACCATGCTAATATGCAACAAATAGGAGCAAAAGATGAAAGAAATAATAGGACAACTATAGAAGAAAAAAAGTATAATGAATGGTTAACAAGCAAGTTGTCGTTGAGGGAGAGAGATGCCGTCGAGGAGGAAAGGCTTCATGAGGGGCTCAATGGTGGAGGCAGAGGTGAAAGGTTCGATAGGGGCTTCATGAGGGTTGAAAGTTTTTAGGAGGGGCTTCACTTGAGGGAGGGCAAGGGAGAGGGTTTCGGGAGGGCTTTAGGAGTGATGGCGAGGGCGAGGGTTTGGGAGTGAGAGAGAGAATGGGGAGAAGCTTTTGCTTGTGAGGGGGAGGGGCAGTTTCGAGAGTGAGAGAGAATGGGGACAGGGATTTCGAGACTGAGAGAGAGATAATGTTCATGCAAGGTGGGGGATTTCGAGAGTATAGAGAATTGGGAGAAGCTTCTGGAGTGACAAAGAATGGGGACATGCTTCGCACGGGAGGAAAAACATAGAGTTTTGTTTCCTGTGAATTTAAGAGGAGGGAGAAATAATATAAAATATATTTGTTGAGCTACTATAACTCATAGTCAAATTTATATACTAATGTCTAATCTAATGTGGAGGGTTTTAAAAGGTATATTAGCTAAATTTTAACTAAAGTTGGACTATGGCTAATCCAATAAGAATGTTATAAGTGGATCACAATTTATTCCTTTTTATCGTAATAAAATCCTAGTTCCATCCCTATCACATTGCTTTAATGAGTTTGAAAGGGATCTTTGTTCTTGATGAAGGGGGAACTTTGAAGTATTTCTTCAGACAATATTGAAATTTGGTCCTATTATGAACTCAACTAACCATTTGATCAAAATATCCAGAAAGAGAAAATCTTATAAATGGCCTGACTGTTCACCCCAAAAAATCAGCCTTCCAATAGAAACATGCCACGTACACTGTCCACGGAAGCTATGTTGTGACCACTCCCCAGCAAATCCCAATCTCATGAATCCCCATCAGTCTTGCTTCGTTCCCACTCTCTCCTTCGCGAAATAATCTTCCCAACCTCCTACTATTCACCACACTCCACACTCCACCTTTTTTTTTAATTTTTTTTATCAAATATTTTTTATATGAATAGTGAATAAAAAATCTGAAATATTTAAAAAAACATAAATTCAAAAAAAAATTTAAAAAAATATTAAAAAATTTGGAGTGTGGAGTGTGGGTGAATAGTAGGAGGTTGTGTAGCAAATCTCCTCCTTCGCTCCCCCTTCGACATTCAGCCACAGCATCCTCGCCCCTCGCCCACCAGCGGCCCCCTTGCCCACTATCGGCCACCTCTTGGCAAACACAGAAAAAAATTGCAGAGCAACCCCTCACCCACCAGCAACTCAGTCCCCCTTCGTTCCCCCTCTCTCCTTTGCTCCCTCTCGCATTAGTCGCAGCACCCTCGCCCCTTGCCCACCCGCAACCCCCTCACCCATCATCAGTCACCTCTCGGCAAGCACCGAATAAAATCGCAGCAGCCCCTCGCCCACAAGCAGCCTTGCCCACCATTGGCCACCTATCGGCAAACACAGAACAAAAAAAAAAAAAAATGAAATCCCATCATTCCCCCGAATTCCCCCTCTCGGTCACCTCTAAGCAAAACTACATGCAAAACTCTCAGAATTGTAAGCCAATGCAACTCGTAGACATGTATTAATGGTTGGATTTGTTAGAATTCTCTTGTATTAATGGTTGAATTCTGTTAGACCTCTCTTGGGTTGAATGTTATATTCAGGAAAGCACAAATGAGCCACAAACTGTATTAATGGTTGAATTAAAAGGAAAGCACAACAAGTGTTTGAAGAAAAGCTCAAATGAGCTACAAACTTAAGGCAGCAATGGACGGCGGCGACGGACGACGGTGATAAGGCTACTGAAGTACACTCTTGCGGTGGCTTGAACGATAGAAGCGTTGAAGTATTTCGGGTGTGAATAGGGCTCCAATCAATCTGGTGTAATAAGCTTCATACTGGTTTGGTAAACTTGCTTATGTGTCTTAATTTTAATTGAAGGTTGTTAAGGCCAAAAAGATAGCTCGACTGGTCCAAAGTGGACCTAATCCAGAAAACGAATTAGTTTCCTCCCACTTGCAAAGTTCGAGGAAGGTCAGAGCTCTTGTTTTATATCTTTTGTGGAGCCGTCGCAGTCAACTTAAAATAAATGAGTGGCCCCATGGATGGACTATTGTCCGATCCACCCTGCAACTACGTTGGAAAAGTAGACACATACTAGGGCTGCTGGGAAAAGATTAAACGAGAATTTTGTAAATAGTAATTATTATATAATTTATAAATGGTAATAAAATAGTTTGAATGAAGTATTTTTTAAATTTTAAAAAAAAATTAAATAAAAATATTATAAAGTTAAAATATTGTTAGAATATAATTTTTTAATATAATTTTTGTTTTAAGATCTTAAAAAATTGAATTGTTTTTTGTTTAAATTTTTGAGATATTTGTAATGATTAGTTTAAAAAATTTGTAATAATTATTTTAAAAGTACTTGTGTTTGAGTGATATTTGAATAAGAAATAAAATGGAATGAAATAAGATAGGATGTGGTGAGAATTATTTCCAAACATCCCTAAGCTTAAAAGGCACTTATGAGGTCCATGCTTAATTAATTATGGTTAGTACGTAGATATGATATTTATTTTGGCTGTCTTTTCTTATTCTTCTTATTATTTGGCTTACTTTTCCTCGTCAACGTAGAAATTAAGAAACTTTATATATGATGCTAAAACTATTCCAACTACACACCTTCATGCATGCATACCGCGAATATACAAATCCGCATTAATTTACTTCTACTCGAAAAAGTAAAAAGGAGACCAATATATAATAATTTATTCATGACTCCAATTAAACAGCTAGCAAATATTAATTGTTCGATCGGAATATCAGATGTTTCCGTATATATACAAGTGATGCTTAACCGAAGTGCCACTTGATCATTTCCGGCTATTAGCTTCACAATAATATGGAATTGGTAAAATTAATTTCCTATTTTTTGCAGGAACAGATCCATCCAGTATGCGGAATTGATGCATTGCGAAACCCGATATCAACGCTATGTTTTTGTTTTCTCTGATCAAATCACCAATATTTCAACGTATGTTATCACATCACCCACATATTTTGAAGGCGAACATCGTACTCTGGCTTAATACTTGCCCAAATTTTCCGCTAGCTGTGAAATGGGTCCACAGTGATGCAGCCATTTTTGAACAATGTTAACTAGAAATTCCTTGGCAAATACATAAGTACACGGTACATACACGCTGCTTTCCGGCCCCCGGCAGTCGCCAAAAACTAAAAGCATGGCTCTGAATTAGCAGCCAAGGTCTAGATGATTAACCCGAAGGAAAGTAAACTCCTTGAATTACAAGGTATTGATGGTAGGTTGCTCAATTAAGGTCATGGTTACTCAATTAGAGTATCCTATAATTACGTGGATATTAGTTACATAGTTTATTAATAGTAATGAAATGATTTGAATTAAAATTGTTTAATTGAATTTTAAAAAATATGAAAGAAAAAGTTACATAAATATATTAAAAAATTAAAAAATTATTTGAATGTGTTTAAATAATGATTAAGTAATGATCAGATGAAAAAAATTAAAAATTTGAAATTGAAAGTATTTTGTGTTTAAATAATATTTGGGGATGAAGTTTTGAAAATATTGAGAATAACTCATTACCCAAACATAGCCCAAATGTTACGTCATCTCCCTTTAAATGTTTATAATTATAACTTTTCTAAACTTTTAAATAAAATATAAAAAATAATTCAATATTTTCAAATCTCAAACAAAAATAATGTTAAAAAGTTATATTATAAAAATATTTTAATTTTATAATATTTTGTAAATGATATTAGCATTGTTAGTGTTCGTACACTTTATGGGGAGAGAGAGAGAGAGAGGTGTTAACTAAGGAGAATAATATATCCTATTTATTGGTTTCTACGCCATACTCTATTAACGTGATATAATTTGATTTGTAAGATTTAAATCTTACAAATCAAATTATGCCATGTGAATAGAGTGTGGTGTAGAAACCAATAAATAGGATAACTCTACAACAAAAACACAAAAACTAATACAGATTTTTCAAATTTTAAAACAAAATAATATTAAAAAATATCATTCAAACAATATTTTAATTTTATAATATTTTAATTCAACTTTTTTTCTCTTTTTTTCCAAAACCCAATAAAATATCCTAATTCAAAATTTTTTACTATTATTCACAAATTATCTCACAATTATTCACAAGATTTTCACATCTCATTTCATTATCTAAACACACCCTTAAGTTATAAACTGACGTCTCTCTAAGGTAGTGTTGTATAACGTTAACACTAGGGGTGTAATCGGTCTAGTTTTGGACATATTTTATAATCGAACATGTAGATACTGCACTAGTTACATTCTTAAACCGTACTTCCAATTTTATCGATTTTGGTCGGGGTTCGGTCCCCTTTTTTCGGTATATTATATAGTATATATATATATATATATATATATATATATATTATAGTATATAATAATATAGTGATAATATATTGTAGTTTATTATAATATATATTATAATTGTATTATAGACTATAGTAATATATGATAATATATAATATAGTGATATATTATAGTATATTATAATATATAGTGATATAATATTAGCATAACTACTAACACAATAGACTATAGTGATAATATATAGTTATTTTTATAAGATTTTAAAATTTAATATTATATGAACTAGTAATTTATCCTATATTACAAAATGATTTTATATATAATAATATATATTATATATAAAAATTATATATAATATATGAACCGGTCCGATCCGGTATAAGAAAAATGAAAATTGAAATCAGACTGATTTCAATCAGTTTTAAGAAAAATAGAACCGATACTGGACTTGACCGAACCCAATACCAAACCAACCTACCAGTTCAGTCTGGTCCTATCCGGTTTTTTTTTCACCTTTGGTTAAAACTTTCCTACTCATCATCCCCATACACCACACACCACACATTTTTTTTTTTAATGGCTTTACTTTTCAATTCTCATCCATCCATCAATGATATCTTATTTCCTATAAGTGGGGTGGGGGAAACCCATACTGGGGTTGACCCCCTATCGTCCCCAACCTCTGCTGAACGCCTCAGATGTGGGTGAGGCCACCCGCCCCTTGCATCTGTGGCACAGAGCCCTGCCCCACCCATGCTGGAGAGGGGCAGGGTAGCGGGGCCCTACTACCCACCCCTATACGAGTGGGGGATTTCAAGAATGAGATAGACAATGGGGAGAAGCCTCTGAAGTGATAGTGAATGGAGACATGCTTTGCGCTGGAGGGAAGACATAAGAGTTTTGTTTCCCACGAATTTAAGAGGAGTGAGAAATAATATAAAATGTATTTGTTGAGCTACTATAACTCATAGTCAAATTTATATACTAATGTCTAATCCAATGTGAGAGTTTTAAATGGTAGATTAGCTATGTGACGCCTCGACTCCCACATACAAAAATCTCGGGAATCGTGACGTCAGGATGATGACAACACGATCACGCATCCCAACGACAAGTGTCAAATGTGTGCAACATGCAAAAGTGCACAACAAAACGCAGCGGATAAATAATAAATAGGTCAATTAGTACCAGAATTTTAGTTTAATACAAATATCCAAAATAAATATCTGTTAAAAAGTTATACAGTTATCCAAAACTACAGTAAAAAGCCAAATACATACACGAGAGAGAAATAATTTTCATAATCCAAATTGACAATAACCACATGTCAACTCCTCTAGGGAGTCGATCCCACAAGCTCCAGAACCTCACCTGCATCCAAAATCTACGGTATCATAAAGTGGTACCACAGGTAAGTAAGTAATAATCCAAACAATCTCCAATATCAAAATACATTAATGCTACTAACCATGCATGCATATGATGTACTATGTATCAGATCCAAAAATATCATTTTTTTCAAAAAATGAATATTTTCCAACACACGCCAAAATCTCATTTTGGCCCAAAAACATAATCCGTCATTTTTCCAGAAAATGATTTACACAAAAATATTTGTCGGACACTGTAGGATGGAATCACAGGCGGGACTCTACCACTATCCCTGCCTACCATCATCCCTACCGCGTGCACCGTAGGCGGGAATCGCAGGCGGGACAACACCACCATCCCTGCTTACCACCATCCCTACGCGTACACCGTAAGCGGGAATCGCAGGCGGGACTATACCACAATCCCTACAGTTCCTTTCCACACAACATAAAAATCCATTAGAGCACTGTAGACGAGAATTACAGGTGGGACTCTACCACCATCCCTACTTACCACCATCCCTACCGCGTGCACCGCAGGCGGAACAATACTACTATCCCTACTTACCACCATCCCTATGCGTACACCGTAGGCGGGAATCGCAGGTGGGATTATACCACCATCTCTGCTTACCACCATCTCTACAGTCTCTTTTCATTTTTTCCCACAAAAATCCAGTTTTCCAAGAAACACATGAACATGAATGCAATTACACGAAAACCCAATTTTTAATTTACAAACATAAACATGTGTGCACATGCAATGTACCAGACATAACCTCAATATCTAACAACCAACCAAATCACAATAACAATTTCCAACAACCAACTAGATCACAATATAACCAATCACAGTAATATTAAATGAGTTAGCGTAAAAATATATTAAAATCTCAAAAAATGTTTGAAAAAATACTTACAGCGCTATAATATAATTTTTGGAGGATCACAGAAGAGCTGGAAGTGCCAAAACAGCAACTCCACAGTGTAAAAACACTGTGGCCGAAATACACAGTATTCCCAAATCTAAACGGGGTCAAATGAAAACTTGAAATTGATAGGGTAGGGCCTATGGGAGGTGGTGAAGCTAATGGAAGTAACGGTTGGCCGTGGGTGGCGGCCGAAACGGTGGTGGAAGGCCAAAAAGGCCGAAACGGAAATAAGCTCGTGGAGGTGGCTTCGGCGACGGATCGGAGTCGAAATTGGGTGGATTAGGATGGCAAGGGGACGGTGATGATGTGGTGAAGAAGTGGTGACCAATGGTGTAACACCCCGCTCCCCAATAAAGACATTTTAGAATTTTTGGGGGCTAGTGTGCTACTACTGAATTAAAATTTTCTTTTAAATAACGCGCCAGATGTAAAAGATTCCATAAATAAAATAAAATTTAATAAATACTTAAAATCTGACATAGAGTCTGTGGAAGTACTTATAAAAAAATAATACGGAAGTCTCATGTGCTTATCAAAATAATTTATTGAAATCTTAAACCATAAAACTTAATCATAGCAAAATCTGTCTAGGCCTGTGCCTCACCTCCCGGGGTCAAGTCCTGTCCTGCAGTCTCATCCTCATAAATGTCATCACCTGGGTGGTTTAAAAATATGAAAACAACTAAAATGAGTCGAATACTCAATAAGCACACATCATACAGTAAACATAATAAACATAAGGTTTCTTGAAAACATGTTTACTAATAAATACATATGTAAATAATAT
The DNA here is from genome assembly GCA_029856935.1 of Cyclocarya paliurus. Lineage (NCBI taxonomy): Eukaryota > Viridiplantae > Streptophyta > Magnoliopsida > Fagales > Juglandaceae > Cyclocarya > Cyclocarya paliurus. The sequence goes on from CM056951.1 coordinate 27,985,806, forward strand.
GAATATGAACATGAGCTTATCTTTCACTTGTCATAGGCCGTTACCCACTGTTGACCCCCGTGAGTTAGGGTTAGTGAGTCTAAAAAGATTCCGATTCCGCCCGTTGACGCGGGTTGTGGAATCCATATATAAGGAAGACATACTGGGTGCACTACCAATATGTACGACCTGGCAATGCAATATACCCATAACATAGGTACCGTCTTCATATCATAACATAAGCTGTTACGTATCTTATCATTCATATTTCATCATAATCATACTTGCATACTTGTCATATCATAGATTTAAAAAAAAATCACATTCATACTTGTCATATCATATCATAGATTTCAAATGAAATCACATTCTTTCATAACATGTCGTGATGCATGACTTCTCACATAAAATTATGATTTTTCATGAATACTTTAATGCTTAAATCTTCACATAAAATCATGCATGGTTTTTCATAAATTATTTTAATGCATAACTCTCACATAAAATCATAATTTTTCATAAATCGTTTGATGCATAATTCCTTTCATAAAATCATGAATTTTCATAAATAACTTGATGCATAATTATTTATATAAAATCATAAATTTTCATATTTTTATTATGTTTTGGGTACGTAAAAATGAGCTTCCAATAGAGGGCATACATGCATAATATTTTTATAAAAAACATGTCGTTTACCATAAATACGTGTAAGGGTATGATCATGCTACTTACCTTGAAATGCTAATCCACTATTTTCGGCACGTAATCAGTCACCTATAAAAATAAACACATAATTTCCATAAATTTCTAATTAAATATGTAATTTTATTTAAAATCTGAAATACTAAAATAACCTATATTTCTTAAACCTAAATTCTTCCTAACACTAACATATTCTCACATGTTAATCCAAAATCTGCAGGGCATTTTTGTAATTTAATTAACCAACCTAAAACTTATTCTACGTTGCATGCATTCGGGAACATAGGACTTACGTGTGAGGCAAAAGGGTAGGTGCTTACCGAGAGCTAGGCGTGAGGTTAGGTTGCACCTCGATGGTGTCAAGCGCGGTGGCACTCTGGCGAGCTAGGCGTTGTACGCAACTGAGAGAGAGAGAGGCAACGTGATGAGAGAGAGATCACGGGAGGGAAGAAACACAGCGTGAGGGAGAAAGAGAATCCACCGTGAAGCCGTGAGAGGCTTGCGACGGACTGGGGGGTGTCGAACAGCCCTTGACGGCAGTTTCTGTGGGGTCTCTATGTGGATGAACTCTCGGTGGGGGTGGAGTGCAGTGGCTCACGCTGGGAACGATGTGCTTTGTTTTTGGAATAAAAAACAGAGTATTCCAATGGGTTGGGAATGATTCATGGCTGGCTTTGGCGGTGAGGTCTGGGTGGTTGTCTGGGGGTCACAGGTGTCGAGCAGTTTGACGTTGCATAGTGGCTGAGAGGGACGGGGTTGTACTCGGGTTGGGCAGTGGCGGTGTACGGTGGCTACACGTTCAAGGCTGGGCTACTCTATGTGGTTCTCGGTCTGCGGCTTGAGTCTGGACGGTGCAACAGCTAGAAAAATAGAGGCACAGAGAGGTTTGAAGCACTGTGTGACTTACGGTAGTGCATGGAGGAGCCGTGGTTGTTGTTTGTGTGGAAAGCAGTTTTCGTGTGATGGAGGAGTGGCTAGCGGTTTGGGTTGGTGTGGAGGGGATCAGAGTGCGACGTGGGGGAGAAGGTGTGGGTTGCTGGGTTCGAAGATGGTGGTTCTTGGTGCACTACCGTGTATGTGCTGGTTGCTAGTGGCTTGAGGGGTGGTCTGGTATGGAGAGAAGCTGCTACCGAGTTTCTGTTTTCGTGGTGCTTGCCGTGCGTGTGAGTTCATGAAAGGGTGCTCTGCGTGTGTGAGTGTGTTTCGATGTTGGGCAGCAGTGTATTTATAGAATTAGCTGGTTGAGAAACAAAAGGGAAACCTAGAGGTGTCAACGTGCATGCGGAAGAAACATCTGCGATAGAATCTTCAATGTAGTGATAGACTGATGAAGAACTAATCTGGTAGCTAGGAGATTGATTTTGAAAGGGAAATAAGAATGGTGATAGAGTTTGGACTCTTAACACTCACGAACTTGGAGTAAGAAAATATAATGGAGTCGTTCAAATAAAAATAATCTATTCGATAATGTTATTTTTTTTTATTTTTTTTTTAGACTTTAACTCATATATTGAGCCTAATAAAATTATCCGTAATTTATTCTTAAAAATATAAGATCGGGTCGGATCGTTACAATCTCCCTTCCTTATAAAAATTTCGTTCTCGAAATTTGCTATACCTCAAGAACCTACGTATTTATTCGCCACATTCTTTCGTCGTTTTTATTAAATCCTTGATCATTTAGTCGAACCTATTTTTTTTTTCAGACTTTTAGTCCTTCAATTTTTGTCCTTAACTCTCGCACATCTTCCTAAAATTGTAAACCTTGATAACGAATTCGATTACAACCCTAAATTAATAAGTTGACTAGATGATTATCTTAACTCCACGAAGTATAATTAAATTTTCCACATATAATAATAAAACTCTCCACATGCAATAATGACCTCAAATAAATCGTAACCTAAGACTCTCCAAAGTTCATATCCTGATTCCTATAATTCATGTTGAGATAGGATTTCATTACCTATAGCGCCTATAATATTTCTAATAGTCGTCTTGAATACCACAACCTACATACCTAATATTCTAGCAATAATCACTATTTCTAATTGAAGAACTTAGTTACCTGTGTTCTCATTGGCGAGCACGTCGGTGTCACGCAATTGTGCCAAAGAGAAGACTCGAGCTGGTGCCATATTCTTCTGTCCATCTCTTGTAGATTGAGTAGTAGCTATGTTCTTCCCAAGACAGTCTCGAAGATGATGTCCTTCCTTCCCACACTTGAAACATGTTCTGGTCCCCATCAAACATTTCCCTGCATGCCTCTTACTACACTTCTCACACATAGGGAGCCATCCTGACTCACCCTGTCGTGGCCGTTGTCCATTATCCTGAAAAGGCCTCTTATTCCTATGTGATGCTGGTTGGAGTTGTTGTTGTTGCTGTCGCTTCCTTTAATTATTGTAGTCGATACTTTCTTGAATGTCTTCTTCAGCAATGGTAGCTCGGGTGACCAGCTCTGTGAAACTCTGAATCCTGAGAGTACGCACACACTCTCTAATCCTGCGATTTAGACTGCGCTCAAATTTTTCAGCTTTCTTTTCCTCATCCGGGATTAAGTAACTGGCAAAACGGGACAATTCCATGAATTGGGTAGCGTATTGGTCTATTGTCATCGTTCCTTGAGTAAGATCTGCAAATTGACGTGCCCTAGACTCGCGAAGAGTTTGAGGAAAGAAACGCTCCAAAAATATCTTCTTAAAGCGCTCCCATGTGATAGGGACTCCTTCTTCTAGTTCCATTTGTAAGAGTGCTCGTGTCGACTTCCACCATTTGTTTGCCGAGTCTATTAAGTTGAAAGCAGCATAAGTCACCTTTTGATCGTCTGTGCAATAAAGTGCCTCGAAGATTTGCTCCAATCGTTCGATTCAGCTCTCTGCATCCATGGCATTTGATGTGCCATCAAAAGTAGGTGGGTGCTGGTGGGAGAACTGTTCTAATGTGCATCCTACTTGTGGGGTTCTACCTACCACCATATCACCATTGACCATCCTTTGAAAGAAAAGTGTCGCTGCAACAGCGAGTACTTCTGAATTATCATCTTGTACGGTATCGTTCTCAGAGTGGGGTGCGCGTGGTCTTCTTCCATGGGGTGGCATTCTAACATACATGTTTTAACAATGTCAGACAAAATGCATTTAAATACCATAAAGAAAAATTTATAACATACTTACCACAGGTCAGAACTTGCCTTGGGGAGACCTTGGCCTAGACATTCATTTCCTTCATTTTCTATTTTCTAAAAACTTCTCTTTTTTTTTTTTTTGGGAAAAATGTTCTTCTCTTTTATTTTGAAAAGTCTACATAATCTTTGAAACCTGGGCTCTAATACCAATTGTAACACCCCGCTCCCCAAAAATTTTAAAATGTCTTTATTGGGGAGCGGGATGTTACAAATGGTGGCCAGACGACGACGGTAGGACGAAGGGAAGCCCACGGCTCGCGGCGGCGTTAGCCGACCTAAAAATGAAGGGGCTGGGTCACCGACGGCCGAGGAAGGCGATGGTGCCGGCGGTGAGGGCCATGGACGGCCGGCGGCGGTGTTGGGGCTGAGGAGCCGAAACGCACGGGGAAGAGGAGAGAGAAAAGGTTGAGCAGTGAGGAAGAAACTGGAGGGAAAAAAGAAAGAAAAAGAAAAAGAAGAGGAAAAGAAAAGATAGGGGAAAAGAAATGAGGTCCAACCCTCACATATTGGGTTACAAAAATGATCTACCGAAAAAGATTTTAAAACAGTAAACTAAATAAAATAATTCAAACGCAATGAAAGACTTAAATAAGATAATACTAATTTTAAAACAAAAAAAAAACCAATTTAAATTAAAGATCACTTTAAATGCCAAAACAATAAATAATAATAAGAAAGGACATTAAAAAAAATTTACACAACTAAAAAAATATTATAAAATAATATAGCAAAACCCCCTTAAATTTTAAAACAAGAAAATCAGTATTTAAATTAATTAAAATAATCTTTTAATAAAAATACACTGAAATACGGGGTGTTACAAGCTAAATTTTAACTAAAGTTCAACTTTGGCTAATCCAATAAGAATGTTGTAAGCGGATCACAATTTAACAGTTTTTATCGTAATAAGATCTTGTACCATCAGTATCACATTGTTTTAATGAGCTTGAAAGGGATTTTTGTTCTTTGAAGTATTTCTTCAGACAATATTGAAATTTGGTCCTCTTATGGACTCAACCAACCATTCGATCAATATCCAGAAAACGAATTATTTTCCTCCCACTAGCAAAGTTCGAGGAAGGCCAGAGCTCTTGTTTTATATCTTCTGCGGGGCCGTTGCAGTCAACCTAAACTCATTTGACTTGCTTACTTTTCCTCGTCCATGAGGAAATTAAGAGAAACTTTATAAATGATGCTAAAACTATTCCAACTAGCCACCTTCATGCATACCGCGAATATACAAATCTATTAATTTGCTTCTACTCGAAATGGTTTTTTTTTTTTGATAAACCAGACAAATCATTCATAACCTGTAAACATTACATAACTGCATGATCAAACCACATAGCATGACCAGCAAACTCGGGAACATTACCCCACCACATTTGAATATCCAACACATTCCATGCATATCTAGCTAAAGTATAAGCCACTCCATTACACTCTTGGCTTACATGCTCAAATCTCACTAAGGGGTGTAAATTTAAACCGAAAAACCGGTAAATCGGTCCGAACTGGATCGGACCGATTTTACCGGTTTTGAATCGGTCTAGTCCGGAACCGGTTCTTATAATTCATAAACCGGTTGGAACCGATCCGGTTCTGGTTTTATGATTTTTTGGACCGGACCGGACTGGACCGAACCGGTTGATAAAAAAATATACAAAATAATATTTTATATATAAGTTTTATAAAAAATTAAAATTATAAAAAATATTTTATATATATTAATATATAAGTTTATATATAATGTATAATTATATGTGAAACTTTTATATATAATTATATATCATATATGAAATAATTTCATATGATAATTTATAAAATATAACATAAAATGTTAATTTTAAATATGACCATTTGTAATTTTTTTGATCATATACTTTTAACATAATTATATATAAAATATTATTATTATAAAATAAAATTTTAATTTTAAAAATGAAAATGTAATTGATCATGTATTATATAGCTATACTAATATATAGTTTATCACTAATACTAATATATACTAATATATAGATATACTAATATATAAATTTATAACTTGTACTAATAGTCTAATATAGACTATAGTTATAGTTATATTAATAGTCTAATATAGATTAATAAAAGTATAACAGATTTTTTTAAAACATATTTTTAATGACAAAATGTCAAACTTACATTTTAAAAAAACTGAAAAACCGGACCGGACTAGACCAGAAACTGGTAAAACCGGAAGTATCGGTTTAGGAGGGTAACCGGTGCGTAATCAATTTTGAAAAATACAAAACCGGTCATACCGGTTCGATCTAAGATTTTGTCCAAAACCGGACTGGACCGGACCGGTTACACCCTTAATCTCAGTACCTGGAAAAAGCTCAACAGACTTTTCACTTCCCTAATCAAGTTACCATCAGCCAAAAAGGACTCACGTTCCTCCTACAATTCATTGATCAACAACAAACAATCAGACTCAACTATGAAGTTAGGAATACCCAATGGAAGACAGAGTTGCAGCCCCTAAAAATTGCAAGTAACTCAATGGTAATTGGATCATTCACTGCACTTTCAGAGGTAGTAGCTGCCATCACCACGCAACCATGACTATCACGTAATACCATCCCAATTCCAGCCTTTCTTAGTTCCAAGAAAATCGCCCCATCAACTTTAAGCTTCAAGAAATCTGTAGGATGGAGTTGTCATCTGCATAGCTACTTCACATCTTCAACATTCAAAGCCTATACATCTGAGAAAGATTTATACAAAGAGATAGCCATATTAGCAGCTACATCAGGGGTAATAAGCTCATTTTCCATCTTCAATTTATTTCTTCGATACCACATGCCCCAGCATACTACAAACAGCATAGTAAAGTTAGAGCAGAGCATGTTGTACATTATCCATGAAACTCCTTTCTGGTTGGAGCCTCAACCCTATAGGACCCAGCCTCTGCCATAAACTTCTTATCTGAGGGCTGAACAATAAGGCATGACCAATGTCTTCTTCTTTAGCATCATAAAAACAACAACCTCCTTCCACGCCAACATGCCTACTTCTCAAATTTGTAAGTGTAGGCAAAATGTTCCTGCATGCTTTCCAAGCAAAAGATTTTATTTTCCATGACACATTCATCTTCCAAAACTTCTTCCATAGTTGCTTATCGTGCACCCAGCTGGAAGACTCAGCCAGGTCCCTCAAGGTTGAAGCTTGAATCATCTTATAAGCACTTTTGATAGTAAAACAACCACTGACTTCCTCTAACCTGAACCATTTATCTCTATAAGGCAGAAAAGACAATCTAATTTTTAGGATCGCCTCAACTACTATTGGATTAAATAGAGCTCTAATATCTTCAACCTGCCACATTCTTGTGTCTTGATAGATAAGACTATCAATAGTTGCATTCTCTTGAGAAGCAAGAACTTCAAGGTCAACTTGCCTCCTTAAGCATGGATGGCCTGGAACCCAATGATCATTCCATATAGAGATTGATGAGCCATTCTCTACCCTCCATCTACATCTTGCTATTAACCACTTTCTTGCATCAATGATCCCCTTCCATGCATAAGATCGATGCAAACCCACCTTTGCTTGAAAGAAAGTTCCATTAGGAAAAGATTTAGCTTTATAAATCCTTTGCAACAAAGACCCTTCATTTTGTAGAATCTGCCATCCTTGTTTAGCCAATAATGCCATATTAAAGGAGCGTATACTCTTAAACCCCATGCCACCTCTGAATTTGGACTCACATAAGTTTTTCCAACTTAACCAATGCATTTTCTGTTCACTCCCCCTCTGCCCCCACCAAAACCTAGACATCAACCCTTCCAATTCCCTACATAAAACCAAAGGTAGCTTAAAACATGACATAACGTATGTGGGAATGGATAAAGCTACTGCTTTGATAAGAAATTCTCTCCCTCCCTGTGATAACATCTTTTCCTTCAAGCTTTGTAATATATTCCAAACTCTCCTTTTTATGTCAGCAAAAGTAAGAGATTTGGATCTTCCAACCATATTCGGCAGCCCAAGGTATTTATCATACTGTTGGAAGGTCCTAACACCCCACAAATTCAGCAACTCCCTTTGTTTCCCAGCATCCACATTTTTTGAAAAGACCACAACAGTTTTTTCCTTATTCACTTTTTGTCTCGATGCCTCTTCATACTTTTCAAGTACCCGCTGGATATGTCTTGTAGTTTGAACATCCTTTTTACAAAAGATAAAAGTATCGTCTGCAAACAACAAATGACTCACCATGGGAGCCCCTCGGCATACCTTAACACCCCTTATTACATGTCTATTCTCTGCATCCTTTAACAAAGTAGTGAGACCTTCAGTGCAAAAAATAAAAAGGTAAGGGGATAGTAGGTCCCCTTGCCTAATTCCCTGAGAAGGTGTAATAGGCCCATGAGGCTCACCATTGATTAAAACAGAGAACAAGATAGTTGTCACACATTGCATAACCAACTGTACAAAACCTTGGTCAAAACCAAGTTTGAGCATTATTTTTTCTAAGAAACTCCACTCAACATGGTTGTAGGCCTTGCTCATATCCCATTTAAGGGACATATAACCCTTTTTCCCATACCTTTTATGTCTTAGATAATTGACCAACTCATATGCCGCTAACACATTATCTGAAATCAGCCTACCCCCAACAAAAGCACACTGAGATTCTGAAATAATAGCAGGTGAACCTTGAGCCTATTAACAATGACCTTAGAGACCAACTTGTATACCACATTACAAAGACTAATAGGATGGAAGTCAGAAACTAATTCACAATTTTTCTTCTTTGGAATGAGGCTTATAAACGTATGATTGAGATCTCTTGGTAAATATCCTGAATTCAAAGTATGTAAGACAACAAATGTCACAGAACTACCAACAATGTGCCAATATTTTTGGGAAAAAAAGGAAGGCATACCATCCGGGCCTGGCGCCTGGTAGGATGCATTTGTTGTAGCGCCACATTTACTTCATCTACATTATAAGGATTGAACAGATCTGCATTCATCTCTACTGTCACCTTCTGGGGCACACATGCCATGATTTCATCTTGATGCCTCTGTAGAGTAGAGGAAAACAGCTTTGAAAAGAAGTCCACAATTAATCTATCCCGTAAATTTCCTTCCCTTATGACACCCCGATCATCCTTCAACCCTTTGATGAAATTGCTTTTTCTCCTACCATTAGCTTGAGCATGAAAGAAACGAGTATTTTGATCTCCTTCTTGAAGCCACTGAACCCGAGATCGTTGTCTCCACATCACTTCCTTTCACTCAAGCCATAACTGCAGCTCTTGTCTAGCTTTAGTCATCCCTTGACCATTAGGTTTCAACGAGTCTCTCGCCTGAGCTTGCTGTAAATTCCTTCTGGTAGCATCCAACTGTTGGGACACATTCCCAAATGAGTGTTTATTCCATTCAGACAAATCATCCCCACACCTTTTCAAACATCCCATCACACCCTCCATACTACCCCTACCCTCAGCCTGACTCCACACACGATCAATAATCTGAGAACAGTGCTCTTCACCCACCCACCTTGCTTTAAACCGAAACTGTTTGGGTCTCCTTCCCCTAGCAAGTATCTCTTCAATATCAAACCACACAGGTAGGTGGTCTGAATGAACAGCATCACCATGTCGAACCACGAACTAAGGGAACAACGAAAATAACTGATTAGTCCCTAAAACCTATCCAACCTCTCAAAATTATATCCAGTACCCTCTCTACCATTGCACCATGTAAATTTTGGGCCTTTAAAACCCAAAATATACTTCTTTTAGAAGTTTCTCTCTCGCCCATTGTGAGTAAAGGTTTTCCTCTCGCCCACTGCGAATTGCCTTTTATTTTTTTTTCTTTATCACTTGTTCGACTGTGAATATGGCTGAAGATTTGGAGGGATTGTATGGTAGGCTATCTCTAATGGAGTCTGAGGAAGAGGTAGTTTTTGTGGATGAGGAGGTGGTCCGTGATGCTATTAGCCAGGGGGAACGATGTTTGATCATACAATTGTTGACGTTGAAACACTATAATAATGAGGCGTTGAAACAGATGCTACGACGGGTTTGGCATCCTGTAAAGATGATGCGTATTCAAAATTTGGACTCCAAGTTTCTGACTGCTGAATTTGACGATGTTAATGATAAAGAGACTGTGGTCAGGGATGGCCCCTGAACGCTTGATAAAAAGTTGGTCTTAGTGAAAGACTTCGATGGTGCTCAATAAACCCAAATGTTGCATCTCACTGAGGCATCGTTTTGGGTCCGTGTTCATGATTTGCCACTGATGGCCTGTAATGAGAAGGTGGGTAATTTGGTCGGTAGTGCTTTGGGTATTGTTGAGGAAGTTGATCTGCTTGATGTGTAGGTTGAATGGGGAGAATATCTATGGCTTCGGGTATGGTTGGACATCACGAACCCTCTGTTAAGGGGTAAGAAACTGTGCATTGGAGCGAGTGTGCCTTACTGGGTGCGATTTTCGTATGAGCGTCTGCCTGATTTCTGCTATGTATGTGGGAGACTTGGTCACTCTTAACAAGACTGTGATCAACGGGGAAGCTACAATCAGCAATAGGGCCCTCTGCCTTAAGGCCAATGGCTGCGCGGCATTGGTCATGGGGGAAAATCTATGAAGGGATTTGGCCATCAGTCACCATCTGCGGCGGAGGATTCGCAGGCATCCGAGCCCCGTAGATCACGCAAAGCTGATGAGGCAACTACGAAAATAGTGATTACGACACCTATCATTGTTGATGTTTCAGTTACTTTCAAAAATTCCATTAAAGTGAGTGTTTTGGCTAAGCGGAACTTGTGGGATTGTGGTGTGGAAATCCCAGAGAAACTGTTGGAGATTATTGATGTTGAGGCACGAAGTCATCGAAGGGATGCTCCTGCAAAAATGGTGGAACCGTTGGGGGAAGTGAGTGCTGATCCTGTGAGTTGGGCTTTGGATCGTACTCATGGGGCCTGTGATCAAAGTGGGGAGGGTGTGGGCTCTATTATGAAAGATTCGGGTTTAGGCACGGATGGCCTATTGCGGGAGCCTGACCCAATTAAAGTTTGGCCCAAGGAGTCCCGTAAATGGAAGAGGAAGCATAAGGATGGTGTTCCTTCAGAGACTGGAGGCCTGTTTCGGGTGATATTCATGCCGTAAAGAGAAAAGCTCACATTTCCTCATCAGAAGAGGGTTCTTTTGGGGAGAAAGGGAAGAAATTTGTGGTTATTTTGCTCGAAATAGTAAAAGGAGGCCAATATATAATAATTTATTCATGACTCCAATTAAACAGCTAGCAAATATTAATTGTTCGATTGGAATATCAGATGTTTCTGTATGCAAGTGATGCTTAACCGAAGTGCCACTTGATCATTCCCAGCTATTAGCTTCACATTTATATGGAATTGGTCAAGTTAATTTAAAAAACTCATTAAACTATATATAAAAATTAACATGAAAACCCAAACATTCCATGCTCACGTTATTCTGGACTGCAAGAAAAGTTTGTTTGATCTTCGATCGGTTCACCAGTTTCAATTGGCAGTTGTGTTGTGATCACAATTGGGAACATTCAACATAGTCTGTATTTTTGTTTAGTGCCAATTGTGCCATCTCATATCCAGTAAAACTTCGGTCAGCTATCAATACTAGTGCATTTTTAAGGCACTACAAGAAAACTGCTTATTTGTAGCCAGTTAATTCTAGCGAAATGACTATTTACAGCTAAAATTGGTCACAGATAGTCTTTTCGTCGCAAACAAATGGTCACAAAAGTCCATTTTTCTTGTAGTGAGGGTCGCTAGTTATATTTATTCATTTAGTAAATTAAATTATTCCTATGCATCCGTGCAACTAAAAATTATTAAAAATGGACATTATGATCTCCCAATTAGAATGGAAAGTGAAATGATCAATTTATTATTATTATTTTATAACACTACATGGAATAGAAAATAATTTTATAAGATTTGTAGAAAATTTAAAATTCAAATAGAAAATAGAGATGGGAAAGGGAGAAGGAGAGAGAGACTTTGAAGACTATATATTTGTTGTAAGGGGTTTTTTTCCCATATCCGCTTACAGAGCAATCCCATGAGAGGCCACTAGGAATTAAGTCAGAGAGCCCGACCGGGGCCAACGCTCCTCTAAAAAGAGTCAGTGAGCCTCTGTAGAGCACTCGACACATGAGCGAAACCTACCCACAAAGCAACCCACGCTTGGGGAAAGTGGATGGTAGCAGATGGGACTCATCGCCTTGATACCTCCCTAATGACACCCTACACTTGAGAATCTGTGCAGGCAGGTGGGCAGGAAATGGGGAGAACCCTTAATCTCCTAACAGCAGGCATGAAAGAGCTTAACAGGGAGCGTCCGTAAAGAAAAGTGAGTCAGGGAGTTATGTCGCATTAATGGCGCCACTCCTCGGACTCTACGCCGCATTAATAACGTCACTCCCCGGACTCTGTGTTGCATTAACGACACCAACCCAGAAGTCACGCCGCATCAAATGATTCTGACAGAATGAACAGTGGAAATGACATAGGCTCCTCGAAGTCAGGTACGAGTTGTCCCCACCAAAAATCTAGTATAAAGTCTATCCTTAGGTATGAAGAACTATCTTTGATTCCTCTAAATTTTAACACAAAGTACTAAGGAGATATATTGAATTTAGCATTGGAGACTCCCTGGCCACCACTAAGGTTCCCCATTCTCAATGTTTGCTTAAGTGTACAAGTGAAAGCCCAAAGACCTGAGTTTTTGGCGTTAACAATGGCGTTGTCTATGGGATCTCTATAAACTTCATGTGAATTCATATGACTGCGACAACCCATTCTCAAACAACTTGGGAACAAGAAGCAGCAACATCGACAAACATGGAAGCAAGGCTCGCCATGATGGAAAAATTGGTGGGAAAGCTAACCACCGAAGTGGAAACCCTTCGAAGAGAAAACAAGACTCTCAAGGTAGCCACCAACGAACCAGAGAATGATGCAGGAGCAAGTGACAACAAGCACATCGGATCTAGAAACGCAGGAGGGGGAGGTGACATGGAAGAAGAAAGGAAAAGTATGTAGGATGAGCTACGCAACCTCAAGGGAAAATATGAAAAGATGGGAACGTCGTCATCAGTAGACCAATTGGTCACCAAGATAAGCCTCCCATACAATGTGGAGGTGATGGTTGTGCCCCTACCACTAAAGTTCCGGGTGCCTCTCATGGACATGTACGATGGGACTAGAGATCCCCTCAAACATTTAGAAACTTTTAGAGCCCACATAACTCTGCATGGTTTCCCGAGAGAGATGGCCTGCAGGGCCTTCCCACTGACTTTGAGGGGGCCGACAAGAGTATGGTTTGGGTCTTTGGTGCCAGGATCCATAGACAACTTCGGGAAGCTGGCTCGTCTATTCCTCACAGCGTACCTCCTCACCATCAAGTAGAGGAAGACGAGAGCCTAAAGACATACCTATCCAGGTTTAACAAAGAGGGGATGACTACGGATGATCAAGACGAGAAGATAACTCTGGCAGCTCTCTTGGGAAGAGTGTGGCCCCGATCCCAATTCATGGAAGAGTTGGCAAAAAGAACTCCCGCTACCTTGTGAGAATTCATGGACCAAGCAGACAACTACATCAATGTCGAAGATACACTTCAGGCCTTAACGAAACCGAGGAGGAGAGAACTAGAACAGGTGAAGAAAAAGGCAAAGGCGTTGACCAGAGGCAAGGCTCGTGAGAAGTTGGAAAAGGGGCCACGTGACAGCAGGAGGGAAGAAGCCCCTATGAAGGTCCCGGGTCTTTGATTTAACCGACCAATGCTCGCCATCTAGAAAGACGACCACCAGCCAGCCTAAGAGGACAACCACAAGAGCGATTGCTGCCATTATTGCACTTACCACCAATCCCCCACCTACAACATTGAAGATTTCCTTTCCCTGAAAGATGAAAGAGAGCAAGCTGGGCAGTTGAGGCAGCCGTATCCTCCCACCCGAAGGCAAGAGCGGAAATGGAGGAGGAGGTCGTGGGAAATAACTGTGGAGAGGATTAGAAGGCCAAGAAGGGAAAGTAGTCGTGCAACCAAGAAGTGTGTAAAGAGTAGTCGCGCAAGGACCTTAGCAAGATTTCCCCAGGCATTGCATCAAGGAGGACTGCCGCTAGGGGAGATCAAAACTATCACAGGAGGCTTCGCTGGTGGAGGTGTAACCTCATATGGGCAGAAAGCGCACGCCAGACGTGCGAGATACTAAGAGGTGTATTCGGCGGAGTGCTGCCCCTTCAAGTATAGAAGGAACGACATGGCCCCAATCATTTCCTTTGGAGAGGACGATGAGGAGGGGGTCCTCTATCCACATGATGATTCCCTAGTGGTGACTATGCTAGTCGACAATGGTAGCTTCAAAGATATCCTGTTCTAGGATGCCTTTACGTGAATGGGAATAGATGCCTCCCAACTCCGACTAGCCCTATGCCACTTAAGGGCTTCTCTGGGGACATGGTCTAGCTAGTCAGAACCATTACATTGTCCGTCTTGGTGGGCAGCGACACTCAATGGCTTTTATCATGGTCAATTTCCTAGTGGTGAAGGCCCCTCCACCCCCTCCCCTCTAGAGGTTCTCTCGATGGGCTCCTCGATCGAGGCAACTGAGATCTCAATGGCAGCGGTGGCAAGAGCAAGGCCTTCGAGTGGCGACTGGGCGTAGACGAGCTTAGAGGAAGACCTCCCCTCCCCACCTAGACTAGAACCCCTTGCGCAATCCTTAGCCATACATTAGAAGACTTGACCTTCGATGGCAGATTGAGCTATAGATGGGGAGGAGGGGATCATCTCCATGTTCACCTTGGGAGGAGGCTCCACCAGTGTTGACCGATGAGGAGTAGTTCCAAGAGTTCCCCATATAAGTGTGTTGAGAGCACGTTTGCCCTGCGAGACAACCAGCGCGGCCTGTTGGCGTGACTAGTGTAGCAGGGACCGCGACCTTTACAAGTTTGGTGGTCAAACTGACCGCGGGAGGATGCTGGTGCCTCCAAGATGGCCAGTACCTTCGAGACAGCAGGGTTTCTTCCTCCTTGGCTACTTGGTGGATTCGAGGGATGGATAGGTAGTGTTGGCTTTGGAGGAAGCACAAATGCTGGAGGACGTCGCACCTTGACCAGCGCTGAAGGCTGCCCCAAAGGAAATCGAGGAGGGAAAAATGGGTTGCTATCAGCCTTGGCAACCTCTGCGCAGACTTTCTTCCCTTTGCCTGTGGGAGGAGGGCTTTCCGAACGCTTCCGAGCTGGGGTGGCTCTGGGCTGCATGGGAATGGTGCAGTAGTAAAAAATGGTGCGGTCCTTGAGGAGAGCCTCCGAGAGGGCATCGGTCAGATGTTTCTGTACGTATTCTTTGACCAGAGCAATACAATGCAGCTCCTCAGGAAAGGCCTTCGGCTGTACTGCTTTGTTGTCAGGGCCCACCCCCATATGGCCCAAACTGGGAACTCGTAACGATTAACCTACCTCACCGGAAACTCCCACTCACGGTCGGTCACGAAGAAAATTTTTAGGATCCAATCATTGACCTTGTGATAGCGGGGCTCCAGAGAAACGAGGGCGTGTGTCAATTTAAACCTGCAAATTTTCCCCTCACCCTTTATAACATTATGAGTCAGGAGAAACTCGTGGCCAGTGAAGTCAGTGTGCTCCTGTACTGACTCCGACAAAGCTCGCCACCAAAGAATACAACATCATATCAAGATCCTCCACGCATTTGGGTGGAGTTGAGAGGCGGCCAATGCGAGGTGATCTTGTAGGTCATGAATAGGGTGAGGGAAAGGTAACCTCAACCCTCAAGAAAACATGATGGGGAAGAGGGTGACCTTTGAAGCATAACTCTCATCGTTGATAGCCCCTTCATGAGGCCCAGGAACCTCAAGAACCATATTCTCAGGGACATGGAAGGTGGAAACTAGGGACGATAAGAACTCGGGGGTGATATTCGAGCGCCAATTATATCCCATGAAGAATTGCTCCGCGGTGCGAACCTCAAACTAGTCCAGCTTCCCTGAAATCTTGCGTTAAATGGTCTTCTTGGGAGCCATAAAGGTTGAAGTAGAAGAGCTGAGCAAAAGGAACAAGAAAGCTAGAACAGGAAGAGACAAGAATGTGAAAAAGGTGGGAGAAAGAGAGCATAGCCGTGTTTATATAAAGAGGAAGTGATGGTTGCCCTTTCATACCCACCTGGTAGAATGAGGGATACAAAAAGGCTCGATTTTCGTGAAATGCGCAACACCATGCGACATGGAAAACAAAATCGTGCCTCAAGACAAATTACACTGTAAGTTTTCATATTTTGATAGCTCCGAGTAAATGCTCCCGTGTCCCTGATCAATCTATGTGACAATATAATTTTTCATCCAAACATTACCATTAGGTTATGAACTTTTATTTTTCTTTGCTTTTCCATTTTCTGTCTCTCTCCGATCTTCTTTTTTACTTTTTATGGGTGCAGTGAATAAATGAGTTAGTATACTCTCGAAGTGAGATCAGTACTTCTCTTTTTTTACATACATGGGGAAGTAAATAAAATCTTATTTTTCTTTATATATGAGATTTTCATTTTTTTAATTTGTAAAAAGTCCTCACAAAAATCTACCCCACAATTGTTTTGATGCAAATGTAAAAAGAGTAATCATTGTTGACCCCAAAAATATTTTTAACAGGTGCAATAATAGAACTGTCACAATTTTATAAAATCATGGACGTATATATATCCAAGCGAGTAGAATAAACTTGAACGCAGTTAACTTAATTTGTTGTAAAATTATTTATGGTCTGGAGAATATAATTTATTTTTATATTTTTATATCCAACTTATATATTGGCATATATTAAGTGATTATTGTTTAAATTGTTGACAAGCCTATTAATATGTTTCATATGAATAAATATTATTAGAAATGGCAAGATCCATCCTAAATGTAGGATTGCTTGATTAGAGATATCCTGTTTTGGTTGACGTGTCCCATAGCCAGGAAATCAGGTTGTTTTTCCGGCCTTGTCCTCATCGAGTGCAGTCTCACTCAAGCACTTGAATCACTCATAGATTAAATTATTAGTCGAAGTGAGATTAAGCATATGAAGCTATGTTTTGAATACCGTACCGGATGTCGTACCGATGAAGGCATAGGAACGAAATATTTCGATACCGGTACCGTTTCGTGTACCTTTTTGAGATAGTCGATATATAAATAAATTATATATATAAATGTATATATATAAAGTATATTTCAAAATAATAGTCTATATATGAATAAATTATACATAAATATATAGATACATAAATTATAAATAGCCTAATCTGAATTGGGGGTCAAAAAATAAACTCGTAGTTTGAAAAAATAAAAAAATAAAAAAAAATTAAGGGCCGAAATATCGGCCGATGCTTCCTGTCGCCTGATCGGCTTGATTGAGTTAGTTGAGCAGATCCCCCCGGCTTGTCCTAGTGAATTAAACTTGCTTAATTCTTTATATGGTTTGGGAAGTTTGAACATATATAGTTCCAACAAAAACTTCAGATCAGCAAGCCATTTCCCCCTTGATCTCCATAAAGCTTATAGGCTTAGATCTGTGCATTTTACTGACAATGTTTTCTTTAAGGCCGATTTCTTTTATTCAGTTCTGCATTTTAACATTCATAGCTCCAGCCACTGCCCAACCAAGCTTCCTATACCATGTCTGTTCAAACGAAAAGGGTAATTATACCACTAACAGTATCTACGAGACCAACCTCAACAGAGTCCTCTCGTCCATCTCCTCCAATCAAATTATTGACAACGGGTTTTACAGCAATTCTGACGGTCATGAACCTGACAAAGCTTATGGAATTGGACTTTGTAGAGGAGATGTAAAGCCAGATGTTTGCCATAGTTGCCTCAATGATTCTAGAATTTCTCTCACAGAACTTTGTCCCAATCAGAAGGAGGCAATAGGATGGTACGACAATTGCTCGTTACGCTTCTCAAACCGCTCAATATTTGGCGTAGCAGAAAGTTCTCCTGCTTTCTCTATGTGGAATATAAGAAACGTATCAGATGTAGATGGGTATAGCGTGGTCCTTAAGAACCTATTAAGTGACATGAAAAGTGATGCTGCATCAGGTGGTTCTCTCAAGTTTGCGACGAGGACCTCAGTCGCCCCCGACTTGAGCCAAATAAATGTTCTTGCGCAGTGCACTCCCGATTTATCAGAGCAAGACTGCCGTGATTGTTTAGATTGGATTTATGGACAAATTCCACTTTTTGGTCTTTGACAGAAAGGTGCTAGGATGTACACTCCCAGCTGTAATTTCAGGTATGAGACCTACCCTTTTTTCGACCTTACAGCTGCTGCTACACCGTCACCACCCTCGCAACCAGTCTCCCCTGAGTCCCCTCCACCCATAATCCTCATATATCCCATATCGATGAAACCATAATTATTTTTATATATTGCACTCAGCACAGATGCTATCCTTTACAAGTATGACACGGGAATTGGCCGGAACGTTGCGGGATGTCCTACGGAGTAGATTGGCTAATCCTTTTTATTCGAATTGTGATTTTCTTTCATAACTCTTATCAATCAAGTCCAGTCATATTTTTTCTTTTTTCCTTTCTGTTTTGGAGTTATTTCTATATTATGTTGTACGTAACGTTGTACGTGATAAGTTGTGATTTGTGAGACAAATTTGACTGTTTCAAGTTTTGTAGTTGGCCTGCCTTTCAAAAACAACGTGCTTTTGGTTTTCGCAGGAACTAAGAAAAACACTACAACTCGAACTGTCATCGTCGTTGTGCCCACTCTTGTTGGTATCATACTGGTCATCAGTATGATTTATTTATTTTTAAGAGTGAGGAAGCGCGAGGATCATTTTGAAAGTAAGTACAGCATATATGGTTCTTGTATTCCTCGTTATTTTTTAGATTTTGAAGGCTATTTTCCTATATTATATAACAGTTCCAAAAATTCATGAGTCTCTTTTTGCACTTGGATAACGCGTACACTGGGCTTTAGGAAAAAGAAAATGCTTGTTTCTTATTAATGGCTCCACTCTTGTTATTAGTTACTAGAGATACGAACCCACAAATAAAATTAGATGCCATGCCTTGTAGTATGCTTTCCATAAGGAGCAAATTAATACATCATTCGAATATGTATGAACTCGGTGGTTCCTTTTCTGAAGCCATCCATGAAATGGGAAACGTGGAATCCCTGCAATTTGATTTCGACGTTATTAAAGCTGCCACAAGCGACTTTTCTGATGCAAATAAGCTTGGAAAAGGGGGATTTGGGCCCGTTTATAAGGTATGAAAACAATATGACAATGAAGAGTATTCCCAAACATCTTTCAGAATTTGTCAAACTAATGTATTTTGTTCCTGAAAATTGATTCGAATTGTTTTATTTGTGCCTTATTCTCCCACATATTCAGGGTAAGCTTTCCACTGGACAAGAGATAGCAGTAAAAAGACTATCGAAAAACTCTGGACAAGGAGATTTGGAATTTAAGAATGAGATTGTATTAGTGGCCAAGCTCCAACACCGGAATTTAGTTAGGCTCCTTGGATTTTGCTTGGAAGGGAATGAACGTCTTCTTGTGTATGAGTTCGTGACAAACAGAAGCCTTGATCACTATATATTTGGTACCATTGCATTCTATGTTTACATTGCGATGAAGATAATTTCATTCATTTCCTTAAAAGATCATAAATTTTAAATATTTGATCCAGTACGATTTCATGCATATGTAGATCCCAAGAAGAGTGCAAATGTAGATTGGGAGAGTCGATATAAAATTCTAAAAGGCATTGCTCGAGGCCTTTTATACCTTCATGAGGATTCTCGACTTCGGATTATTCATTGTGATCTCAAAGCTGCAAACGTTCTATTAGATATAGAAATGAATCCTAAGATTGCAGATCTTGGCATGGCAAGGATGTGTGTATTGGATCAGACTGAAGGCAGTACAAACATAATTGTGGGGACCTAGTAAGTATATAAACACATCCAAATAGGCTAGAGCTAATGACTACAGTTTTGCATTTTCTATATGATTGATTTATGTTTGTTATTTGCATCAAGAAAGCTAGGCATATAAAGAGATGGAAATCAAATCATTTGAAAATAATAATCAAAGCTCTACTGTCATCAAATTGAATTTGAGTTTATTAATATTGATATGCAGTGGATATATGGAACCAGAGTATGCAATGCTTGGGCAATTCTCGGTCAAGTGAGATGTCTTCAGTTTTGGTGTGTTGATGCTGGAGATTATAAGTGGTCAAAAAATTACATCTTTCCGTGAAGGGGAGAACATAGAGTACCTTCTAAGCTATGTGAGTGTATACATAAATTATTAGACCCCTGTTCTTTGTTAAAATGAAAATCAACAGTATTCTACACTATTTTCTTTGACATGTATGCGTGAATTAATTTATATCTTCAGGCTTGGAAAAATTTGAGAGAGGGGACAACTGCAAATCTCATAGATCTCACATTGAGGAGTGGTCCACTGAGCGAAATCATACGATGTATTCACATTGGATTGCTGTGTGTTCAAGCAAATGTTGCCGATAGACTAGACATGGCTTCAGTTGTTCTCATGCTTAATAGCAATTCCATTGCTCTCCCTTTGCCCGCACAACCAGCAAGTTTTATGCAAAATGGGGTTCCATTAGCCACATCAATGAAACTGGACACTGATTGCAGGCCGGTGAGTCAGTACGAGGTTTCGATTACCGAGTTAGATCCTAGGTAGTGTTTTGTGGGTGTGGCCACGGTGTAGGGGTTTTTGTGCAAATTTCACTTGCTATTATACTTTCATAGCAATATTAGTACAAGAGAGACACCACGCACTGATCAAGATATTGATCCCCGTGAAAGCCTGAGATTACAATAGGATCGATGAGACTACAAACTTGCTCATATTCTGAAATTACCTAATAATTAACAGCCTTTTATGTATCTCTTAGTACTAAAACAATGACGCAAGGTAACATTTGAAGAGCATTTGTTGAGGGAGGGAGTGCTGTCAGTTTTTTGTGATTTGGGAAGAAATTTATAATTTGACGGTGATTGGTGAGACTGCAAATCGAGCATTAATATATGTATAGGATAATTACTATCACCTGCATCACCTGCATCCACTTGTACACTTACAAATGTATGGGAAGCCCGAAATGAGAGGGAGAACTACTGCCGTTAGTCTTTACGGCCATGTGCAACGCGTCCAGGTTTTAAATAATTTTTTACTGGTTTTTAACCCTCAACTAAAATATTGAAGGAGAGAAGCAAGTAATACGTTCATCTATACATCTTGGCCACGAGCCATGATGCTTAGTTCTATGAAAGCTTTTTTGAAAATTGAGTACTCTTTTGAAAAAATAAGACCTACTACTACATAAAAGTAAATTTTCTCGAGTGGATATCACTGTTTTTAAAAAGTCTACGGCTTTGAATGGAGCTTGTAGATCTTGAGCTTGTACAAATTATTATTTTTTTTGTTGAAATGAAATGATTGGTTTCCTTGTTTTATACATTTTATTTTCTTCTTATATTCTCATAATTTTTCTTCAGTCCCTAATAACTGATCGTAATTTAAATTCATTATTTAAAAAAATCTCTGAAATTCTGGAGTTGAACAGCCAAAAGTTCCATTAAAAAAAAGGTTAACTACAACTTCGTAATGCTGGAGCTCAACCTACCAAAATGTCTAATTCAGTTCATGAACAAAATGTTGGTTTTTGTTTTACATATACACTACCATTTATCTATAATTGATGACTGATCATAAAGGTGAGAAATAAAAGCGCTACCATTGTGACGCCCTTATTCCCACTTACAAGTATATTGATAGTTAAACAGTTATCCAAGAAATACAGCAAAAGCCAAATACATACACAAGTAGGAAACAATTCTCATAATCTAAAACAGTAGCAACCACATGCCACCTTCTCCACGGAGCCAATCCCTAAAACTCATAGTCCTCATTTGCATCAAAATCTACGGTACCATAATGGTACTGCAGGTAAGTAAATTCAAATAATCCCCAAGATAAAAATACATTAATACTACTAACCAACATGCATGCACATGATGAAATATGCTTTAGCCTCAAAACATAATTTTTTTCAAAAATGATTATTTTTTAAACACACGCCAAATCCCATTTTGGCCCAAAAATAATAGTGCATCATTTTCCCAGAAAATGATTTATACAAAAACATTTATCGGATACTATAGGCAGGAATCACAGGCGGGACTCTACCATCATCCCTACTGCGTGCACCATAGGCGGAATCATAGGCAGGACAACACCACCATCCCTACTTACCGCCATCCCTATCGCGTGCACAGTAAGCGGGAATCACAGGCGGGACTATACCAACATCCCTACAATTCCTTTCCACACAACAAAAATCCATTGGAGCATTGTAGGCGGGAATCACAGGCAGGACTCTACCACCATCCCTACTTACCATCATCTCTATCACGTGCACTATAGGCGGGAATCACAGGCGGGACAACACCATCATCCCTACGCGTACACCGTAGGCAGGAATTGCAGGCGGGACTATACCACCATCCTTGCTTACCACCATCCCTACAATCTTTTTTCCTTTTTCTCACATGAAAATCTAATTTTTCAATAAACACATGAATATGAATGCAATTACACGAAAACTCAGTTTTCAATTTACAAACATGATCATGTGTGCACATGCAATGTACCAAACCAACATCAGTATCCAACAACCAACCAAATCACTATATAACCAACACACAATCAACTCCATCCTCAAATCCACTCGACCCCCGTACTCCTCGGACTCAGTCCGGAATAACCAACCAGAACACAGTAAAATGAGTTAGTGTAAAAATATATTTAAATCTCAAAAGATGTTTGGAAAAATACCTACAGCGCTATATAATAATTTTTGGAGGATCACAGATGAGCTGGAAGCCACAAAACAGCAACAAAACAGTGTAAAATACACTGTGGCCGTGGGTCTCAAAAACTCACTTTTGAACGAGATCAAACCAAGATTCAAAATTGATAGGATAGAGCCTAGAGAGGTTGGTGAAGCTAATGGTGGTGGCCTTTGGCCGTGGGTGGCGGCAAAATGGGCGGTTTAAGGCAAAAAATGCACAAATCGGAGATGTGAGCAATGGGGCTTCACTGGTGACGGATCGGACATGGGTTGGGTCCTTTGAGTTGTTAGGAAGAAGTGGTGAAGAGGTGGTGGCTGGAGGTGGCCAGACAGCAATGCTAGGGCTCAAAAGCCATGCGGCTTTAGACGGAGTGTGCGGGCAAACGGTGGCGCTAGACGGCCTGAGATTGGTAAGGTGGGGTCGCCGGTGGCTGGGGAAGCTAGCGGGCTGGACGGTGACGAAGTGGGACGACCCATGGTGGCGCTGGGTGGACGGGCTGAAACGGTCGAAGGAGAGAACAGGAAGAGGAAGGGAGACGTCGTGCGAGCTGAGAGAGAAATCGAAAAGAAATAAGGAAGAAAAAGAAGGAAAAGAAAAAAGAAGAAAAGAAAAGATAAGGGAAAAGAAATGAGGTCCAATCCTCACGTCTTGGGTCACAAAAATGATCCAACGAAAATTATTTCAAAACAGTAAATTTAATTAAAATAACTTAAACGTAATGAAAAAATTAAATAAACCAACAATAATTTTAAAACCAATAAACAACTAATTTAAATTAAAGATCAATTTAAATTCCAAAACAATAATTAATATTAAGAAAGCACATTAAAAATAATTTTCATGAAAAAGGCCTTTTATAGCGCTATAAATTCGCTGCTAAAAGCCCAAAAAATGCTGCAAAAACTCTTTTACAGCGAGTTTTGAGTCATTGCACGTTGGTTGCCAAAAAGCGGATGCTGATACTTATTACCAGCGATTTAAACATAATCGCTGCAAATAAATATATTTGCGGCGAAATCAAATGGACGCAAATAGTCAATAGAAACGCCACAAACAATCCCTAAGGGTAGGGGTGAAAACCGACATCGTCGGCGCGGTTTTTGGGAAAAACCGACACCGACCGATGTTTGAAAAAGTGGGGGAGCCACCGACCGTAACCGATCGATGGGGGGGAGGAAACTGATAGAGCAGTTCTCTGGCGGTTCTCGGTCGGCGTCGGTTCTCCTACCGACGATTATCTACTGAGAGAATAATGAGAGAGAGAGAGTTCCAGAGGAGAGAGAAAGAGTTACAGAGAGAGTTTCAGACTTATTTTTTTTTCCTTACGTCCTTAATAAAACGGCGCCGTTCCACTTAAATTTGAAACTTCATTTCTCAATGTATATGTGATAGTTGATGTTATTCAATGCATAAAATCATATATACAGTATATTCGTAAGTGATATTTGAACATCACTTATTAAATTCTAATGCTATTTGCTGTTATGGGAAATAATGGTAGGAAAATGCGATTTATCTATAACATATTGTGTATACTTGTGGTCGATTTATAGCTGCCTATCATCTGTCTACTTAAATAGAGGTAATGTTATTTGACTCTGAGGAGTACTGTAAAAATATGTTAGGCTATGATGTGATGGAAAAACTTGATATATGTGAATCTTGAAAAATTTGGATGAATGAATGAATGCCCTTTATTAAATTGGAATGTACCAAAGATGATTGCACTTAGTTGTTTTGATGTGGATCCTAGATACATGCTCATCAGAGTAGATAAGTCATCAAACTCAAAATGAATGAATGTTGTTGGTGACACTAGCTTATTATTGATTCATAGATCATTTGTAAGCAGTCTGGTTTTGTGTTTCCCATTTGTGTATTTGCTTTTTTGAACAAGAAAATATAATTTGGATGTGTATTACAAATTTTTTTATGTATTCTATTTTTGTGCAATTTTTTTTTTAATTCTCAGAAAAACTTTTTTCGGCGAGTAAACTTTGCCCTTTAGTAAACTTTTCGGCGATTTATCAATTCGGTCCCGGTCTGGTCCAATTTCAAACCGGGACCGAATCGATGAACATCAGTTTCTTGAAATTTCCACTGCACGTCGACTGGTTCTCCACTGGTTCCTGACGCGGCCGGTCGGTTCGCGTCGGTGGCGGTCGATGGCGTCGGTTTCTGTACAGCCCTACCTATGAGGGCTAAACAAATGGTTGGGAAAACTTATTTGCAGAGAAATAATTTCGCCGCAAATAAGTTTAAGAGACGAAGGTAATTTAATTGCGGCGGCGTTATATCGCCGCAAATTAGCTTAAGGAACAAAAAAAATTATTTCCAACGATTTTATTTTGCCGAAATATATTTTAGTAACAAAAAAATATATTTTCGGCAAAGTTTACTCGCCGAAAAAAGTTTTTCTGAGAATTAAAAAAAAAAATTGCACAAAAACAGAATACATAAAAAAATTTGTAATACACATCCAAATTATATTTTCTTGTTCAAAAAAGCAAATACACAAATGGGAAACACAAAACCAGACTGCTTACAAATGATCTATGAATCAATAATAAGCTAGTGTCACCAACAACATTCATTCATTTTGAGTTTGATGACTTATCTACTCTGATGAGCATGTATCTAGGATCCACATCAAAACAACTAAGTGCAATCATCTTTGGTACATTCCAATTTAATAAAGGGCATTCATTCATTCATCCAAAATTTTCAAGATTCACATATATCAAGTTTTTCCATCACATCATAGCCTAACATATTTTTACAGTACTCCTCAGAGTCAAATAACATTACCTCTATTTAAGTAGACAGATGATAGGCAGCTATAAATCGACCACAAGCTGGTAGGGGTGGTGGAACTCCATTTAATACCAATTCAACCATTTGATCCATTTAATACCACTGCCATAGACATGCAAATATCAATCTACCAATTGTAAATAAAATGCATCAGTATACACAATATGTTATAGATAAATCGCATTTTCCTACCATTATTTCCCATAACAGCAAATATCATTATAATTTAATAAGTGATGTTCAAATATCACTTACGAATATACTGTATATATGATTTTATGCATTGAATAACATCAACTATCACATATACATTGAGAAATGAAGTTTCAAATTTATCTTGCAACCAGCTTACCTGCCTTACTTAAGGTTTTAACCCTCTGATTTACAAGCTATATACACACACACACACATACACAAAAATAGTGGCGAATGAAGAGAATGACATGACCCACAAAAGGAAAATAGATTTCTGAACAAGGCAGAGAGTAATCATTTACCTGCATAACACACATCCACTAACCTGCATAACCTGCATAGATAGTTATTGATAAACTCAAAAATTATAGCAATTACAGCAACATATAGTTCTTGATAAACCAAAAAATTCAGAACTTGGAAGTGTGTTTGCTGCTATCTTTTTAGGTGCTAAATGTGAGCTAAGAGAGGGAAAAATGATGGAGTTTTAAACTAAACTGAACTTAGTCTTCAGTCATCATATAACTAAACTGAACCAACAATTCAACTATCATATAACTTAGATGTATTCAAAAACTTCAAGAACTGAAGTATGTACACGTAATAGGAAAAATACTTACATTAAAATGTTCTACAAGCTCACGAAGGTCATCTCTCCGACTAGCAACCTTCCTTCCTGTCAAATTCCTCAAATGAGGAACAAGATCAAGTGAATAACACAACCTCATCTACCTTTCTTTCTTTTTTTTCTTTTTTTTTGATAGGTAAAGAAGAAAAGGGCAACAACAAAAAATAAAAGAGATTATTAGAAATATTATTTACATAAATGTCATCAAGGAGAAGCAAATGATTTAAACCTTGGCTGATCTTTTAAATTAGTGGAGCTAGTAGAATCAGATTATAGCATTAGAAACATCAGAATTCAGTCCCGAATCAGCTTGAACTAAGCTGATTTCTGAACAACTGCAGATTTTGTTCTTGATTTTTCTATTTTGCTGTTTGTGTGCTTTAATTACAACTGTTGTGGTGGCTAAGATACCTTTTTGAGTGGTAAAAAACAAGGTAAATCATTGACTTTAGAGCTGACTTACAAAACAAAATCCCCCAAAATAGAATTAACATACAGGAATTACAAGTCGAATTATTGATAAATAGTGCTGATCCAAGAACTCCTACTCCAGTTTTCATATTATAAGTTCTCCTTATGAATTTATCATCATGAAAATTATAAATCTCACTCAGATATACTAGATTTGGATCCTTATAGCAGAGGACTGGGTATTAGATCAATAGGGATTTATATGTTTTAATTTAACAGTAACTTGCATTAAGTATCCACCTATAGGTTATGGGAAATCAGATCATTTTTGTCCATTTAATCTTTTGTTTTTATTTGTTCTTTTTTTTAATCTTTATTTGCAGCATTTAATATAATTATAGGGAAAAAAACAAGCTTGGTGGTTGAACATTGACTTCTCATACTCATGTACATGTAAATTAAATAGGTCTAAGGGGGCACATAGAAGAGAGAGATATTAGAGATTTGAAAAAGAAATTGGATAATTAATGTTGATGACAGAGATTTGACATCCAAACACAATCAATAAATCACTGATCAAAAAGCCAACAGTGACTTTACAAGTTTTGAGAAATATTTTATGTTATTAGAAATTTTGGAATAAAAAACGAAAGGCATTGGTCATACGATTTGTTCAACCCTGACAAGGCTTTCGGGCAAAGTCAACAGGCTCTACACAATTACAACTTACAGAATCCCCTTGCATAAACTATAAAGTGAAGAAAAACTTTTACAATCTAACCTTTTCATTAACAGAAGCAGAAGTAGAAGATGCCCACCCATAGTCTGTTGATCAAGCCCATGCTTGTAGATCTCCATGTGCAACTCTGGTGCCTAAGAACAATAAACAATGGAATCAAATTAATAGCATGAAAAATCATGGCAAAAATCAATTGACACTTTAGTTTGTGAGTTAAAGACTAGACTATTTGAAGTAGAAAGGATATCAGTAGGGGCAACACAATCCCACTCTCCACCACACTTATGCATGGCCCAAACACTAAAGCACTAAATTCTCTGCTTGATAATTAGTAGTACCACATAAGCTCACAAAACCATATATACTCCTTTTCCCCAAGCAATATCGAGACAATGCAATGTCATCATCTTAAAAAAATTACACTTATAGAAAAATTTCATTTAAAAATGCAATGCAAGTCATTAGAATAAAATCATTTATAAGTAAGATAGCTAATTGATAATCCATTCAATTCTGAAATAGAGCATGAACCAATATCACCCCCTACCTTAAAAAAGGGCAACAAATACCTCAAGCTGCGCATTTTGTTTACCAGCAACAGGCCTAGGTAAACTTCTGTTCAACAACAAATACCTTAGAATATTTAAAGTATGTGTCCAATGAAGTGAACCAAGTTGCTAATGAGGCAATATCTGTTCAGCACTGAACTTAAAGTGAGTTGCAAAATCCATTGAGTAGTGATATTCTTTTTTTTATTTTAATAGGTAAACATTCAGTAGTGATATTCATTTAGACGACATTAAAAAATAGTCAAACAAGTAGTGCATAATATGTGGTAGTATAATACTCTGCCAAATCTTAAATTCAAAAGAAAACAAAACTAGAGATCCTTACAGCTATTGCAATGAATCCTAACCCAAAGAGAAGAAAAAGTTGTAATCCTACAGAGAGTATTCGTAATTAATAAAAGTTGTAATCCTATCAATGTAACATCCAAATAGGTATACTACATACCCCTAGATGATTTAGCATCCCCTCACCAACCACCCCATCCCCCCCCCCCCTCTTTATGAAAAAAGTAAAAAAGATAACTGTTGGAGTAAATGCTCTTATTTCACCCAAGAACGATATGCAACAATGAAGCTATAAATGTAATCTTTAATGCATCAGATAAACTAATCTCCATATATTTTTTTTTATCCAAGTATCACAAAGATAGTGATCAGCCAAAGCCAAGAATGAGTTGGCAGAGCTATGAAAAAACAAACAGCAGCAGATGGTTATGTAATATATGGAAGTCAAAAGGTGTCCAACATAGCTATTGCGATTGTCTCTATCTGCCACCCAAGAGATGAAAGAAAGCATGAACTCAGGGAAAAAGACTGAACCACCTACATCATATATTACAATCTCGAACAAGGTAATTGCTGTCAAAAGAACAGCATGCATAGAGAAAACAACGTCATTTGCAGCCACAGGAATCATCTGCAATAATATATTGTTGACAACAAAACAAATAAAGGTTAGTACAAAAAAATAAAGGGTTAATAGTGTATGTGTTAGAATTTAAACAATTAGATTTACCTCTCTTTTCAAAAATTTAAGCTTTATTGGGGGTCCCTCCCTTCTTTACAAGACCTTAAAAGAAAAAGACACAACTTGTTATGAAATCATTACTCCCTTTCCTTTTTCACTCATTCTTTAATAATCTCTCCCTAGATTGGTGTAAAAATGTATTTCACTGGCCATAATCTTAATTAAGAAGTGTATTCTGTTTATAAAATACCAAAATACAAGGATTAGTATAATTGACCTACAAGTGTAAAGAAACATGAGCAGACCAACAAGCTACATCCAGGACATGTGAATAAATTCTGTTTAAATTGGAGAAGGTATATGTTTTTCAAATCCTACATAACACCGCAAATAAGAAGAACATGATACAACAGCACAACAACCTAAGAATAAATAAAAACATAAAGCAAAGGTAAATACTACTAAAATGGAATCAAATTCCAAGCCTGCTAATGAAACGAGCACACATTTTATAGGATGAGTATTCAACGCAAAATATAGAAAACAATATAGAGCTTTTATCTTCTTTCACATTGAAGCAATGCCCTTGAAGGAAAAGAACAAGAAAGTAGATAAAATGGTACAATGACCGAGTGGAAGAGTACCTGGGTCTTCACAAAAACTTCTTTATTCATAACTTCAACTCAAATGGAACAAGCAGATGGACACAAGAATGGAAATAAATTAAAAAAAAAAGGGTTTGCAAGCAGATCTGGGAAACGGAGGCAGTTAAAATGTGGTGAGTGACTTACAAGGGCATCCCTAGAGACGGTTCTCCTCTGCTCTTTCTTTCAAGAGTTTCTTCCAAGCAAACACAGAGCAAATAAATTGCCCCGAGCAAAGACAGTCTTGAAAATAGAGGGAGAAGGGTGAGGGCGTTTTCAGAGTTGGTGGAGCGACAAATTCTTCTCTAGGTGACTCTGATTCCTCTGTTTCAGGGTGAGAGAAAGGGGATGAAAATGGAGACAATGCCTGGATAAAAGGGTGGGTTTGAATTAATTTGCTGTAAGAACGAAAATGGAGAAGTCGAATATGGTGAAGAAAGGGAAATCGGGATATGCGAGTACTTTACGGGGCAAAATCGAATGCATGGGGGGAAAAGAAAATTATAAGTGCGTTTTGGCGCCTGCAGCATTAAAACACATTGCAAATCTCCTATAATTTTCCCTTTTGTGTCCAAACATGTCACAAAAATTACATTTTCCTTTAAAAACTTCCATCTTAGGATTAGAAGAAGTACCCAAGCTAGCTTGTCGAGTGGGTTTTCTAACCTTTTTCACCTTATATGGCTTAGTGCTGTTTTTGGTCTTAGAAGATTTTTTCTTGAAATTTTCCGAGTCTTGAGTTATAACAAATGTAGCCTGAGACATTCTTTTTTTACAACTTCTTCCTCTTGAGAGACTATAGCAGTCATCTCACTCAAGCTCCATTCATCTCTTTGAGCATTGTATGTGGTCTTGAGAGCATCGATCTAAGATGGCAGAGATTCAAGCACTTGCCACACTAGAAAATTATCTGCCAATTCAACTTTCATTTCTCTTAGCTTATTAAAAAAATAAGCAAGCTTCATAATATGCTCACGGACTCCACTGATACCATCGTAAGTCGTGGTAGTAAGCAACTTCATGAGGGTTCCCTTTTCTGCTTTGTTAAATTTTTTGAACTTCTTCCCAACAGCATCGAGAAAATCTTTGGCATTATCAATTTGGTGAATGCTCTGCCTAATAGACTTATCAATGGTGTGCCTCATTATCATAAGACAAGTCCTATTTGAGTGCTCCCAATGCTCATAGTATGTTTTCTTTTGAATAGAGCTTTCATTAGTAGGCTTGGCAGGTATCTCAGTCCTTAAGGCCAAATCCAGATTCATAATTGCCAAGCTAATAGTGAGGGACTCATGCCAATTCTCATAATTAGTCCCGGTTAGTGTTTTGATGGCAGATATTTGAAGAGACAATCCAGGATTCCCAAAAACTGAGGACATCACAAAAGAAAGTAATTAAGCATGTGAAAATGCAAATCTAAATTATCATCATTCCTCAAAATATTAAAATATGTATCTCAAATTTATGATAGTGTCCTAGTACATGATGGACACTCAAACACGAATTTCATTTCAAATTTATGTTAGGGTGCGTAATACACAATGGACACCTAAACACGAATCTCATCTCAAATTTATGTTAGGGTTCGTAATACACAATAGACACCTAAACACAAATCTCATCTCAAATTTATGCTAGGATCCGTAATACACAATGGATCCTTTCACATGATAAAGCCAAATAATTAAATACAACGACTTAAGATGACTAGCTCTCGAAAGGATATAACCAAGCCACCAAGTACAAGGTATTTAAAAATTTCTTTACCGTTCTAAGTGTTCAGCCAAATAAATATTTTCCGATAGGGTAAATTAATTATTCGTATGGAACTTAGTAAAATTATCATCTGCAAGCAATGAGCCACATTTATATATATATATATATATATATATATATATATATATATATTTAAATAAACCCCAACCATATCCAATAATTTATCATGATTAGTCCTACGATAGGCAAGAATATAACCAATTAAATCATCAGATTTGTCACACAAAGATATATATATATATATACACACATCGTTATATATATAGAAGCTCAATACAAAATTTTATTTATTAACATTTACTATTTTGAAACAAGTTTGCAGAAGCCAAAAATAAAAAATAAAAAGTTCAAAATTGTCGGCGTGTACGATATGCAGACTCTGTGTTGACTCTAAAAAAATTAAAAAACATCTTGCAATCTTTCAGAATGTGGCAGCCTTGTATTTGTTTTTTTATTAACAATATATATAAACGTGGTAGGCTTTTAGCTTTGTGCAGAAGTAATAGAGGCTAAACATGGTAGGCTTTTAACTTTGTGTAGAAGTAATAGAGGCTAAATGTGGGAGGCTTTGTACCAAAATATAATATATGCACCAAAGAAGAAAAGGTCAAAAGTATTTTTACATGAACGGCTTTCCATAAACCAATTTCAAAAATAATATATATATATATATATATATATATATATATATATATATATATATAACCTTTTGCAAGGTAAAGAGACAACTTCTGACATACTCAAAATTAAAATTAAAAGAATAAAAATAATCAAAAGGAAGAAAAGAGGAGCACGCTTGCGTCTGACTCCCACCACAACTCAAAAATAAGTGTTCATCTTAAGCCACCATACTAGCTTCTACTGGAATTTCTTCTACTAGGTTTCTCCATGAACAAGATAAAGGAGAACACAGATATGGGCGTTTGATCTTAATGAGACAGCTGTAAAACCACCAAAGACTAAGTCCACATGCAGCAACTCAACGGATAAAGATCAAGGAATTCAAGACTCAAAAGATTCTACAGCAAATTCAAACCAAAAGGATAAAGACAACAATAGATAGTGTTTTGATAGGATCTGTTTTACTGTAACAAACTCTCTGTAATTATCTGTATAAATAAAGATCAAAGCTCCCGAAAATATCTATGGGAAGCATATTCAAATATTTCAACATGGTATCAAGAGCCAGAAGCTCCTACCCTTGTTAATCATGTCCACCACAAGCTCTACTACTTCATCTTCTTCTTCTTCCTCCACAATGTCGCACACTACCTCATCTCCAATTCATCCCACCCACCATATCACTCTCAAATTAACCAAAGATAATTACCTTTCCTAGAAAGCACAGTTGCTTCCATACCTTCGAGGTCAAAAACTTTATGGTTATGTTGATGGCAGCATTATTCCTCCCCATGTTCATCTTCCTCCCATCTCTTCCTCCAATCTGCCCCAACCCAATCCTGCATATGATCTATGGTTCGAACAAGACCAACTTGTGTTGAGCACTTTGATTTCCTCTCTATCTGAATCCATTCTCAGCCATGTTATTGGACTTGATACCTCTCAGGATGTTTGGATTACCCTTGAGCGCATGTTTTCTACCACATCCCGTGCTCGTATCATGCACACTTTATTTCAGCTTAACACACTCAAGAAAGGTGCCCTTTCCAGTCAAGACTATTTTCAAAAAGCAAAAGCCTACTCAGATGTTCTATCCGCTATTGGTCAGCCTGTCAGTAGTGCAAAATTGATTTTGTACATACTAGCTGGACTTCCCACTGAATACGATTCTCTAATCACCTTTGTCAACACTCGTCTGGAACCTATGTCACTTGATGAGCTTTTTGGTCATCTTCTTCACCATGAGATGCGCCTTGAGCAACTTGCCACCAACACTGAACTGAACCTTGCTACTGCTAATCTTGCTGCTCGTTTCAACAATTCTTCTGGTAGAGGTCGATCTACCAACCAGTCTCAAAATTGAGGTTCTTCATCTTACAACCATGGATGTGGTCGCAGTCGTGGGTGTGGATCTCCTTCTTCGGGGGTTCCCAGTCCCTCTTCTCAATGCCTTTCTTGCCAAATATGTCAAAAAATTGGGCACACTGCTACAAAATGCTGGTATCGGTTCGATCAAGAGTTCCAGACCCCAACTGCACCTCAGGCCTATAACACAAAAACTCAAATACCTTCAGACCTTGCATGGTATCCTGATACTGGTGTCACGCACCACATGACCTTTGATCTCAGTAATCTTAATCTCCAAACTAAGGACTACTTTGGCCAGGATCAGGTGTTGGTGGGTAATGGCAAAGGTCTGCAGATACATCACATTGGCAAATCTCTTATTTTTTCTTCTTCCAAATCATTCTTTCTAAATACTGTTCTTCATGTTCCTCATATAAAAAAGAATTTATTATCTGTATCTCAGTTTGCTAAAGATAACAATGTCTATTTTGAATTTCACCCTTCATTTTTCTATGTCAAGGATCAATTCTCGGGAGCTACCCTCCTCCACAGCAAGAGTAAAAATGGCTTGTACCCGCTTCATCACCTGTCCAAACTTCCTCCTCGCCCAACTGCATTTTTTACAGCTCGTGCCTCCCTCAATCAGTGGCATTCTCGCCTTGGCCATCCGTCGATTCGTCTTGTTCGTCAGATTCTTTCTCGCCATCACATTGATGTCCTCTCCAATAAAGCCGTTGCAATGTGCTCCTCTTGTCAACTCGGCAAGAGCCATAGGCTACCGTTTTATTTATCTCCATCTGTTTCAAATGCTCCTTTAGATCTTCTATTTACTGATGTATAGGGACCTTCCCCTCATATTTCAACTAATGGAAATATTTATTATTTAAGCATTGTTGATGATTTTTCTAAATATGTTTGGATGTTTCCAATGTCATCAAAATCATGTGTTTCTAATATTTTTCTTCAGTTTAAAACACATATTGAAAAATAGCTTGGCAGATCCATAAAATCTATCCAATCTGATTGGGGTGGCAAGTTCCGTAAGCTATACTCTTTACTTGCTTATTTTGGAATTTCTCATCGTAACAGTTGCCCTCACACTCATCAACAGAACGGCACCATCGAGAGTAAACACAGGCACATTGTAGAAACAGGTCTCACTCTCTTAGCCTCTTCTTCTGTCCCAAAACAATTTTGGGATGCTTCATTTTGCACTGTAGTATATCTTATTAATAGACTACCATCCCCTGTTACAAATCATAAATCTCCTATGGAACTCCTCTATCATAAAACTCCAGATTACTCATTTCTCCGCACGTTTGGATGTGCTTGTTGGCCTCATCTTTGACCATATAATCACCATAAACTTGACTATCGCTCCACTCCTTGTGTGTTTCTTGGTTATAGCGACTCTCATAAAGGATACAAATGCTTGGATTTGAATTCTGGTCGCCTACACATCTCATAGAATGTTGTTTTCAATGAATCTCTTTTTCCTTTTTCTACTTCCTCTACTTCTTCTACACATTCTAACCCTTCTGCAGGTTCAAGTTTGCCTCCCTCCATACGTATTCTCTCTTCCACTCGAGCAGCTCCATCCTCAAATGCCAATGATGTATCTTCAGATCATTCCCTGCCTCCACCAGCTTCGGATTCTCCACCTGCATCAATAGCAATTCCTTCCTCTCATGCAGCACCAACTCCAACTCATCACATGCAGACAAGGTCACGGAACCATATTTTTAAGCCCAAACAACTTGCTGATGGAACTCTTGCTTATACACCGCGGGCTCATTTGACTGAAATAACCAGCCCAGACCTCGTTGAACCCACATCATACACAATGGCTTCAAAACATTTAGAATGGCGGAAAGCCATGAATGAGGAGTTCACCTCTTTACTTTAGAATGACACT
This sequence comes from Cyclocarya paliurus, assembly GCA_029856935.1. Taxonomy (NCBI): domain Eukaryota; kingdom Viridiplantae; phylum Streptophyta; class Magnoliopsida; order Fagales; family Juglandaceae; genus Cyclocarya; species Cyclocarya paliurus. Next base: position 28,021,240 of record CM056951.1, read on the forward strand.
TGGGTTTTAGTTCCTCCACGGCCCAAGATGAATCTCGTGGGCTGCAAATGGGTCTTCAAGATCAAAAAAAGGGCCAATGGTTCTCTTGAACGCTACAAAGCCCGCCTTGTTGCAAAAGGCTATCATCAACATGAAGGAGTTGATTTTGGTGAGACTTTTAGTCCAGTTATTAAGCCCATTACAATTCGAATTATTTTATCATTGGCTATCTCTTCCAATTGGCATGTTCGCCAACTTGATGTAAAAAATACTTTTTTACATGGTCTTATTGAAAAGGATGTTTTTATGACTCAACCACCAGGCCTTATACATCCTTCTTTCCCAGATCATGTTTGTCATTTAAAGAAGTCGCTCTATGGACTTAAACAAGCACCATGGGCTTGGTTTTCCCATCTCAGCTCTAAGTTATTGGAATTGGGCTTCAAAGGATCCAAGTCAGACACTTCTTTATTTATTTATAATCAAGGCCCATCACCAGTTTACATTCTTATTTATGTGGATGACATTTTAATCACAGGCCCAGATTCAAAGCTTATAGCCCAGCTGATAAGTGCCTTGCAAAAAGCTTTCGCCCTTAAGAATCTCGGCCAGCTACATTAGTTTTTGGACATTGAGGCCCACTTCACTGAATCTGGTCTTTTCCTTTCTCAGCAGCGATACATTACTGATCTCCTTCGTAAGACCAATATGATTCATGCAAAAGAATATCCTCTCCCATGTCTTCATCTTTAAGACTCTCTCAGCAAGGTGTCCGATTTGACGATCATACACTCTATAGAAGTGTTGTTGGCTCTTTACAATACCTCAGTTTTACAAGACCAGACATCGCCTTCTCCATCAGTAAAGTCTGCCAATTCATGCACCTATCACCCACTAACCACTGGACTGCCGTAAAACAAATTCGCAGGTATCTTCAGCAAACAATACATCATGGTTTATTTCTTCACAGATCTTCCACAACTACACTTCAAGCTTTCTCAGATTCCGATTAGGCGGGTTGTCTAGATGACCGCTAATCAACAACAGGTTATTGCCTTTTCTTTGGTTCCAACATTATTTCATGGAGCTCTAGAAAACAAACGACCGTCTCTCGATCCAGTACCGAAGCCAAGTATCGTGCTATCGCCAACACCACCGCTGAAATTGTATGGCTCCAATCCTTGCTGACTGAACTTGGAATTGCTCTTTCATAGCCACCAATTCTATGGTGCGATAATATTGGTGCCACCTACCTTACAGCCAATCCTCTATTTCATTCCCGCACTAAACACATCTCAATAGACTACCACTTTGTTCGGGACTTGGTTGCCAATAAGACCCTTCTTGTTCGTTTCCTTTCTTCCAAAGATCAGACTGCTGATGTGCTCACAAAAGCACTACCTACTGCCAGGTTTGCTTCATTACGGGACAACCTCAATGTCAAGGAACTCCTGTTGAGTTTGCGGGGGGATATTGAGACAGCTGTAAAACCATCAAAGACTAAGTCCACATGCAGCAACTCAACGGATAAAGATCCAGGAATTCAAGACCTAAAAGACTCTGCAGCAAATTCAAACCAAAAGGATAAAGATAACAATAGATAGTGTTTTGATAGGATCTGTTTTACTGTAACAAACTCTCTGTAATTATCCATATAAATAAAGATCAAAGCTCCCGAAAATATCTATGGGGAGCATATTCAAATATTTCAATAGACCTCCATCTCCTCTCATTCTATTTATTTATTTATTTTTAATGACAACTCCTATATGAAAATCCACTAAAATAAATTTATATATAACTTATGGGTCAACAATAAAATGAATGTCTTGGACAGAGGTGTGCATTCTCTTAGACTTTGATCTAAAGAGATGTGCTGGACTAGACCATGTCAACCACGGTTGTGTGTTGGGAAGCTGTTAAAGTTTGTAATTGACTTGTTTAAGTCAATCTTGTATGTCCGATTATTGAATGGATGATGTTCCTCTTTTTCAAAAAAAACAATAAAATGAAAGCACACAATCTCATAGTTTCAACAACCACAAGAGAAAACAAAAAAGAATGTAAAAGTAGAGTTCACACAGCCCTGAAAATGAGACATGAATGGCTCTGATACCAAATGATAAAAACATTTAAATAAGATCATGTCTGTCTATTATCATGGCATATTTAAACTCATGAACAGAAGAAGACATACCTCTTCCATGATTAAAAGATGAGCTTGCCATCTCCTTCGTGTATTCCAAAATAATCTGATGTTTGTGTGTTGAGGAGACTTTTTACTCTCTTCTCTCTTGACACAAAATGGCTCTCTGCTCAACTGTGCAGGAAACGTCATAAATGGTCATGTGAAGTTTGTTCCCATAAAATCAGAATGTAATGTACTTTATAGTGTAGTCTTAAGAACTAAGATTGAAAACCATGGAATGGATATAGTCCTTGTTGCTCAAAGTTTTCTTTAAATTTTTTATTTTTATTCAGTAATATATGCTTGTCGTTCTTTCCCCTTATATGAGAATGAAAAATAGTGACTATGTAATATCATTCAGTTGATACATTGGGGTTTAGGCATTTAAGCTTAATTCAAAGTACCTAAATCATGTAGACCTGCATAAAGGATGAGTTACTTGGCCTTTTTTGGGCTGGAACAAGCTTCTTACCTTAAATAAAAAGCGAAGGAAATATAGGGAGTAAATTTTTCTGGAATAAAAAGGGCGGCAGATTCCAATTGCCTTCCTTAAGCGAATCAAGGAGGATTTCACCCAGAGAGGTGGTGGAGGAAAAGCTGCAACAACACATGGTGGAGGAAAAGCTGCAACAACAGTTGCCAATAGCCTTAACAAGGAGTTTGGGTAATCTTTTCTTCTTCCTCTTCTTTCTGCTTATCCCTTTTTCTTCTTTTTGAAGTATATCATATTGTTGCTGTAAAATAGGATATTCATTTTAAATTTTTAAAGTTACTTTAATGAAAAAATTTTGGTCCTGGTGATTTAGGCCCAAATTGAAGGAGCAGATGCAATATTGTGTAGATCATCCAAAGGAGATCAGCAACCTGGCTAAAGTTAAAGCTCAGGTTTCGAAAGTCAAGGGAGTTATGATGGAAAAGATAGAGAAGGTAAGGCGGTGTTGCTTTCTCTTCTATATGTCAACAACAAAGACTTGTAAAAAAATGTCAATTTCAAAGGTTATTCTCTTTGGTCGAATCTTTTGCCAGTTAAACTCAATAAGCCTAATTTTTTTTTTGGAACTATGCCATTTCATTTTATTAACAATTTTTCTGTATAGGTTCTCGACCGTGGAGAAAACATTGAGCTTCTGGTGGATAAACCAGAGAACCTTCATTCTCAGGTTAGTGACTTTGTATCGTTGATTCGTTTTTCTTTTTCTCCCTGTTTTTTAACCTCCCTATCTTGGAATGACGGTGGTATATAAATTATAGAAAAGAATAATGAACCCAGAACCATTATTGAGGACATACCGGATAAGGAGGAACCGTTGTAAACACCAGAATTCAAAGAGATTATATAGTGTTCTTATTACTAATAAGTTTTTTTTATTATTGTTCTTATACCTATTTTGATTTATGTGATGGATGGTTCAAGTGGGAAAGATATTTTTGGCAAATAAGTTTTGGACTTCGTTGAATTTTACTTATTTTTCTTTCTTTTTTTGGAATTTTGAAATGTCTTTGTTCTGATTTGTTCTCATGATTGAACTTACAGTTGATTTGAAAAAGATAGGTGTTATAACTAAAAAGAGAGTTCCTTATAGCCTAAAGAACTCAATACCAAAATCTGTTTGAGATATAGACAAGTATTGAAAAGTAAAATAGCAAGAACTTCAAGAATAACCAGTAATCAACAAGAATAAAAGAAAAGAATGAAAGAATAAAGAATACAAACAGAGATTACGTGGTTCGGCCCTAATGGCCTACATCCACGGCAGGAACAGCCTCAAAGATCATTCTTTATTGAGTAATCTTCAAAGCCAAAGTATCTTACACACGATCAATGCAATACCGAGCCAAACAAGCCACAATCCAGCGTTGTTTTCACCCACGGTAGCAAACCCTAGGAATACTCTCCATTTCTCTACAGAGCACTCGAAGACGGCAAAACACTCACAATGAAAAATAACTCTCTTAACCCTAATCAGAACAATATTACATATATATACATGCCCAGCAGATTACACCACGTGTATTCATCCAGCGGTGCTTATTCCAGTGAAGTCCTCAACTGCTCACGTGCACAGCACGAGTTCCCTTCCCTGCATGTAGATAAGTGCCGCTGCCTATCACCAGGTGTCACAAAGATATTGGCTGCATAAACATCAGTTAGACTAATAGGAGATAAATGGTAGAATAATTGACACAATGTTCACAATTCTCCACCTTGACAATATTATACCCATCACTTCTATCCTATTCTCATCTTGGCTGTTCCTGCAATGTCCCTCTATTAGGGACCCTCAATAGATTGCATGTTGATTAAGTTCAGACAGTGTCTGAACTTTGCTAATGGTAGAGATTTAGTCATCATGTCTGAGGGATTTTCCTCAGTTGAGATTTTCTCCACTCCAACTTCCCTAGACTCAATTACTTCCCTTACAAAATGAAACCTGATATCTATATGCTTAGTCCTTTCATGATATACTTGGTTTTTAGCCAAATATATTGAACTCTGGTTATCACAATTTACACTGATTTTTCCTTTAAAAATACCTAATTCATGTGATATTCCATTTAGCCATATAGCTTCCTTTATAGCCTCTGTCAAGGCTATATATTCAGCCTCTGTTGTAGACAATGCCACAACAGATTGCAAGTTTGATTTCCAACTAATAGCCCCCCCCCCATAAGCAGTGAAAACATAACCTGTTAGAAATTTCCTGGTATCAATACAACTAGCATAGTCAGCATCTACAAAACCCTCTAACTCACAGCCTTCTTTCACATTTGATCCATATTTCAAACCCAAGTTAATAGTTCCAGAAATATATCTAATTAACCATTTAATGGCTTGCCAGTGTGCCTTGCCAGGATTACCCATAAACCTGCTAACAACACTGATAGCATAAGTGAGGTCAAGCCTTGTACATACCACCATTGCATACATCACACTTCCCACCATGCTAGCATAGGGAATTTGTTGCATAAATTTTAGTTCTGAATCAGTTTCTGGGGCCTGACTTGTGGACAACTTGAAATGTTGTCCCAAAGGAGTGCTTACAGATTTAACTTGGCCCATTTCAAATCTTTTAAGAACTTTAGAAATATAATCTTTCTGGGATAGATACAGACTCCTTTCTGGTCTATCCCTTATAATGTCCATTCCTAAAATTCTACTAGCAGGTCCAAGTTCCTTCATATCAAATTCAGATTTCAACATACACTTAGCCTGTTTGATCAAAGCAGGATCTTTACATGCTACCAACATATCATCTACATAAAGTAAAAGATATATTAATATTCCATTAACATTTTTATAGTAAACATAGCTATCATAACAGCTTCTTTTAAAATCATTTTCAAGCATGTAAGTATCAAATCTCTTATACCATTACCTAGGAGATTGTTTTAGACCATATAGAGATTTTTTAAGCAAACATACTTGATTTAAGTTAATGTCTTTTATAAACCCCTCAGGGGGTTGCATGTAAATTACCTCTTCTAATTCTCCATGTAGAAAAGCAGTTTTTACATCCAGCTGTTCTAAGTGCAAGTCATGATATGCAATGAAGGATAAAAGCAGTCTAATGGAACTATGCTTAACCACATGGGAGAATATCTCATTAAAATCTATTCCCTCCCTTTGAGTAAAACCTTTAGCCACTAGCCTTGCCTTAAACCTAGTACCTTCTATCCCTGGTAAGCCTTCCTTTCTTTTAAAGATCCACTTGGATCCCACCAGCCTAATCCCATTAGGCTTTGTAACAAGGTCCCAAGTTTTAATTTTATTAAGAGACTCCATTTCTTCATGCATAGCAAATATCCATTTAGTGGCATCCTTGCTAGCAATAGCCTCTTTGTAGTTCCTTGGTTCTTGGTAAACCACTTCATCTGCAATAGTCAAGGCAAAAGCTGTAAGCTCTGCTTGACCATACCTTAGGGGTGGTTTTATAATTCTTTTCTTTCTGTCTCTTACTAAATTGTAGAAGTCAGAATCTGTTTTATCTAAGTTCTCTGAGATTGGAGCCTCAGAGTCACTGATTTTTCCAGAATTATAATCTGTTGAGGTGTTATCTATCTCCACCTCAACTTGTACATCTCCCTTAGTGTTACCAGATTTGTGTTTTACCTCTATTTTCTGTACCCGAGCCATTTGGGATTCATTAAAGATTACATCCCTGCTAATGATACATTTATGTCTGCCAGGTTCATCTATCCATAGTTTATACCCTTTAACTCCTTCAGGGTATCCCACAAAAATGCACTTAAGTGCCCTAAGGTCTAACTTATCAGTTTTGGAGTGTGCATAAGCTGTACACCCAAAAATTCTAAGGTAATCATAACTGGGAGCTTTCCCAGTCCACATTTCTTGTGGTGTTTTAAAATCTGTGGCAGAGGATGGACACCTATTTATTAGATGGACTGCTGTAGCAGCAGCTTCAGCCCAGAAAGTCTTAGGCAACCCAGCATTAGATAACATACATCTTACCCTCTCTAGAATGGTCCTGTTCATCCTCTCAGCTAGACCATTCTGTTGAGGAGTTTCCCTCACAGTTTTGTGTCTTAGAACCCCCTCCTTTTGACAGAAAATATTAAACTCTGATGACAGAAACTCGAGCCCATTATCTGTTCTTAGGGTTTTTAGTTTTCTGTCTACCTGATTTTCCACTAAAGATTTCCATTCTTTAAACTTTCCAAAAGTGTCACTCTTATGTTTAAGAATGTAAATCCATACCTTTCTAGAGTAGTCATCAATGATGGAGAGGAAATAATTCCCTCCACCATGAGAAGCTACTCTAGAAGGTCCCCAAAGGTCAGAATGTACATAGTCTAGGGTCTGAGTAGTCATATGTGTTGCCCTTTTAAAACTAACCCTTTTAGCCTTTCCATAGACACAGTCCTCACAGAAAGGTAGGTTGTCCAAACCTGTATCTTTCAACAAGCCCTGTTTGTGTAGTTCTAAAAGCCCTTTTTGACTAACATGACCTAACCTCCTGTGCCATAGCACAGATTTATTTTCAATAGCATTCTGTACAGGGGATGCTTCCCCCACAGTGGTTTTTCCAACTAAGGTATAAAGGCCATTTTTAATTATCCCTTTCATGATTGTGAGTGAACCTTTAGTAACTCTAAGGACTCCTGCTTCAGACTTAAAAGTATAACCTGAGTTATCAAGAGTACCAAGAGAAATTAAATTTCTCTTTAGGTCAGGTATAAATCTGACCTCCCTCAGAAGTCTCTCCATCCCATCATGTAGTTTTAGTCTTATACTCCCAATTCCCATGATTTTACATGACTTATTATTTCCTAGAATTACATGTCCACCATCTAGTTCAGAAAAGGTTTCAAACCAGTCCCTATTGGGACACATGTGAAAGGAGCAGCCAGAGTCTAAAATCCACTCTTTTTCTGATCCTGCTTCAGACACATTTAATACCTCAGCACTTTCATACCCTTCTAACGCCACTGCCACATCCCCATCCTCCTTATTTTTATTTCCTCCCTGAGTTTTCCTATCAGGACAATTTCTCTTGAAATGTCCTTCTTTGTGACATAGAAAACACTTTGCTGTTTCTCTTTAGATTTAGACCTTCCTCTCTTGATTTCTAATTTATTTTTCTTGCCTCTCTTTTCTGATCTTCCCCTAACTGACAAGCCCTCACCATGTTCTTGTTTGGTATCTTCTTGGTTTTGTAATTCCCTAGCATGAAGCACAAACTGCACTTCATCTAGAGATAAATTATCTCTACCATACATCATGGTTTCCTTAAGGTTCTGGTATGAGGAATCCAAAGAACTCAGCAAGAGGATTGCTTGATCTTCATCCTCCACCTTAATATCTATGTTAGCTAGGTCTAATATAATCTTGTTGAAAGTGTCCAGATGTTCTCCTATCGAAGTTCCAGGGGTCATTTTTAGAGTATATAACCTAGTTTTCTTACAAAGTCTGTTAGCTAGGGATTTTGTCATATAGAGGTGTTCTAATTTTAACCAGATACTAGCAGCAGTTTCCTCACTAGCTACTTCTCTCAAGACTTTATCTCCTAGAGATAGTATCAGAGCACTGTGGGCCTTTTGGAGGATGTCCTTTTGAACTTCCACCTTTCCTTCCTCTTTCGAGGAAGATCCACTTTTTCCCTAGATGAGAGCATCATGTAAGCCCTGTTGGACTAACAAAGCTCTCATCTTTATTCTCCATAACCCGAAGTCATTTACCCCTGTGAATTTCTCAACATCAAATTTCGTGGTCCCCATTGAACCTAGGCTCTTGATACCAATTGTTATAACTAAAAAGAGAGTTCCTTATAGCCTAAAGAACTCAATACCGAAATCTGTTTGAGATATAGACAAGTATTGAAAAGTAAAAGAAAAGAATAAAAGAATAAAAGAAAAGAATGAAAGAATAAAGAATACAAACATAGATTACATGGTTCGGCCCTAATGGCCTACATCCACGGCAGGAATAGCCTCAGAGATCATTCTTTATTGAGTAATCTTCAAAGCCAAAGTATCTTACACACGATCAATGCAATACCGAGCCAAACAAGCCACAATCCAGCGTTGTTTTCACCCTCGGTAGCAAACCCTAGGAATACTCTCCATTTCTCTATAGATCACTCAAAGACGGCAAAACACTCACAATGAAAAATAACTCTCTTAACCCTAATCAGAACAATATTACATATATATACATGCCCAGCAGATTACACCACGTGTATTCATCCAGCGGTGCTTATTCCAGTGAAGTCCTCAACTGCTCACGTGCACAGCACGAGTTCCCTTCCCTGCATGTAGATAAGTGCCGCTGCCTATCACCAGGTGTCACAAAGATATTGGCTGCATAAACATCAGTTAGACTAATAGGAGATAAATGGTAGAATAATTGACACAATGTTCACAATAGGGATTGTTTTTGGACCAGTTTTTCTTCGCACTTGGTCGAATGTCCGGTTGCTTGGGCTTTTTGCTTCTACTTCTTGGCTTAAAGTAGTTTGTTTTTTTTTTCCCTCTCAATGCTTTCGAAGTTATATAATCATCACAAACATGCTCATATGATCTGAACTAATGTGCAATTCTGGAGAAGTATTTTGATTCCAAGTTGAAAATTCAGGGGAAGTCTTCCAATGGTGGGAATGTGTAGAGATCCAAGAACTTTGCTTTCAAGGCACCCCAAGAATTTTGATATTGACAAGATCTATGGCGTTGGTTCCTATTCCAAGGTTTATACATTTCTTTTTCTCTATTTTCATTTTTGCAAGGTATGGTAGGTTTGTCAGTGATTTGGCTCGTTTGTGCTTTTATAATTTTGGGCGCTAAATGGTTTTTGTAAGTTGTCTTTTTTCTTTTGTCGTAGGCTGGGGTTTGATGAGTTGATGGTATTTAATGTTGTTTGTGAATGGTATATTTATGTAAGGTTTTTTAGGTTTTTGGTTTTCAAGTTTTTTGGCAGCATCTCTCTTATGATTATCGATGGGCCCTATGCAATATAATATTTGGGGTTCTATTGGCATGTTTATAGCCGTTTCCGTTCACATTTTAAAAACATATAATGCCACGATAGGGTGTTCGGATTAACAACAAAGATAGTTTGGTAAATTAGGCCATGATGTGATGGAACATCGGGTTTAATATGGATGCCTCCTGAAGTCAGGGCAAACATTTTCTTCCCCATTCTTCATACCCTGGTATTGATGCCCTGTTGTTTTCAGAAAATGGAAAATGCAGCTCTCCAAGCTGTTTGTGTGATTTTGTTAAGCTTTTATAGCATGCTGAACTTTTGTCTTCTCAGCCACAAAAAATAAGAAAAAGAAAAAGAACAGTTATTTGAGTTGAGGAGATGTGTAGGTTCTTGAGACAACATGGCCTATTGGGATTGGTGGAGATTCTCACCTACACTTTTAGAAGCTTAGCGTGTGTGTGTGGGGGGAGGGGAAGATGCAGAGAGAATTTAAGGATTATCAAGATGAGAATCATGATGTATGCTGCAGAGTTAGTTTGGCAATTTTTTGTGTTTATACCTTTTCTTCACATTGTTTTGCCTGGCCTAAGAGACAACAACAATAACCATATTGAGGCCCTAAATTCATTTTATGCAGGACCATTTACCATATCTCCAAAAATATTGCAGTACAAGCTTCAGAGAAGGAATGTATCATCCACCTTGGTGCAGAAGTAGATAAGCATCGACCTCAACTCTATAAGAGATTCAATGTCCTGTCCATCAGCCCCGTCAATGAAACACCGACAAAAACCTTAAATATTCATTTCCACCAAACTGCGCAACCTTATATTTTTATATCTTAATGAAACATCAGCATGACATATACTGTTGGCTAAAAAAACTGTAATTTAAATTTCCATAGTTTGCTTATTCACCGAACTTGTATGAATTTATGATTTGTTTTAACCTTGTAGTGTTTCACTTGGTACTTTATGATTCTATGAACAATTTATCCATCCACATATTTCTCACCACCTTAGTGAATTTGAATGAACGCCTAGCGATATCAAGATTTATCTATCTGTCCATTACACAGTTTATCAATCGGTTTGCATCCTCTTTCCATCCTATTGTTTATTGTGGAGTGACATGTAACCTAATAGGATCCAATTTGTTCTCACAGCTCCAAGTTTATCCTATTATTACCTAATACACGTAAGTCATATTTCAATCTATTTTCTGCTATTATTTGCTTTTACAGAAAAGTTTATGTTTATGCACAATTTTCCCATTCTTCCAACTGGGCAAAAGTGCATGTGAGCACTTACTAGTGTGTGTGTGTGTGTGTATATATATATATATATATATATATATATATATATATATGTCAGAGTTAATGATTGGCAAAACTTTCAACAAAATAATTGAAATACTTCAGGATGCTTGGCTCTTTAATACAAGAGATCGAATAGAAATACTTAAGGATTTTCCATTCGACTTCCCCATTTTCCACAACCGGTGTCAGTACTCAAGTCATGATCAAGATGAGCTGTATTGATATTTAGATGCTTTGAATCAGTCATGCAATAAGATATGGTCGCATCGGATTCAGCTGGTCCACGTAAAAAACACGGATGTACGTAGGCTCACCCCACTGCTTGGAATTTTCAACATCGTGCACTTCGGGGCTTGAAATACTAAAGTCATGCAGAAACAGGTATACTTTTCTCATTCATCTTTCTCTAATCAAAGTGAGATTAAAAAAATAATCAGATACACGAGATCATGAGTAGATGAAGTGAAAGGGGATTGTCTTTGGTTTCAGACTAGAGGATCGGAAGAGAAAATAGTTTATGGTACTGAGACTAGCCCCAGTACTCATCACCTCATTCGATATCTTTAACGACGAAAAGTACTTCATCACTCATCATGTTAAGGTATGGTTTGTATTGTCAGTTGAGATGAGATGAGCTGATGAGTTAAAATAGTTTGTAAATAATAGTGAGATATTTGAGTTGAAATGAGGTAGAAATGATTTGAGTTAAAAATGTTTTATGAGATTTTGGAAAATAAAAGAGAAAATGTTAAATAAAAATATTATAAAATTAAAATATTGTTATAATATTATTTTTTTAATATTATTTTTGTTTTGTGATTTGAAAAAATTGAATTAATTTTTGTTTTGTTTTGTTTAAAAATTTAGAAAAGTTGTAGTAATTAAGTAATGATTAGATGAAAACGTTGAATATTTGAAATTAAAAAGTGTTTGTGTTTATGTATTGAAATATTGAGATGAAATGAAATAAAATGTAAGCATCTATTTATCCCTAATTCTTTTGTTTCATAATTTCAGCAAAGGTGGATTTTTCGTATTTACAGATTTTTATTTATGTCTTTATTTCTATGTTTGATGTGTCTGTAATCGTACATTTATATCTTATTGCAAGTTATTTTCCTGAGAAAAAAAAAATCCTTGGCTTGGAAACAAATGAAATGCTCTCCCATCACGCATTAATCCCAAACCTGATTTTTATTTTTTATTTTTTAAAAAAAAACTGACATTACGTCCAGTTTATTGAGAGAATCCTCACTTTAGGTGGAGGGAAACCAAATTACAACATCTACTAGCAGGGCACAAAAGAGAGTTCCTTATACAATTTCAGGTTCCAACATCTACTAGTGTACACGTAAATATGGAAGATTTAACTTGTCCGTTCTAATAAGTCCTCGAAGTATTCGAGGTACTTGCATTATGTTATGCCATACTTGATCCCTCCCTTGCGAACCTTGTTTTGCAAGAAAGGCGGCTGGGGTGTTTCCTGACCTTACCGATACAGAAAAAAAAAAAAAAAAAAAAAACGTAATCGTACAAGTGCAATGTTTATGATGTTACTCCTCAATCACGCTGATACGGATTATAAGAACACTAGTAATGGATTCCACAAAATTAAAATTTAGTTAAGATGCACAATAAAATAAAATAATGGACTCAATAAATGAACAGTAATTATAGCCCAAAGTTATATCACTGGCCAAATCTAAATATTATTTTGGACTAAATAATTTATCTTCCTGCTGTCTGCTACTCTCCTTTGCAAGAAGAAAAAATGAAGAAAAACCACCAACATATTGGCTTCAATCCCACGCCGAATTCCTGTCTGGGATGAAGCTTGAATCTGTTATGATCACTATTTTGTCATCTATTTTAACATCTATTTTAACATCTATTTTATAAACTTTTTTTTTTATAAGTATTTGATGTCCAACAAAAGCAGGGTTTTAACGTGTTGTTGGCTTAGTAATAAAAAAAATTAATATGTACTTTTTTTAATAACGAATAAATACTTAAATTAAAATTAAAATTAAAATAAATGAAAATTTTAAAATTAATATTTTAATAGAATAGTGATAAATTTGAAGAGTCTTTTATTTGATGTTGTTTAAAAGTGACTAACTAAATTTATAAAAATTATTTTTCTAACTAAATTTTGATCAAACTTTATTGAGTCCACTGCTAATGCTCTAAGAATACAAGTTCTAAATAAATAAGTCTCACATAAATTTTTATAAAAAAAAAAAAAAAAGTAGACTCCACCTTGAAAAAAAATTCTTTATTATTGAGATCCACTTTTTTACAAAGAAATTGCATGAGACATGTCGATTTGAGGCTTGTACTTAACATTATTCTAAATATATTAAGCCTTCATTTGATAGAAGATCTTTTTTCAACATTAAATTTATTTTTAATTAAATTACATGATTATGTTTGTTGATTGAATTTATTTATTTTTAGATTATACAAAAATGTCATATTGTGGAATTTTTAATTCAGATTCAAAGAACAAAATGAAAAAAAAAAAGTTATTTAAAAAAGTACTACTAACAAAAGAACTGTAAAGATATCATTACCCTTATTAGAGTAATACTTTATAACGTATTTTTGTCTTATTTTTATTCCATTATATAAAATATTATATTTTTATCACCTTTAAATTATTTTTATTTAAAAAGACTTGAGATTAAAAGTTGATGGCTAATACCATTAATATATCATTAGATACGTTATTAGTTGCAAGGGTAATGACCAATGAACGTGTACGACTAGAGACCTGGAATTTTCAACATCTAAATTTCTAATTGCCCGCAGGCTTTATGTTAAAATACAGAAGCCACACAAATTTCCAGATTGGTATCTTTAACGTACAGCGCAAGTCCGTCCTTCCTGTTCTCCGTAAAACCTAATCATATTGGTTCCTTGATTTGCAGGCCAAAGAGTGAGGAACAACGAAGATCATGTGTTATTCAAATCGACTTTTATTGCTCGGCATCCTTCTTGTCCTACTTTTTGTTACTCCCATGGCTCAGCACTGTTATCAAACTGGTAACTACACCAGCAACAGTACCTACAGGGCAAACCTCGTTGGCCTCCTGGCCTCCATGTCTTCTAACACGAAGATCGATTACGGATTTTACAATTTCACCGCCGGAGAAAATTCCGACAAAGTGAACGCGATTGCACTTTGTAGAGGAGACGTTACGCCGGATGTATGCCGTAGTTGTATCAATTCCACAAGTCAAGAACTCTTACAGTCTTGTCCCAACCAGAAGGAGGCAATCCAATGGACCGATAAATGTTCTCTACGATACTCAAACAGATCTATATTTGGCGTTATGGAAGAGCAGCCTATGTTTGCTTTTTTTAACATACAAAACGCATCCGACGTAGAAGGGTTCAACAACGTGCTAAGACCCCTGCTAGATAGGCTAAGAAAAAGCGCCGCATCTGGAAATTCTACTCGCAAGTTCGCTCTGGGAAGCGAGAAAGCCCCAGACTTCCAAACAATCTATGCACTTTTGGAGTGTACTCCTGATTTGGCCTCGATGGACTGCAACAACTGCCTGGAGCGGTTGGCTGGATATACGTCATCTTGTTGTAATGGCCGTAAGGTAGGAGGAAGATTCGTAGCACCCAGTTGTGATTTAAGGTATCAGATATACAGTTTCTATGACCCTGCAGCTGAGTCACCACCTCCGTCGCCTCCGCCAACGCCTATAGAGCAGCCAGTTCCTCCCCCACCAGTACTACAACTGCTTCCACCCACACAAGATACGTATGGTAAGCGACCTTTTCGTTCTGTTTTGGTTCTACAAGGTATATAAGTCCTACTGTGCCAACGTTTTATCATTTATGGACCGTAAAGGGATTTTGAGAGAAGAATATTACATATAAATTAGAATTTCGATAGGCGATTAGACAATTACATATAATAGGTATTTATATATCTTTAACTTTACCATATTCACCACCTGAAATGAGCTGTCTTTATGCACCACTGTATTTCTTGTCTAAATAAACTTTATTCCACAAAGAGAAAAAGTCATACTTCTGGGTGTAAACGAATGGTCCCCTGGGCGGTGCCTTCTCGGCGTCTCCCCAGCTGAAATTTTGAAACTACCTTTCAAGTCTGTACCTTCTAACTCCACATCTCAAGTCCTTTGAAATACAGTAGAACTACTTAAATGAAAAAATCTCTGTTTTTAGGGTAATTAGTCTTTTTTTTATATATAGAATTTGTACAAAACTTGCAATCTCTAAACTTATATTTAATATTATTTTTTTATAATTATATTTAATATTATTATTTAAAGCAAGTATTCAACGCATTGAATTAATAAATTAGATAAGAGTTTGATCAAAAAGTGAGAAAATTGTTAAAATATTAATTAAATAATTAAGCTTCTTTTCTCACCAACTCATGCAATTATTAGAGACATGTATTTATTTTCAGTGAAAACCAGCAATAATAATCCAAAGTACTTAGAAATATGAAATGCAAGAATCCATAGTTGTTTTTGGTCCTCAACTACTTGCATTGGTAGTTTAAAAATTAGCTAGGGTGGTGTCGAAACTATGAAGGGTGAATGGGTTCTCGTCTATAGTCGGATCGTACAAATTATCGCTAATATCTTTCAGTCGAATTTGGGAAAAGAAAAGGACCGACTCGATCATACAATTTTATTTATACCTAACATCAGATATCTAATTCAAAATCAGTCTCTTTTAAACGAATTTTTAGTTTCGTTTTGATAAAAGCAGAACTCTGGTGTCTGCAGGGAAGAAAAGTAACTCGTCAAGAACTACTATTGCTATAGTGGTGTCGGTCGTTGTTTCTGCTGTACTAATCTTCTGCATGTCATGTTTCTACCACTTCTATTTAAGAGTGAAGAAGCCAAGGGACAAACTTGAAAGTAAGTTAAGTATTTGTTTATTTTACATTGTTGCTATCATAATTTCTTTAAGTAGCAGGGAAAATATAGATGATGCATCTCTAGAGAAGATCTTCTCTAAGTTAATTGCATTTCTTTGAATGATTGCATTACTTTTCTTCTGGCGATGCATTAATGATCTAATTCAGATTGTTCTTAAGTGAAGGCGTGGATGAAATTAGTAGTGCTGGTTCCTTGCAATTTGACATCGGGAAAATTAAAGTTGCTACGGACAACTTTTCTGCTGCAAACGAGCTTGGAAAAGGTGGATTTGGTATTGTTTACAAGGTAATGAGACCCAGTCGAGTCGTAATTTATGTCATTTTACCTGTCATAATTAGTTAAATCTAATATCATGAATGTTGAGGTTATATATGATAGATTTTGGTATATTCATATCTTTCAGGGTGAGCTTCCAAATGGACATGAAATAGCTGTGAAGAGGTTGTCCATGGCTTCTCAACAAGGAGATCTAGAATTTAAGAATGAGGTCGAGTTAGTGGCAATGCTTCAACACAGGAATTTGGTAAGGCTCCTAGGATTCTGTTTGGAAGGAAAGGAAAGACTTCTAGTCTATGAATTTGTACCTAATGGAAGCCTTGAAAAGTTCATATTTGGTATGTTAGCCATTCCTCTCAAATCCCAAGTTCTATTCATAGTAATTACATTTTAATGGAATTGTCCTGTCTTCCACGCATATTGCTTCAACATGTAATTCACTGTACATTTGCATGAATATGCAGATCCAAACAAGAGTGCACTAATGAATTGGGAAATGCGTAACAAAATTATAGAAGGCATAGCTCGAGGACTTCTTTACCTTCACGAAGATTCGCGACTTCGTATTATTCATCGTGATCTCAAGGCTAGCAACATTTTGTTAGATGCAGATATGAATCCAAAGATTTCAGATTTCGGCACGGCAAGATTGTTTGTACCAGATCAAACTCAAGGCAATACGAGCAAAATTGTGGGAACCTTGTAAGTAACACCTACAGTTTGTGCCATAGAAACAAACGTGAACAAGGAGGTCCTTTAAACTATCTCAAATAAAGAAGATGCAATTAAGTTCATAAAAATGTACATGCACCAAAAGCTATGATGTCCTTCAACTTAAACTAATGCTGCTGATAATTCACCTGCAGCGGATACATGCCTCCAGAATATGTAATGCACGGACAATTTTCAGTAAAATCTGATGTGTTTAGTTTTGGCGTGTTAGTTCTAGAGATAGTGAGCGGTAAAAAAAATAACTCTAGTTTTCAGGGAGAGAATGAAGCTGGCGGCCTTCTAAGTTATGTAAGTGCAAATATTTTCTTTTTTATATGCATTTCCTTTTTATCTCAAAGTCCGACCAAATGGTAAGTCATATGATGTTGAAAAAATAAATGAATGTTCTGTGCTTATTGTGGTGTCTCCCAATGTAACCATCCTGCAGGCATGGAAAAACTGGAGGGAGGGGACCACCTCAAATCTTGTAGATGCCACATTGAAGGCTAGGTCAACCACTCAAATAAAAAGATGCATCCGCATTGGATTATTATGTGTTCAAGAAAATGTGGCTGACAGACCAACCATGGCTACAGTCGTCCTCATGTTTAATAGCCATTCTGTTACTCTACCAGTACCCTCGAGACCTGCATTTCTTATGCACAGCACTAGATCAGATGTGTCGTCCCAATCGAAGAACGGTGTTGGGGTAACAAGACCAGATAGGCGTCGAAGTAGATCTATCCAAGCCTCAATAAATGAAGCTTCAATATCTGAGCTAGATGGTCGCTAACTTTTAATGGAAGCTAGTGGGAATGCAATTCTACAAGTTCAAGATTCCCATCCCCCACCCCCTCTTTTTCAATTTCTTAAGCAACTTCACTATAAATGAAGATCATTGGTGTGTACTTAGGCAGCAAAAATATATATAGTGTCATTTTCTTCATCCCAAATGTTTAGACGTGATTAAACTTTAAAGTTTAAATAATTAAAGTTTCCCTGCAGTAAATGTTGTGATTAATTCCCTCCCCCGATCAAGGAAGGTCATTTTTTCCTCTTTTTTTTTTTTTTGTCTAATTTTTGCGATTATTTTCTTAATTTTCTTTTCTAGTAAATTTGTTAATTAAGAAATTTGTTAGTTTCTCTTAAAATTCCATATAAAGCATGTCAAATTACACATTTCGAACGATTATTGGAGCTGTCAAGACGTGTCCAGTGGTTTATTGACATTAATGTAAGGACAAATAGAATAATTTTGATAAATGGTGAAAAATTCAGAGATTAGAAGGTTCAAATTTTAGAGTTAAGAGACATACAATATGGACATTGGATACTTGTGAGGGTATTTAAATTAGATTTGTGATATTAATTTACCATTTTTTGACATCAAAGCACACTGCATATTTTTGCTTGCTTCGTGCTTCAAACAGACATACAGTGGGTGCTTTTGACGCTGAGCAGAATTACATTAATTTGTTAATCATGACATCACGCGTCGTGTGCTAGCTAGTCCATATATACTCCAAGACCATCTTTTAATCTAATTTACAGACTCGAGATTTCAGCATCCTGGACTTCAGTGCATGAATTCTTTTAAGACTCGGAATTTTAAGTATCGTGAATTTTCAGAATTACAAAGAAGCAACGCCAGTACATCCTTCCTATTCTCCTTAAAAACTACGGGAATCACATATATATGAGTTCAAACCGTTCCTTCGTTGGAATCTTTCAATTTGTAGACTAGAGATGGGAACAACCAAGATGTGTTGGAGAATACTTTTCTTCTCCGTACCTGTTGCTCCCACGGCTTAGCATTGCTATCAAACTTGTAACTACGCCAGCAATATGAGTGAGTACCTTCAGGGCAAACCTCGTTGGCCTCCTGTCCTCCATGTATTCAAATTCCAACACACAGGTCGATAACGGGTTTTACAATTTCTTCACCCGAGAAAATACCGACAAAGTCAACGCGATTCCCCTTTCATGTAGAGAGGAAACATTCCGCGGGAGTCTTATCGTAATTATATAATTCAACAATCCAGACTCTGTTAAAGTCTTGTCTCAATCCGAAGGAGGCTCTTAATTCGTGTTTTGTAGCCACCAACTACGACGGTATTCTGGATGCCTGCGAAGGAGGAAGAAGTGGTGGTTGGGTGTGACCGTGTCATTCCGGATGCCAAAGTTAAAATGTATCCAGACGAAGCAGGGGAAGAAGGAAGTAAAGAATCTATGGGGAGAGTGATCGGCGAGTGAGTAAACTGTTCTTTCTCGGCCCCCTGTTCGCCCTATTCATAGGGGTCCTTGACTCCTTGTCCACTCAGATTGCCACACCACCAGATTCAATGTGGCAGCCTCTTGCCGACAACAAGATCTTTTGTCGTGATTCCCCCCACTTGCATTCTATGCCAGCACCCAGTTGTGATTTAAGATTCGAGACAGCCCTTTTCTACGACCTTGACACTGAGGAATTGTAAGGTGCTTGATGAAATGAATAGTTAATCAGCTACTTGAGGGGGCTAAATCCTCCAACACATAAGTTCTGGAAAAATACTTCTGTATTTTGCATTAATAATGAGGATATAAATAGACATTACAGCCAACAACACCCGAAAGACTTACTAACTTTAAGCAACTAACAACCACTACTTCAGCACGTCTCCTACTAATTCCAACAGACTCTGACTCTAACAATGTTACCCAAAGACTCGGACTGATAACAATACTGGACTGATAACAATACTGCATAGTGCATAGACATATTCAAACATAAAATAAATAGACTAAGTCAACTCAAGGCTTTACATAACATAAACCCAATAACCAAACCAAAAGGCCGAGAGGCCCATAACAATCCCTTCCCCATTAGAAGACCTTGCCCTCAAGGACTGGAAAGTCTTTGGACAGCTTCCCGTACTCCACCCACGAAGCTTCATCAATTCCTAACCCTTTCCATTGAACCAGCAACTCGCTCACTGCTGTATTGCCCTTCTTGCGCATTCGGAGCTGTAAAATTGCTTCAAGTTCTACTTTGAAGGCGCCACTGTTGTCGCATGGAGGAAGGGTAGGGCTTAGCACATTTTTATGTCCTAGCTTCTTCTTCAAACAAGACACATGGAACACAGGATGCACGAGAGAATCAGGAGGAAGATCCAAACGATAAGCCACACTACCAATCCGCTCCAAAATTTTGAAGGGTCCGAAAAATCTGGCTAAAAGTTTCAAATTTCTATGTTGAACAACCGATTGTTGCTTATATGGCTGAAGGCGCAGGTAAATCATATCTCCCACCTCAAAACTTCGCTCAGTTCGCTTAAGGTCTGCAAATCTCTTCATCCTCACCTGTGCGATATGTAGATTTTCCCCCAAGCGACGCAACACTAAATCCTGTGATCTGAGGGCTTCTTCAACTGATTGCACAGAAGCTGTTCCTGGAGTATGTGCCAACAAAGGCGGCGGCGAGTACCCGTAAACCACTTCAAATGGAGTAAGTTTTTTGGATGCATGCATATTCGTATTATACCACCATTCCGCCATAGGCAACCACGTAGACCACTCCCGTGGTTTGTCACCTGAAAAACACCGCAAGTAATGTTCCACACTTGTATTCACTATCTCTGTTTGACCATCTGTCTGAGGGTGGTAGGCTGAGCTAAATTTAAGTGTCGTTCCCTGTAACTTGAATAATTATTGCCAAAACTGACTGGTAAAGGTAGGGTCTCTGTCACTTACAATTGAATTAGGCATCCCATGTAGTTTTAAAATATTGGCAGTAAATAACTGAGCTATTTTGAGAGCTGTATAAGGGCGAGATACTGGAATAAAATGGGCATATTTACTCAAACGATCCACAACCACGAAAATCACATTGAACCCATGTGAAAGGGGCAACCCTTCAATAAAATCTAGTGAGATATCAGACCATACCTTGTCAGGGATAGGCAATGGCTGAAGTAAACCTGCTGGATGTAGAGTATCAACTTTATTCCTTTGACAAACATCACATTCCTTAATAAAATTGCAGACATAGCACTTCATACCCATCCAGTAAAAATTTGCTCTAGCACGATATAAAGTTTTGTGCAGACCTGAGTGCCCAGCTTGAGGGCTACTGTGCACTAAATGTAGTAATTGATTCCTTAGAGTTTTAGATTTGCCAATAAATAACCTGTCCTTGTAAAACAGTAGCCCATCTTTCTTCTTATATTTGGTCTCATCTAACAATTGGTTGTCATAGTCAGCCAACAACTTCTGCAACATAGTATCTTCTAAGTAGGATGCCCGTAATTCCGTGAGCCAACCTGCTGTTGGAAAAGATAGTGCAGCTAGCTGGGGTTCCGTCTCCCATTTCCTGGATAAGGCATCTGCCACCATATTTTCCTTTCCCTTCATGTATTGAACGAAAAAATCAAATCCCAGCAATTTCGTGAGCCATTTTTGCTGCATAGGTGTACCGAGTTTTTGCTCAAGTAAATACTTAAGACTTTGATGATCAGTTTGTATGCGAAAAGTCTGGCCCAGCAAATAGGAACGCCACTTCTTAACAGCCATAACCAAAGCCATCAGTTCTTTCTCATAAGTAGATAGCTGTAGAGCTTTGCCACGGAGAGCTTGACTCATAAAGGCAATGGGTCTGTCTTTTTGCATTAACACAGCACCTACACCACAGCCAGAAGTATCACATTGAATGGTGAAAGAGTTAGTAAAATCAGGAAGAATCAAAACTAGGGGTTTGGCCACAGCTTCCTTAAGGGCAGTGAAGGCTTCCTTTGCTGGTTGGGTCCATTCAAACGAATTTTTCTTAAGTAAAGAGGTCAAAGGAGCAGCAATAGAACCATACCCCTTAATGAATTTCCTATAATAGCCCGTAAGACCAAGGAAACCCCGTAAGGATTTAATGGTTGTAAGGAATGGCCAAGATAGCATGGAATCAATTTTTTTAGGGTCTGCCTGAACACCATCTTTGGAAATAATATGGCCAAGGTATTCGATTTCAGGATTCCCAAATGAACATTTGGATTTTTTGGCAAAAAGCTGATTATTTTTCAGAATCTCTAAGACAACCTGTAAATGCACAAGATGATCATTTAAACTCTTGCTATAAATAAGAATATCATCAAAAAAGACTAATATGAATTTACGTAAGTAAGGTTTTAAAATGTGGTTCATGAGAGATTGGAAGGTTGCGGGGGCATTTGTGAGACCAAAGGGCATTACTAAAAATTCGTAATGACCCTCATGAGTCCGGAAGGCGGTTTTTGGGATATCTTTGGGGTTCACCCTAATTTGATGGTAACCAGATCGGAGATCCAATTTACTAAAAATAGTTGCACCATGAAGTTCATCCAGAAGTTCGTCCACAATAGGAACTGGAAATTTAGCTTTGACTGTTTCCTTATTGAGAGCTCGATAATCCACGCAAAGATGCCAGCTACCATCTTGTTTACGCACGAGTATTACCGATGAGGAAAAAGGGCTTTGACTAGGTCGAATGATTCCAGATTTGAGCATGTCATTGACTAGTTTTTCAATTTCAGATTTTTGAAAATAAGGATAGCGATAAGGACCAACACAAACTGGTTTAGCATTTGGTTGAAGAGTAATATGGTGGTCATGGTCACGCTTAGGAGGTAGGCCAAGAGGTTCCAGAAATACCTGCTGAAATTGATCCAACAAGGGAAGAATGAGGGGGTTAGTATCTAAGCAAGAAGTAGTATGTTCATGAGATTCAAGAAGCTGTAAAACCAAACCCTTCCTGTCTTGTTTCACTGCCCGACGAAACTCATCTCCCTCCATTAGAGATACTTCGGTGGGTGTGATGCCCTGCAAAACATTCTTATGCCCAAACAAAGTGAATTCCATTCGTAATTTGTCAAAATCCCATAAGATAGGTCCTAATGTACTCAGCCATTGGACACCTAAAACAATATCACAACCCCCCAACGTCAAGAGATAAAAATCTGTGAGATAAGTATTACCCTGCATAACAAATGGAATATTTGAGCACCTTCCTTCACTTAATAAAATATCACCATTAGCCACCTTAACTTGAAGTCCTGCTGTTGGTTCTAAATGCAAGTGAGCTCGTCGCTGAATGGATGAATCCATGAAGCAATGAGTACTGCCCCGTATCTAACAGAATCACCACTGGATAGCCAGAGACTTTGCCCAAAATGCGCATGGTTTTTGAGCTTGGAGATCCAGATAAAGCATGGATTGAAATACTTGGTATTGGCTCAATTGTGTCGGTGTCCTAGTTTCCACAATTAGAGATATCATGCTCACATAGAAGTTTCGTGTTGGGCTGAAACTCCTCATCATCACTTGGTTCTGTGCATTCCATAATAAAGAGGCGAGCAGACTTGCATTTATGACCCAGTCCCCATTTTTCATCACAATTATAACAAAGTCCTCGCTCTCATCTTTCCTTCATCTGTAGTGGTGTCAATCGCTGCACTGGAAGTATCGCCTTTTTCTCCTGGTTTGAAGGTAAAGTAACAATAGGCCGAGTAGGAACAGAACCAAAACGGTTGCTTCGACGAAATGCAACAACGTTTTCCTCCTGCATCTTAGCCATACCGAAAGCCATTGTGAGATTTGAGGGATTAAGCATACATACCATAAAACGGATATCCTCTCGTAACCCGCTTAAGAAGCAACTGAGCTTGTAAGGTTCAGCTAATCTTTTGAGTTGGTTAGATAGGATTTCAAATTCTGTTTTATAGGCCTCCACAGTTGTAGTTTGCCGCAACCGAGTTATGGCCTCCATAGGATCATCGAACATAGTAGGGCCAAACCGTGTGAGGAGGCTTGTAGTGAATCCTTCCCAGCTAGTACCCTATGGAAAGAGGCAAAAGTACCCTATGGTGAGGATTGGTTTGATGGTATGTAAAAAACTGTTGTGCGCGATAGATCCAGCCATGAGGATTTTCTCCATTAAACTTTGGAAATTCCAGATGAATCGCCCTAGTGTGAATGCCACTGTGTACCTCAAACAGTGGGTTTCCATGTGAAGTCGAGGCTAAGTTTGAATCTTCTTTGGACTTCCGCTACGCCTGGACCAACGTCTCCATATTAGCCACAACAAGTTGTAGTTGTTGGGCTAACCCATCCACTGCTTGCTGCAATACTTGTTGATGCTGGTTTTGAGTCTCCTGGGTGGTACGTAATGATGCCACTGATTCAGCCAGTTGGGAAAAACGTGTATTATGGCCCTGTCCGTGAGCCATATGGACCGCGGCTCTGGATACCACTTGTAAGGTGCTTGATTAAATGAATAGTTAATCAGCCACTTCGAGGGGACTAAATCCTCCAACACATAAGTTCTGGAAAAATACTTCTGTACTTTGCATTAATAATGAGGATATAAATAGACATTACAGCCAACAACACCCGAAAGACTTACTAACTTTAAGCAACTAACAACCACTACTACTGCACGTCTCCTACTGATTCCAACAGACTCTGACTCTAACAATATTATCCAAAGACTCGGACTGATAACAATATTGGACTGATAACAATACTGCATAGTGCATAGACATATTCAAACATAAAATAAATAGACTAAGTCAACTCAAGGCTTTACATAACATAAACCCAATAACCAAACCAGAAGGCCCAGAGGCCCATAACAGGAATCATGGCCACCGCCGCTAGTGCCGCCAGCATCTCCCCCATCACCACTGCTGCTTCCCTCTACTGAAGGTATGCTTCTTGATGCTTCATGCCCCGGAAGTTCAAGATCTCTTATTGGTTTCTTTTTTTTAAACAACTTCTTTATGCAAATTAAGGCAGGGCGAAACATGCCCGGTAGTCCTTCTCCGTCTACAACTCTGGGTATGCCAACAAATATTATAAATTGTTTATGAATATATACATCAACAAGTGTACATTTATAACAATTAAAGATAGTTAAGAAATTTCCTTCTTTAACAAAAAGCAATAACGTACTCACGTTTAACTCAAAAGAAGAACGTTAAAAGGAATGTAAACAAAAAAAAAAAAGGCCTTGAATATAAAAGATAAAGCAAAAAAATAAGAAGAATAGAACAAGATTACATGATTTTGCTAAACTTTAGCGGAAAAAAAATACCATTTATCCATTTTAACTACGCACCTTCTAGAAGCCATCTACATCTTTACTATCTATTCATTCTATGTAATATCCCGTATTTTAGTGTTTTTTTAATTGAACAATTATTTTATTTAATTTAAGTATTAGTTCTCTTGTTTTAATTTTATCATGTTTATCGTTGGATTAATTTTTTATTTTTAAGTTGTGAAATTTATTTTGATGTGCTTTCTTAATATTAATTATTATTTGCATTTACATTACTCCTTACTTTAAATTATTTTATTGTTGGACTTTAATTATTTTATTTTATTAATATTGAGTTGTAGTGTTTTTATTTAGCTTTTATTTATTTTTATTATGTATTTTTCTTTTGTTGGACTTTCTATTTTCAGACTGGACTTATTTGAGTGGATTTTTATTTTTCTTTTGAGCCCAACCCAGTCAGTTCCTAATCCAACTCCCTTCAAGGAGCCCAGGCCCGTGGAATCATTTCCAGAACCCACGTCGCACGAGATCACGCTTTTTTTTTTTCCATTTTCATGAACGTCCCTCCTTCCCTTTTTTTTATAGGTTTGATCTGCTTCCTACTTATAACTTATATATATAGAGGTTAAGCATCCCCAACCCTAGATTCATTGCCGCTGCCCTCTCTTCACGCCCTCAGCCATCCAAACTTCTTTGAGCATCCACCCTCCATGGTGAACCTTGTCCAGAATTCACCACCGTGCCCTGCCACTCGAAACAACGGCCCAATGTCTCCATAGCCTTCGTTGCATGCCACAAAACTCCTCTGTTTTTAGACAACCGAAAACTGAGCCCCAGTTCCAGCCACCCCAACTCCTCGGTGCCACCTGCCACGGCTCACCTACATCCAACGTTTGCGCTGTAAAACCTTTGCTTAGTCGCTGCTCAGCCACACGAAACCATGAGCCACCCCCCACCCCATGGACAGCCCCTGTTTCCAGCACCAAGAAGCAGAGGAGTGCTTCCACCACCACGTGAGCCAGCAACCACCAGTTGAATGCACCGACGCCGCCTCAAGGAAGACAGAACCACCCTCAGCCTCAGAACACGCCGACCAACTCAACCCCGTCGCCACCACACACCACCTCTCTCTCTGCCTCACTCGGTCTCCCTCCCGCTCACGCCGCTCTATCTCTCTTGCTCCCACCACGCAGTGTATGCAGCTTTGTTGTCGCACGCCCTCACCAGCTTGACAGCTGCGCCACCATGGTTTCCCTGCCCAGCCATCGCTCGCGAATTCTAACTCTTTCAGTGAGTAGGTCCCTGCTGCCACTCATGTTATGGCCTCTGTTAGTTTTTATTTTTGTTGTTTTTGGTAGTTACTTAAATAAGAAACTGTTGTGTCTTGGTAACTTGGTTGAAACATGGGTTGCATGTGATTTTATTTATTTATTTGGACTTAGGCACGCGTGGGTTTTATTTTGTTAAGTTAGTATTTTTAAGAGATTGATATTTTTGTTGGAATATTTATCATGTAAACACTGATAATTGTTTTGAATGATTTGTAAGTGCTAAACCTTATTTTGAATCCTTTTAAAAGAATTTTCTTTTTTGTTATTTAAACAAAAGTATGATTTTCAACTTATAATGATTTGAATATAATTATGTTATTTTAGTTTTTATAAATTATAGCAAGATCCCAATCGAAAATAAGTTAGAATTTAATGTTTTAGTCGGAGTTATTGAGTTGGATATTGATGAGTTTAGAAAGTGATGTTGGTATAGGAATAATGAGAATTTTGGGTTTTCAGTAATTAAAAATAGATTATTTTAGAAGTTTAGGCTTGAATATCGAAATACAGGATTGATTGAAAATTTATAAAAATTTACGTGATTATCTTATAGGTGACGGTTAATTTTACTCGGCATTGTTGAAAATTTTTTCGAAAAGCTAAGAATTCTAAGTAAGCGGGATTCCTATACTAGATTTGCATAAAAAGAAATAACCTGAGGTTTGTTTGTAAAAATGTGCATTTTGTTTTAAAAAGAAAAGGTGAAAAACAATCTCAGTATATATTTTGCATTCGTTCATGAGATATGTATGAAAGAGAAAAGAAATATTTTTAACATGAAAAGTGTAGACATGAACAATATTTGACACGTTTATGAAATATGTAAAAGAAAGAATATGATATTAATGAGATTTTTATACATGTGTTATGAAATGATTTGGATCTGTTTTTGATCAAATGGAAATGATATCAATATGTTTAGCACGTGTTTTGATATGATATGGATATGAAAAACCTTTGGCATACTAATCTGTTTGATTCTGATTCTGAATATGGTTCTGATATAATAATATTGGTTCACGTGATATGGTTGGTACCAACATGATATGATATGAGTGCACCCACTTTAGAAACAAAGTGATCTTTTACGTGTTCTTTCCTGTGTGCACACTCAGGGCTTCTATATTAAAAAAGAGGAAGTTTCACAATATGATATCATCTGGTTTGACAACTGGGGATAGTACAACTCTACCACGGGGGTTAAACATGGTATATGATATGACATGATACGATACGATACGATACGATATGATAAGATGAAGATATTTAGTTATGTTATGCTTAAGTGTTTTTGAATATGAGAGTGTTGAATATGAAAACGGTTTATGAATATGAAAAAAATTGAAAAATCACTCTGATTTTCTAATAAAACATTTTGAGATGTGCAAATGAAAATGAAATGTTTTGTTTCTACATACTGAACTTTCTGAAAAGGCTCATGTTTACATACTAGTATATATTCTCTGCTTACTGAGTTGTTGATAACTCACCCCTTTATTTTCACAATATTTTCAGATGATTTTAGATATTTCAGCTGAGGATCAAGAATATGGAGCATGGGTGAGATGAGTTAAGAATAGTGGATTAAGAATAGAAAGCTTTCAATGAATATCAGCAATTTTTGTGAAGAAATTTCTTTGCGTTCTGATGTCTTGGCGTTTAGAAGAATTGATTATATTGAGAAAATTAGTTTGAATCAAAATTCCTTTATAATATTGGAAATTTGGAGTCTATAATTTTATTTTTGAAATATGGGTTTAAGAACTATGTAGAGAAGTTGATGTTTTTGGGGTTACTGTATCGAGGATTTGATATATGAATTTGTAAGATTAATTAAATTTGAAGTATTTACATTTGATTTGAAACTTTTGGAAATATATTAGCAGTGTTGGAGTTGATTATCGGATAACATGAGTTAACTCTCCGAACTCACGGGGACGGGGCGTTACATCCTCTCTTTTATTAAAATGATATTTTGTTATTCTCTCTTCATTGTTTTTTTAACTATAATTTATTTAAAAAAAAAAAACACCAACAGCACCCAACCATTCTCGACAACCTGCACAACAAGGATTCAATTCCTTGGGATGCACTTTTGTTGTCTAGAAAGAAGTAAACAAATAATATCATTAATGTTTCATACAAAGAGAATATGCACGTAAAAATTAACAACACGGGGAGAAGTGGTTCTGATGAATTGTGGAACAAACAAATGGAAAAATCATAGGATGAGCTACAACGAAGAAGTCAAAATAAGACCCAACTGTTGCCAAACCAAATCTATTCCCCCACTATGGCAAGCCAAATGTGAAGTGACTTTTTGACAAAGTTCACACATTTTTTACTTGGAAAAAAGCTGGGCATCAGTCGGTCCCCAATGCACACCCTATTTTGTAGACCAGGTTCACTAACGTTGACTGAACTGTTCATAATTTGCATCTTCTCTGGATTCTAGGGGTGCTACCTGCGCCCTATGTGGCGAGGCCACCCTTTCCCCATCCCCCGCCCCCGCATGGGCGGAGGTAGTGAATTTTTATCCACAATCCATCCCCGTTCATGCAGGGGCGAGGTACCTCGTCCACTGCACGGGGTGCGGGGGTGGACTTCCATCCGTCCGCCTCCCGCCCTCCCCTCCCCAACTACTCTGCCCTCTGTGGAGCTCGCGGATGTGTACTTGGTGTTGTATGGAAGAAACAACTCCACAAGCAAAACAAAATTTTCAAGAATACGAAGCTGATCATAGTAAAAGGCTAGCCTTTCCAATTGTAAGAGAGACTGCAAACAAAGTTAACGAACCTAGTTGTTGGTTGCTGTTTGTATCAAGGGAAAGTGATGAAATGGTGCAACAGCTCAACACGAAGTGACGAAATGGTGTGCAGCACCCTAACATAAACGACAGCTTTGACCCAGGTACATATTGCTCCACGATGTCGTATCCTCTTGACATCTTCTTCTTCAAACTTCATCACTTCGTAACACACACACACTTCAACAGATCCTTCCAAAGTCCAGAAGCCTCTTCTCAGTTCCCAAATCCTTGTCTTTCTTCTTCATCCCTTCTGTCGAAACCCTAACAAATCATATGGATATCATAAAACTGTGGGAGAGATATTGAGAGAGGAGGGACAAAGGCTACAATGACTTGGAGTTACGGAGTAGGCGCAAACTTAGTTTGGGAGAGAGATCGACAAAGAAGAGGCCGAAGATTCAAGAACAGAAAAGTGAAGGGGCCGAGGGGGTTTTCCCCTTCTATATGCAGGGGCGAGGTGGGGCGGGGCCACCCTCATCCCAGCCCCACCCCCGCCCCCGCTTGGGGGGCCAGATGCGGGTGGGACCACCTGCCCCCGCATCTGGCAGACGGGGGATCCGTCCTGCCCACTGGGGGTGGGGCGGACGGGGGACGGGTCCCCGCTGCCCACCCCTACTTAGTCCCTCAATTTTCAGTCATGAAGCCCTCAGTCCCTCTCTCGTCGAAGCTCAAGCCCCACTCTCATCTCAACTTCATCTGCCCCTCTCTCATCTCAATATCATTTCTACTTGAAGATTTTGGGGTTTTCATTCATGGGTAGGCTCGGACTGAATGAGTAAGTGCAGCGTGTGCCTTGATGGCTAGTGCGCACAAGTCTTGCAGAGAAAGGGGTACATGGGATTTAGATAGTGGCATCAAGAAATAAAGTTGGCCCAGTTTTAGGTCTTCATTTTTGGGGAAGAGTGGCAGTTGGGAGCTGATGTACATGGAATCTGAACAGTAGAGGAAGTAGGTTGGGTTCTGGGAGAGGATGTTTTTGACTTTGATTGGGTGTTTAAACTCTTCGAGCATTCCATCTAAGCGAACCAGCTTGGCTGTGGATGCCTAGTTTAGGGCTAACTCACCATCCCTTGTATATCCAAAAGATGAACAGATATCCATGTGTAATTTTCTATAAGAGAGAGAGAGAGAGAGAGAGAGAGAGAGAGAGAGAGAGAGTGGGTATACAAGTAGCTTTGGGCTTTGGGTTTCCTACCCAGTCTCCTTTCTCTCCATATCCTAGAGAATGGGTATACATTGCATTGACAACTATGTACATATTTAGATCCCAGAAAATCAGCAAATTATCTTTATTTTAGGAATTAGCCCAATTAGCTCAATTACCATATGTATTTGTTTCCATTTTTCAGCTATTGTAAAGTCTATTTATTTATGTAAATCAATACAAAGAAATATACCAGTTCAATGTAAATTTCTTCTCCTTTTAATTCTTTAACATGGTATCAGAGCCAAAACGATCCCTAAGCAATACTCTCATGGCCAACAACACCAACCCACCCGTCTCTTCCCCCCATCTCCTTCCCCCATCCGAGACTCTAGCAACCTCTGTTATTGGCCAACCCCCATCACAGGCCAATCATACCACCACAACCCTCTCAACATCAAGCCCATGCCTCTCACTGGATCTCTACCACAAAGTCATCTCCTTGCTTGCTCCGGCTAGCTCCTCTATTTCTCCTTTCAATCGGAACCACCATTGGGTGGTGGATAGTGGCGCAAGCCACCACATCTCTCACCAGAAAGCCTGTTTCTTCGACTTGCGCCAACTGGAATTCAGTTTGTCCATGCAACTCCCAAACGGCCATGAGATCCCGGCCGAAGGCATCGGGATGTGCACTCTATCCCCCCTTCTTACTCTATCAAATGTTTATTATATCCCCACTGTTTCATTTAATCTCCTATCTATTTCCCATCTTACCACTCAAACTTCTTGTGTTTTTTATTCTCTTCTAATACTTGATGAGGCCGATTGGACCCACAATTGATGAGGCCGACTGGAGCAGGTGACTTGTGCAATGGACTCTATGTGTATCGACCCGACTCTTTTTTTGCATTAGCAACACCAACCACGGCCAATAAGCTCCTATGGCATCAACGTCTATGTCATCCTTCCAATTTAATTATTCCCAGTCTTTTTCATTCTCCTTGCATTATTTATGATTGCGACATTTGTGCTCGTTCTAAGCATACTCGATTGTCTCTCTCTCTTTCCAATAACAAAAGTATTTCTCCTTTTAATCGTATTTTTTATGATATATGGGGTGGCTATCATGCTTCTTCTCTATGTGGAGCTCATTATTTTCTTATAATTATTGATGATTTTTCCCGCACTACTTGGATATCTCTCATGTGTTTTAAATCCGAAGCATATACTCATTTAATGCATTTCTTGGCTCTTGCTCAAAATCAATTTAACACCATTGTTAAAATCATTCACACTGATAATGGACAATAATTTCTCTCCCACCAATTTCAAACATATTTTCGAGATCACGGTATTATTCACAAGCGTACCTTTGTTGAAACTCCACAACAAAATGGCGTTGCGGAGCGTAAACATCAGCACCTTTTGAATATTGCTTGCAGTCTTCGATTTCAAGCACACATACCTTTAAAATTTTAGGGTAATTGTGTCCTCACTACTGCATATCTCATTAATCGTATCCCTAGTCGTCTTCTCAAGAATAAATCTCCTTTTGAAACACCTTTCAATAAAACCCCCAACTACGATCACCTTCGTGTATTTGGGTGCCTCTGTTATGCTCAAACCCTTCGTATTCACCGTGACAAATTCTCTCATTGTGCTACCAAATGTGTGTTTCTTGGCTACCCAAGTACCCATAAAGCATACAAACTCTACAATATTGAATTGATACTCAATCCATTTTCTAATCCCGTGATGTCACATTTCATGAACAAAAATTTCATTTTCAAGATATTCTTGATTCACCCATTCCCTCCACTCCTCTTATTCTGTTTCCCATTCCAGAAACCATAGTGTCTTCTCCTTCACCTCCTGACTACCTTGTCACCTCACATTCCTCACCTTCTTCACCTTCACCTACACCACCTCCCTCCCTCTCATCCCCTACTATTTATCACCCTCATCGCACCATCACTCAGCCTGCATACTTCCGTGACTATGTTTGTTCGGTCTTACACACGGAGCCCACGACATCCTCACTTGCTCTACCGACCTTAGGTACTCCTCATCCTTTGTCTGGTTTTCTTTCATATTCTCATTTTTCACCCTCTTATATGTCTCATATAAATGCTCTCACCACATGTCTTGATCCCTCCTGTTATTCTGAGGCTACTCGCGACCCTCATTGGCGTGAGGCCATGTCCTCTGAAATTCATGCCTTGGAAGACAATTCAACTTGGACTCTTGAGCCGCTCCCTCCTGGTAAGAAATCCATTGGGTGCAAATGGGTTTTCAAAACCAAACTCAAGGCCGATGATTCCATCGAGAGGTACAAAACTCCCTTAGTTGTCAAAAGCTATACTCAGGTTGAAGGCCTTGAATATTATGAGACGTTTGCTCCAATTGCAAAGATGAACATAGTACGGTGCTTGTTAGCAGTTGCCGCCACCAAACAGTGGATCATTCACCAACTCGATGTCAACAATGTCTTTTTACATGGTGATATTGATGAAGAAGTTTACATGACCCCACCACCTGGATATTGCCCTAAGGGGGAGACCCATGTTTGTAGCCTCAGAAAATCCCTCTATGGCGTCAAACAAGTCTCCCAGAACTGGTTTTTTAAACTAACCACTGTGTTTCTTGCTGTAGGTTTTCATCAGTCTCAGGCAAATCATTCTTTGTTCACTCGTCACCTCTACCAGCATCACTCTTGTTCTTATTTATGTTGATGACATTTTGGTTCCTGGTAATGACATTTCTCAGATCAAGGTCTTCAAAAGAGTCCTTTCCACTCACTTCAAAAGAAAGGACCTTAGTTCTTTGAAGTACTTTCTTGAACTCGAAGTTGCTCGGACCCCCAATGGCATCTTCCTCAATCAGCACAAATATGCTCTTGACATTCTCTCTGATAGTGAACAACTTGGTGCTCGGACCGCTTCTTTTCCCATGGAGCAACACTTGAAACTCAATAATCAAGATGGTGACCTCCTTCCTGATCCTGGCCTTTACCGTTGTCTGGTTGGTCGTCTCATTTATCTGACCATCACCAGACCAAATATTGTTTATGCAGTCAATACCCTCAGTCAGTTCATGCATGCTCCTCGAGTTCCCCACATGACTGCAGCTACTAGAGTTCTCCATTACATCAAAGGCAGCCCCAGCCAAGGCCTCTTCTTCCCTTCATCTAACAGTATACATGTTACAGCATATACTGATTCTGATTTGGCCAGTTGCCCCACTAGTACAGGATACTTTATTCAGTTAGACACCAGTCCGATCTCCTGGCGTACAAAGAAATAGACTACCATGGCTTGCTCCTCTGCTGAAGTTGAATATCGGGCTATGGCCATCACCACCTATGAGCTAATTTGGCTTAAGTAGCTTCTTGCCGACCTCGACATCTCTCATCTTGAATCATTCACCTTACATTGTGACAATCAACCTGCTCTCTACATCGCACATAATCCTGTCTTCCATGAACGTACAAAACACATAGAAATTGATTGTCATATTGTTCGTGACAAGATTCGATCAGGTATCCTCAAAGCCGTTCATACCTCTTCTCATGAACAAGTTGTCGACATCTTCACCAAAGCTTTAGGCCACGAGCTCTTTCATCATTTTTCATGCAAGTTGGGCATTACGGATCTCCATGCGCCAACTTGAGGGGGAGCATTGACAACTATGTATATATTTAGATCCCAGAAAATCAGCAAATTATCTTTATTTTAGGAATTAGCCCAATTAGCTCAATTACCATATGTATTTGTTTCCATACTTAGTTATTGTAAAGTCTATTTATTTATGTAAATCAATACAAAGAAATATAATAGTTCAGTGCAAATTTCTTCTCCCTCTAATTCCTTAACACATTGGGTGTCTGAATAGCAAAGGATGCACGCAAAATTCGAATGGAAAGAGAAGAAAAACAAACGATGATGCAAAACACACATTTTGCTTGAAAAAATCCACTTAAGGTGTGCAATAGTTGATAAGGAACATTGGCTAATATGTAGTTAAACTCTTTTACTTAATAGGCAGCTGGATGCTTTTACATAATATGATGCTTGCACAAATTATTTTTCTTATTGAAATAGAATGATTGACATCCTTGTTTTATATATTTTTATTTTAATATCGATTATAATTAAGATGAGTGTTGATGACGTGTTTTGTACACTTGGACCGAGTTACAGCAACCTGGGTTGAAATCCATCTACCTATACTACAAAGATAGAGGGGCGCTCAATGGTGGTCTGAAGAGCCTCTGATACCAAAGTCAATAATCTTTTTGCTGGAGAATTTTCCTTATAATCATAGAGAATAAGACTTGTTCATACCTGAGATCTGACTTTTATATGAGGTATCAGAGGTGCATTTTGTACCAGGGGGTAGTGTCATGCTCACGATTGTAAGGTCATGTTCTTTAATGTGATGTGGCTTCCCAGACGATGCCGTTAATGCGACATAGCCTCCCGAGTGGTGTCTTGCCGACAAGTTGACGGTGTAGTCACTTCCCGTTCCTTTCATCAGGGAACGAAGTGTTGTCCGTTATCTTCGTTCGCTTGCTGGCTTAGATCTTTAAATCCTAGGTGTCACAGGGGGTGTCAAGGTTGGCGCTTCCCCTTTCCCCCCCCCCCCCACCCCACCTCTTTTCCGCATAATGGAATCCCCATTCCTCTTGAACAACTCGTGGGTCGGGTTCCATTGGCAGTTCTTGGGCCCATAAGAGGGAAGTTACCAGGGTCAAAATGGGTTTTGATTTCCTTCCAAGGAGAGTAAATCAAAATACATAACTACCATTTATTTCTACTTGATAGAGTCAATGATTATCAAATCAAAACTTGATTACACAGTGTAAATAAGTATATATAATATCTTAGGGTAAAATTATAAAAAAAAAAATTGAAATACTTCAGGATGCTTGCTCTTTTATACAAGAGAATGGATATATGTTTTAAAACTTTATATAGATAAAACACGAGGCAAGCAAACCCAAAAACTCCTGCAATAAACCATAATGTAGAACATCATTCTAACATATATATTTTTAATTTTTAATTTTTTCATCTAATCATTACCTAATCATTAATACTTTTTCAAACTTTCAACCAAAACACAAAAAATAATTCAAAAGTTTCAAATTCCAAAACAAAAATTATAATAAACAACTATAGTCTAACATTATTTTAACTTTATAATATTTTTACTCAACTTTTTTTTTTATTTTCTAAAAAGTAAAACATCTTAACACAAACCATTTTATTACTATTCATAAATTTCTGATTTCATCTCATCTCAACATCCAAATGCGGCCTAAATTTCCATTCGACTTCCCGATTTTCCATAACCAGTGCCACCCATGTCATGATCAAGATGAGTTGTATTGATATTTAGATGCTTTGAATTAGTCAGGCAATAAATGGTGACATTGGATTCAGCTTGTTGATGACATGTTTTGTACAACTAGGCCAAGTTCTAGCAACTCCAGTTTGGATCTTGCTATCTGTAACACAAAGACAAAGGTAGACTCGGTAGTGGTCCAGGGAGCCTCCGATGCCAAATTTAATCTTCTTTCTTGGAGAGTTATCGCAGAATCAAAGTGTTCAGTGATTATTCGTACCTGAAGTCTGGCTTTTATACTAGGTATCGAGGGAACACTCTGTACCCTATGTCAGGGGTCAGTATCCCACTCACAATTTTCAAGGCCACAGTCTTTAATGCGACATAGCTTTTTAAGTGATGCTATTGATGCGGCATGGCTCCCAGGGTGACGTCTC
Source organism: Cyclocarya paliurus (assembly GCA_029856935.1). NCBI lineage: Eukaryota > Viridiplantae > Streptophyta > Magnoliopsida > Fagales > Juglandaceae > Cyclocarya > Cyclocarya paliurus. Next base: position 28,057,213 of record CM056951.1, read on the forward strand.
AACAACAAATGATCAGTGCGGTCACTTTCTGTTCTCATCATTAGGGAATGGATGGTTGTTCGTGACCTCTGTTCACTTGTCGCTTAGATCTTTAAATGCTAGGTGTCATAAGAGAGTGTCAAGGTCAGCGTGTCTTGTCTGTCCACCAAGACTTGTTTCTCGCTTGAGGATATCTAATCTCCTCTAGTATAGTTCGTGAGTTGAGTCTCATTGGTGATTCCTAGGGGCCTATAGAAAGGGGCGATACGGGTATGGTAGAAATTCTTTTGTTTTACAGGACGTCTCGGTAGCATGTCGCTAAACGACTAATGTGCACTTGAGTTCACTCGTCTAGCTCCCCTCGTTTAGGTCATGGCTGACCGTTCCCCTCCCACGTTGCTTCATCCAACGCTTATCACGAGATCTGCACCCAGTCACTCTCCCTCCTGCTTCAGGTGTCAGTCCACTATCTGAGGAAGTCCATGCCGCCTTCGCTTTCTCTCGAAGCTTGTGAGTCCCTGCATTCTTGCTCTCCTGCTTTCTTATTCCCTTCCAAGTAACTCCTATATTTCCTTCCATGGGTCCCAAGAACGCTTCTCGTGCTGTTCATCGAAGTCCTCCAGGACCCTTGGAGGTATGGACCTCTGTGATGTTCGCACTGAGTCCTAGCACTTTGATGAACGTAACTGGAGGTCAGAGGTGTCTTCGATGACCTTGAGCTCACTGAAGGCCTCTTACGAATTCCTTGACTCCATCATATTCGAAGTCCTTGAGGCCCATCAGAAGGGGATTTGGTGAAGCTTTCACTCGCGCCAAGGGAAAATGGTTGCTCGCCTAGAGCCTTGATTTTCCCACATCAAAGATTGAACCCAGTGATTTTTCTTTGTGTCCAACAAGGAATGGGAGTTTCCCACCAACAGACCAGTTGACAGGAGTTCCTTGTATGCACTGTCTGGCCGGTCCCAAGTAAGGAGGAGGCTCGGCTTGAGACTATCCGTGCCAATGGACATCTCGGTGATCTATGAGGAGTTACTTCATGGCCTGCCGTATATCAGGCACCATTCTACTATCGATTCTAATCATGTTCTCGAGGCTACTGGGATCTAGGGAACCTAGCTCTAGTGGCTTGTTTGGCTCCACTTGTCTAAGGGCCTGCTCATCCCTGACCTCTTCCTGGTACTAAACTCGAGGGGGAGGGGGTGTCCCTACCTAGGACTTCCACTGCGTGGACCTCTCCCTTCTCCGTTTTTAGCTCCTGCACGTAGCATTCACACACTAACACCTTTTCACCTCGGATCTCCCCCACTCCCATGGTCGTTGGGAACTTCACTTTCAGGTAGTAAGTCAAAGTTATAGCCTTTAGGTTTTTGAGGGTTGGTTGCCCCAATATGGCATTGTATTAAGAGGGGGCCTTTACCACTATGAAGTCAACCCTTGTTGTGGTCAAGTGAGGGGCGTTGCCGGCCAGGGTCGATAGGGTGATGATTCCTACCGGCTGAACCATGTCTCTTAAGAACTCCTTCAACAGCATAGGTGTCATCCGCATGCAGGCGGGATCGATCCCCTTTCGGGTAAAGACATCCCAAAAGAGTAATATCTACAAAGCTGTCGTTGTCAATGAGGATTCTCCTAATTTGAAGTTGGCAATAAGCATGGTCATAATCAGTGCATCGTCGCGGGGGTAAAGGACCCTCTCCTCGGCTTTTTATTCGAAGGAGATAACAGGTGCATTGGTGTTCCTTCTTTGCTTGGACGGGTGGTGGTCGGCCAGGTACACTTCCTCATACCATACCATTTGGCATAGGCTTTCTTTCCGAAGGAAGTTGGGCTACCCGTGAACCCCCCAGATGATGGTTTTCATCTTACCGAGGGGTTGTTTCAGTGGGCTAGCATCCGAGGGCGGTTCTGCAGAGGCTCTTGCTCCACTCACTTTCTTCTTGGGCTTTCGCTCCTCTTCGACGTGCCAAACGTTCCTCTACTTCGTTCTTGTTCCCCACTCTGGTTGGTATAGCGCTAGGCGTGGGGCTACTTTGCTTCTTCTCTTCTTGCTTTGAGGGAGATGCAGTCTTTGGTATTGGGAGTATTGATCTGGTGGTAAGTGCAATAGCGAAGGCCTTTGTTCCGATTGTCAGCTTCCCGAGTAGTCGGTCTGTCCTCTTCCTGTATGGATAGTGTGACTCAGTCATGTTGGGCGCCTAGGCCTTTCGAGGGAGGTGCTTCATCTCGCCTCCTGTCTTGTTGTCCCTTTCTAGTCTTATCGGGGGCCTTGGCTTTTCCCGCCGCCTTGGACTTTCTGTCAGCCTGTTCCAATTTTGTCTTCCTTAGCCCCTTCAGGGCTCAGATTGTGTCTTCAACATTGATGAAGCCATCAACGTAGCCCATGAATTTTTGCCATGTGGTGGGAGCTCTCCTTGCCAACTCTACCATTAACTGGTTTTGGGGCCATATTGATTGAGCTGCATTATTGCATATTTTATACATTTAAAATCAATGTATTTTTAATTATTATATTATTTTATCATTGATTTTAGATGAAAAAATGATCAAGAGGCAATAAATCCAAGTTGTGATTTAAATTGATTAAAAGCATAGTTTATGCTTATTTTTATAACTTGTGATTTTATTTGATTTTATTTCCTCACATGCACAACACACTTTTAATATTTTAGTTTAGTTTTTGTTTAATTTTTATTTAATTATTTATTTTCTTTTTCTAGTTTTACGTAATTATTATTTATTTTTTTCTGTCTTATTTTATTTTATTTTATTTTGTTTTATTTTCATTTTTTTTATTTTTTTATTTTTGATTTTCTGCGCAGGCTAAACGACATGTCGTTTGGTCTGCAAACCAAACGACATGTCGTTTTTTAGTGGAATTAATCTGTCGTCTGAGGTAGACGACATGTCGTTTGTAAAAAAACGACATGTCGTTTTGCACGAGAGAAGCTTCTGCCGTTTGAGGTCGACGACATGTCGTTTCTACACGAACGACATGTCGTTCGCCTCGTCTTCTACCTCCCGACCTGCATTTCATGCTACAGTGCCACCAGCTTCGAACCACCACCGTGAGCCGCCCTACACACTTCGCACGACCACAGAAACACCGTGAACACGGCCACGAGCCGTCTCGCCTTGTCCAGAAGTCTCACGGCCGGCAACCCCGCGTGGTGTCATCTTCAACCTTCGGCTTCGCTGCACCATCACCATGGACGACCTGCAGCCACGCACCTCCACTTCCAGCATCAATAGAAGACTCCGGAGAACCTCTCAAACCACCACCCGCACACGGCAACGCCATCTCCGAAGCCACGTAAACTCCCGCAGCGTTTCGCCATGCACAGCGTCAACCAGCCCTCGGCTCAGCTCCACTCATGCGCACCCCCACTGCCCATCACCTTAGCCATTTCGAGTACCACCGGGAGCCATCCTCATCACCTCCTCGGTTGCAGTTGACCCAGCTTGCTCACGGAGATACACGGAGCGGTTCGGACATCACGCAGCAGCTTGAAGACCTGCAGGGAGAAAGAGAGAAAAAGAAAACAAGGATGAACTCCACCGAATGCTTGCTCTCGCGGTTGCTGGAAGAAGAAGAAAAAAAAATGAATGAAAAGCATGCTTTCGGTGGAAACCGGAAGAAGAAAAAAAATAAAGAGGAGAGAAAGAAACGCAGCAGGTGAGTGCTGCGGGAAAAGAAAAGAAAAAAAAAAGAAGAGAGAAAGAAAAGAGAGAGAAGGCGGAAGGCAGCAAGCATGCGGGAAAGGAAAAGAAAAAAAAAATGAAGAGGAACGCTGGCAGTGGGAGATGAACTGGAAAGAAACAAAGACAGACCAGCAAACAGAATATTTTCTTAGTGGGATAAGGAATCACGGACAGACATAAGCACAGTACTATTCTATGCCTATATAAGGGCTGTACGCGGACTGGATAGAGAGTTTTTTTTTGGAGTTAGAAATTAGGGAGTTAGAGAGGGAGAGTCTGAAATTAGGGAGTTATAAGGGCTGTACGCCGCCCAGGATTGTTGCCAGACAATCTTCTCATCTTGATCATGCGTTGTCATATGCTCCCTGTTGAGTCTGGCTAAGTATGCTTTTAGACTTTCATCCTCCCTCTGTTTGATGTCATAAGGTAAGCGGTTGGGCGTCTCCTCCTCTAAATGACCATAAATTGCGTGAGAAACAGGTGGGCCAGCTCCCCAAAGCTGTCAATCAGTCATATGAGCCTTGATGGTTTTTAAGTGCTTGTGAGATCCTTGGACCCGTCATACATGTCCATCTGGGAGACCCTGAACTTTGGTGGTACCGGTGCAACAATCACCACTACATTATAAGGCAAGTTCGTGCTGGTGAGTAACTGGTCTATTGATAAATAGTCAATTATGTTGTTATTAATACTTTTAGTATACTGGGTTAAGTAAGTTTTTTTTTTTTATACAGGGTATTAATCAAACAATGTATGTTAGTTGGGCTTGTGGCATGTGAAATGACTGTTTACCCTTTAAGAGAATGGACTTAGGCTCAAGTTATTGGGTTTGAATAAATCTAAGTTAACTATGGGTGTATATTGCAAGATTAAGGCCCACGTAAGCTGACCCAAGAAGAGAGGAAGGAAGGCTTCGGGATAGAATTCTCGAGAAGTAAGAGAGAGAAGAAGAGGAGAGAAACGGTTATGGGGGAAGGCATGGAAGGGGAAAAATCAGTGGCAATGAGAGAGAGTGAAGGCGGTGACTCACGTATAAAAGGGAAAGTTGATGCCAGAGAGAAGGGGCAATTAGGATAAAAAGTCAATTTCTATTTTTACATTTTAGAAAAAAGAAATTTTTGAGAGTTTTTAGGGTTTTTCATTTTGGCGAATTACTATGTTAATGATGGTGAAGTTAGGCTAAATTTGAAGCTTGGGTTGCGGTAAAAACTTTCATTTGTTTTCTATACTTGTTGGATTTCTGTAGTTGTTGATTTATATGCTTTACTTTACCAAAAACCAAATTCTGGAAATGGGAGTTTGATGGATTCTCTTGTTCTTGTTCTATTGTCGACATAAGGCATAGCAGAACCTTAAATTAATCAAGGTTTCTTTCAGTCTAGTGTTAAAGTAAATTTGGTTGACGTTTTAGTGAGGGATTTTTCAAAGCATTGGTACATAAACTCTGAGCTTATATTCTTCAAATTTCTTTGTGAAGTGTGAAATTAGAGAAAGTCCTAACTCGCAACCCAGGTGTTTGTTAAATTATTTCTATTAATTCTGTAGTTTTCAAACATCAAATTGAATTTTTGATTGTAACTTGGTGAAGTTGAAATTACGGTTTATCATACTCTGAATACTTTAATTTCTGGAGTTTTAAGTTTTTATGGTTTAATCCATCTTTCCAAAAATTCCAAACCCGAGATTCTCCAAGCTTAACCATACATTTCAATTGTAACACCCTGTATTTTAGTGTATTTTTAAAGAATGATTATTTTAATTGTTTAAAAATTTATTCTCTTGTTTTAAATTTATGGGGGTTTTAAATATTACTTTTATAATATTTTTAAGTTGTGAAAATCATTTTAATGGATTTTCTTAATATTATTTAATGTTTTGGATTTTAATATTTTTACGATTTTAATTTAGCATTTCATTGAGTTTGAATTATTTTATTTATCTAGTGGTTTTAAAATATTTTTCTTTGGATCACTTTCGAAACCCATGTTGGAAAGACTGGACCTCATTTTTCTTCCTCCTTTTTTTCTTTTTCCCTTTTTCTTTTTCTTTTCTTCTTTTTCTTCTTTCTCTCCCGCGTACGTCGACCCTCTCTCTCTCTCTCCTCTCCCACGCTCAAATCGACTTCACCATCCCTGAGCCGCCGCCGGCCGTCCGTGGCCGACACCGCCGGCACCACCGGCTTCCCCACCTACCGGCTAGCCACCCCTCCAAATCCCAGCCCACGCCGCGCCGCAGTTAGCCTCCGGAAGCCGTGCAAAGCCGCGGCCTTCCTCCACCCGTTTCGCCGCCGTCCGGCCACCTCCGGCCACCAGCTCTTAGCCACCTCACCACCGGCCCTCAAGCAACCCTTTGGACCCAAACCAGACCTCGATCCCTCGCCAGAGCTTCCCTAACGAACACCATCTCCGATTGCACCTTCTTGGCCTTAAAACCACCGTTTCGGCCGCCACCCACGGCCAACCGTTGCTTCCATTAGCTTCACCACCCTCATTAGGCCCTACCCTATCGTTTCCAAGTCTTCGTTTGGCCCCGTGAGATTTTGGGTTTCACTGTGTATTTCGGCCACAGTGTTTTTACACTATGGTGTTGCTGTTTTGGCGCTTCCAGCTCTCCCGTGATCCTCCGAAAAATATATTAAAGCGCTGTAAGTATTTTCCTGAACATCTTTGAGGTTTTAATATATTTTTGCACTGACTGGTTTATTATGTCTGTGATTGGTTGTGTTGTGATCTGGATTGATTGTTGGAATTTACTGTTGGATTGGCTGTTGAAATTTACTATTGGATTGATACATTGCATGTGCACGCATATTTTTGTGTTTAATGAAAACTGGGTTTTCATTTGTGGGAAAAAGGAAAGGAACTGTAGGGATGGTGGTAAGCAGGGACGGTGGTATAGTCCCGCCTGCGATTCCCGCCTACAGTGTACGCGTAGGGATGGTGGTAAGCAGGGACGATGATGTTGTCCCGCCTGCAATTCCCGCCTACGGTGTATGCGGTAGGGATGGTGGTAGAATCCCGCCTGTGATTCCCGCCGATAGTATGGTGGAATATGTTTTGGGCCAAAAATGGGATTTTTGGCGTGCGTGGAAAAATATTCATTTTTCGGAAAAAAATGATATTTTTGGGTTGGTGCATATTTCCTCATATGCATGCATGTTGGTTGCTTTAATGTATTTTAATCTTAGAGATCGTTTGGATTATTACTTACCTGCGGTACCCTTTTTGGTACCGTAGATTTTGGTGCAGATGAGGACGAGGATGACGAGCCTTAAAGATCGGCTCCATGGTTAAGTGGCATGTGGTTGCTGCTGTTTTGGTTATGGGATTTGTTTCCCGGCCATGTGTTCATATTCGGCTTTATTATATTTTTCTTGGATGACTGTATAACTTTCAGTATACTCTATTTTGATTATCTTTGTGTATTAAAAATTCTAGTACTTAGTGACTTAATTATTATTAATCCGCTGCGTTTTGTTGTGCACTTTTACATGTTTCACACACTTTAACACTTGTCGTTGGGATGTGTGACCCGTGTTGTTATCATCCTGACGTCACGATTTCTGAGACTTTTTGCATGTAGGAGTCGGGGCGTCACATCAATGGCAACAAACCTTCATTGTAAATAAGCAAACTCTTGATTGTTCACCCCCAACTTCTTTTAAAATCTTGATTCCTAAATTTTTACTGAATTAAACTGCTCAAATCCCTTTTGTCCCTGAGGAAATGACCTTGGGTGCTACCTTTTATTACAACTGATCCACTTATGCGCTTGGGAGTGATAATTTGGAAGCCATCATCTACCAACGATGAGGTGCCCACCTTATTTGCCATCTCCTTATATTTGTCCATGAGACTATGCAGCTCATGCTGCATCTTTTTTATCTCTTCCTTGCCAGTATCCATTCCCCAAGCGCTTTGCGACTTGACGTGCTCGTTGTGTCTTGGTTTAGCGTCTTCGACCCGTCTGTTGGCGTCTACCCTTAGAGTATCATTCTCCTTTCGGAGTGTCTCCACCTCTGTGGTCAACTTCCGCACGACTTGCTCCATTTCTGCGAACCTGGCTTCCATGTTTTCTAATGACATTTCTTGTCACTAAGTTGTCTGAGAATGTGTTATCACGGGCATACGAATGACATGTTGCGTCTATAGAGATCCTACAGATGTCGCCCTGTTGATGATGTGTTTCGCACACCTGGGCAAATATCAAGCAACTCAGGTCGGGATCCTGCTATCTGCAACATAGAGTCAAAGCTGGGCTTGATGGTGGTCCGGAGAGCCTCTAATGTCAAAGTCAGTCATATTTCTTAGAAAGTTATCACAGAATTAGAGTGTTCAAAGAGATTATTCGTACATGGAGTCTAGGTTTTATATGAGGTATCGGGAACATTTTGTACCCTGTGTCAATGGTCAATCTCCTGCTCACAGTTGTCAAGTCGTGGTCTTTAATGTGATGTGACTTTTGCCAGGGGTCTCGACAATAGACGATAGGTGCAGTTACTTCCTATCCCCATCATTAAGGAATTGAGGGTTGTCCGCGATCTCTGTTCACTTTTCAGCTTAGATCTTTAAAGGCTAAGCGTCATAGGAGGGTGTCAGGATTGACGTGTCCCGTTAGCGGCACGAGGGTATCCCCTCTCCTCTAATACAGTTCTTGGACCGAGTTTCGTTAGTGACTCCTAAGCACATAGGAGGGGAGCGATTCACATTAAGATGGGTTTCAGTATCTTTTCCAGGCCTAACCCAGGGGAACAGATGGAATATCCCCTCCATAGACGGTCCACATAAAAAACACGAATGTACGTAAATTATTTATTACTGTAGATCATGATTTTGTACGGGATCCAAACTGGGGGTTTCGCTCCAACTCAGATGGGCTGAGAACCAGCGGAGTCCAAAAGTAATTTTGATTCCAACTCCAACAGAGAGCCAACTCCGGTTTTGTTCTGCTCAATTGGAATCAAAATGGAGTTGGAGTTTCGATTCGGAGTTTGTTTTTTCTTTCCCATTTTCTCACCCATTCACACTTTCCCAACTTCCAAACAATGAATAAGAAATTTCTATACTACTAAAAACAAAGATACGACCATAGCTGAGAGAGAACAGATTGACTGCAGATGGATACAAACAGAAGCCTTGAGAGCCTTTTGGACCTGGACAAATTAGTTTCCATGAGAAATGGGGTTCCGCCGGGAGCGCGAAAGCCAGTTCCAGGCCTTGGCCTTGAATTCAAGAAGTACCTCTCATACAGTGTCATAAAGAAGCAAAAGAAGGATGGACATTGGATCAAGAAAGAAGCATATCTTCTTAATGACATATCTGGGCTGCCAATGAAAAGTGATATTATGGCCATCATGGGGCCTAGTGGTGCTGGAAAATGCACATTTGATGCCTTGGCTGGTCGAATTGGACAAGGGAGCCAACAGGATATCCTCTTCCCCATTGTTGGTTCGAGTATGAGAGAACAGATTGGCTGAAAAGTGAAGAGAAGGAAATGGAAGTTTAGGGATTTCGCCACTGTATATATCCAATAATCAAAACGACATCGTTTTAACTAAAAAAAATATGTAACGAAAATTTGGTTGACTTCGGTCTTGCGAGGGCTTTAACATAGGCCATTTAGGGTGCGTTTGGTTACCAAAATCTCATCTCATTCATCATTACAATGTCTTCAAATTTCAATACAAAACATAATAAACAATTCAACTTTTTCAAATTCTAAAACAATAATAATATTAAAAAATAATATTCTAACAATATTTTATCATCTAAACTCAACTCAACTCAACTCAGGTTAACATCAAAACGCACCCTTAATTTACAATCACAATCTTGACTGTAAGGCTATTCAACCTTCCATAAATTTAATTAAAATATTAAATATTTATCGAAGTCGGAGACGGTATTCCAAAGCTTTGTCAAACTCTGACTCCCACTATTTTTAACCCTCCAATTTTGATTCCAACTCCAAAATTTAATTTTTCGACTCCAACAAATTCAAACATGGGCTTAGCGCACTGTATCCTAGAAAATTCGCTTAGAAAAGATCATCCTTAAACGCACGACATAAAACATGGAGACCATGTCTACAGTAGACAGATTGCTTGGAATTTTCAACATCGTGCGCTTCGGGGCTTGAAATACTAGAGTCATGTAGAAAGCCAGAAACAGGTATACTTTTCTCATTCATCTTTCTCTAATCAAAGTTAGATTAAAAAAATAATCAGATATACGTGATGAGTAGATAAAAGTGAATGGGGATTATCTTTGGTTTCAGAGAGGATCGGAGGAGAAAATATTGTTTTTGATATTTATTATGTATAAGTTATTTTTTACTTTCACATCCTATATCTATAATTTTTTCATAAAATATAAGAGTGTGTTTTATAAGATATAGTCATATAAGAGTATTTTTCATAAAATATAAAATATAAAAAAATAAATAATAACTGATCGAAGAATTTATCAATATTTTATAATACTAGAGCACCAGTACTCATAACCTCATTCGATATCTTTAACGACGCAAAGTACTTCATCACTCATATTAATTATTTTGTTTTAGAATTTCAGCAAAGGTGTACGGATTTTTCGTATTCTTTTGTTTTTTTTTTTTTGAAATAGATTTATTCTTGGAAACAAATGAAATGCTCTCTCATCATGGAAGAGTACCAAAACCAATTGACGATATTCCCCAATCACACCGATATAGGCGATAAACGCATTAATTGCTGAGAAAGTGAATTTAATATTTAAAAAATGTCAAAAAAAATTATTATTTTTAATGAGACTCACTTTTTATAAAAGATATATATAAAATTTATCTATTTAAAATTTATACCTAACATTACTTTTAATTATTCGTCTCTATTATGACATTGGTGCTTTGAGGTTAAAATGTTACATGAATTTACTGTACGTGTAGTAGTGCTAGATTTTATTCTGATTTAATTGGATCGCAAATTAAGTCGATTCAAGATTGGAGATTTTATCGATTGGAATGTTGTAATACACTTTGTTATGGCTGGAGTGGATGTAATAAATTTATCGGCCTGGCTCAATGCTCATGAAGAATCGAAGGATGATGGAATGGAAGGAATTCAAGTGGGCAAGAAACTCTAGAAAAATGACTCTTTAGTATCTCATATCATTAAATTAATTTTTTTTATGAGAAGTTTATGTTTTATTCATTTTTTTCAAAACGATTACGTAACTGTTGCACAAATCATAGTTGCAAATATATTTTCTCTCTTTATAATAAGAGTTTTCCTAATATTATTAGAGTAATACCTTATAACCTAGTTTTTTCTTATAATTTTCGATCCATTATATAAAATATTATATTTTATCATCCTTAAATTATTTTTATTTTTTAAAAAAGTTAAGATTAAAAGTTTATGGCTAATACCATTAATATATCATTACATACGTTATTAGTTGGAAGCCGGTAATGACAAATGAACGTGTATGACCAGACTTGGAAATTTCGACATCTAATTGCCCGCGGTACTGCTTGTATGACTAGAGACTCGGAATTTTCAACATCTAACTGCCCGCAGTACTGCTTGTATGTTACAAATACAGAAGCAACATTAAATTTCCAGATCATTGGTATCTTTAACGTACAGCGCATGTCCATCCTTCCTGTTCTCCATAAAAGTACCTAATCATATTGGTTCCTTGATTTGCAGGCCAAAGAGAGGAACAACGAAGATCATGTGTTATTCAAAACGACTTTTATTGCTCGGCATCCTTCTGATCTTATTTTTTGTTACTCCCACGGCTCAGTACTGTTATCAAACTGGTAACTACACCAGCAACAGTACCTACAGGGCAAACCTCGTTGGCCTCCTGGCCTCCATGTCTTCCAACGCGAAGATCGATTACGGATTTTACAATTTCACCGCTGGAGAAAATTCCGACAAAGTGAACACGATTGCACTTTGTAGAGGAGACATTACCCCGGATGTATGTCGTAGTTGTATCAATTCCACAAGTCAAGATCTCTTACGGTCTTGTCCCAACCAGAAGGAGGCAATCCATTGGTCCAAAAAATGTACTGTACGGTACTCAAACAGGTCTATATTTGGCGTTATGGAAAAGCAGCCTATGATTGCTTTTTATAACACACAAAACGCATCCGACGTAGAAGGGTTCAACAATGTGCTAAGACCCCTGCTAGATAGGCTAAGAAATAGCGCCAAATTCGGAAATTCTACTCGCAAGTTCGCTGTGGGAAGCGAGGCAGCCCCAGGCTTCCAAACAATCTATTCACTCTTGCAGTGTACTCCTGATTTGATCTCGCTGGACTGCAACAACTGCCTGCTTCGGTTAACTGAATTTACGTCATCTTGTTGTAATGGCCAAAAGGTGGGAGGAGTATTCGTAACACCAAGTTGTTATTTAAGGTATGAGATATACGGTTTCTATGACCCTCAGCTGAGTCACCACCTCCGTCGCCTCCGCCACCACCTATAGCGCAGCCAGTTTCTCCCCCACCACTACAGCTGCTTCCACCCACACAAGGTACGCATGGTAAGCGACCTTTTCGTTCTGTTTTGGTTCTACAACGTATATAAGGGTTTTACTATACAACCTCTACTACACTCCACAATCCATATTTTTTTAATTTTAAAATTTAATTTTTTTTTTTTAGTTTATTCTTTTTAAACTATTTCAAATTTTCTATTCAGTATTTATATAATAAATATTTGATAAAAAAAATAAAAAAAATATAGAGTGTGAATTAATAGTAAGAGATTGTGAAGATTTTTTGAATTAAAATTTCAATAGGCCATTAGACAATTATTTTTTAAAGAATGGCTCTGGTTGATTATTTAAGACCGATCCGGGAGATTAGGCACATCATAAATCTACATTAATCTTTCTGAACCACTGTATGTATATTTCTTGTCGGTCTCGTTTAGATTTAGAAATGAGTTGAGATAGTTTTAAATGAGTTGAATAAAATATTATTAAAATATTATATTTTGTGTGAAAATTTTAAAAAATTATAATAATAAGATAATATGAATTGAGATGAATTGCGCTGAGTTTCAAATCCAAACAAGTACTAAATTAACTTTATTCGACGAAGAGAGAAAGGCATTATGGGTGTTCCATCATCCATGCACTCGCATAATTCGAAGAAGGTTACAGCACTCTTCCTTCTTAAATTGCATTTGGATAATAAGTTATTTTTAAGTATTTTATAAATAATAAAAAAAATAATGGTAGAATATTGAATAATTATAAAAAATAAATAAAATTAATGATAAAATTGTAAATAATAATAAAATATTTAAAGATTATTCTCAGTAATGGAAGTCCAACTAGTGGAAGTCCATCGTGAAGAAAACGAATGGTCCCCTGGTAGGTGCCGTCAATCAGGCCAGCAGAACTTTTGAAATTACCTTTCAAGTCTGTACCCTCCAAACGCGTTATTCAGTCTGGTCCATGTTTGGTTCACTTTCCGTGTCTATATTTTTAGAATATATAATTATATAATTCAGTTCGTCGCCTTTAATAAATTTAACCCTTCAAATGATATTATTCCTATAAGTTGATTTTAAAATTTATTTCTAACTCCACATTTCATTAGTCTAAAATTAAAGAATTATTTCTATAAATTTTTAATTTGCAAGTCTCATGCAAATCTTTTGAAAAATAAAAAAATTCTAATAAAAAAATTTTTTTTTTAGTGGGTCTTTATTTTAAAAGACTTACACATCTTAAATTTATATCTAGCAGTACTCTTTAAATTAAGTATAATGCGTTGAATTAATAAATTAATTAAATAATTAATTTTCTTCCTTGCCAACAACTCCAGCTTTTAGGACTTTTATAATATAATATATTCATGACTAGGTGAGTTGTCCGTTAATACTTGAATATCATAAATAAAAAAATCTTCAAAATCTCTTATTATTCACACTACACTCTACATTTCATATTTTTTTTAATTTTTTTAATTTTTTTCTTTTATCAAATATTTATTATATAAATAATGAATAGAAAATTTGAAATAATTTAAAAAGAATAGACTCAATTTTTTTTTAAATATTAAAAAATTTAAAAATTTTAAAAAATGTGGAGTGTGGAGTGTGGTGGAGGTTGTGTAGCAAACCTCATCATAAATATATTTCCTATATATTTTTCGTTTAAATCATCAGCAATATTTATTTATTTGAGCTCTGTTATACATTAACCACTATTTTGCCTCACATCTCACATTTTTTGTTTTTTTTTTTAGCTTTATGTCACACTCGTCACCATCACCTTCAACCTCTCTCTCTCTTCGACCTCTCTCTCTCCTCAAGGTTTCTCTGTTTTCGACCTCTGTCTCTCTCCTCAAGCTCTCTTCGACGTCGCTCTCCTCTCCTCAAGTTTTGTTTTATAACATGTTAAAGGGAAGAGAAGAAAAATAATAATAATAAAGAAAACCCCCCACGTCAAGTGCGGGGTGTGGGATCAGATGCATAGAGTTTTTCTATTTATTTTCAGTGAAAATCAACAATAATAATATATACAAAGTACTTAAGAAATGAAATGCAAGAACCCATAGTTGTTTTTGGTCCCCAACTACTTGCATATTAATCAACAATTTGTTGTAGTTTAAAGACTAGCTAGGGTATATATAAAGTGTCGAAACTATATATGCAGGGTGAATACCCGATCTCGTCTATAATTTACAAAGAAATCTTACGTGATGCACGCGATGGATAATCGAGACATGACCTTGCTGCATGTGCATGCTTGTGACATGATGCATCTCTTCTCTAAGGATTTATCTTTAAAACATAAAACAAAATCTGCTACCACCAGTCAGACATTCAATCCGTTCTAGAAATCAAGACCAGTACTTCAGCAACTCAAATAATGATCAGATGCATCACATGATTAAATTATGCAGAACCCGTTGTTCCTTTCTATGAAGAAAATACCAAATTAATTGCATTACCTTTATTCTCGCGATTCACTAATCTAATTCAGACGTATAACCTGTTCTTACGTGAAGGCGTGGATGAAATTAGTAGTGCTGATTCCTTGCAATTTGACATCGGGACAATTAAAGTTGCTACGGACAACTTTTCTGCTGCAAACGAGCTTGGAAAAGGTGGATTTGGTATTGTTTACAAGGTAATGAGGCCCAATCGAGTCGTAATTTATGTCATTTTACCTGTCATGATTAGCTAAATCTAATATCATGAATGTTGAGGTTTTACATGCTAGATTTTGGTATATACGTATCTTTCAGGGTGAGCTTCCAAATGGACAAGAAATAGCTGTGAAGAGGTTATGCAATGCTTCTCAACAAGGAGATCTAGAATTTAAGAATGAGGTCAAGTTAGTGGCTACGCTTCAACACAGGAATTTGGTAAGGCTCCTAGGCTTCTGTTTGGAAGGAAAGGAAAGATTTCTATTCTATGAGTTTGTACCTAATGCAAGCCTTGAAAAGTTCATATTTGGTATGTTTGCCATTCCTCTCAAATCCCAAATTCTATTCATAGTAATTACATCTTAATGGAATAGTCCTGTCTTCCACGTATATTGCTTCAACATGTTCACACTACATTTGCATGAATATGCAGATCCAAACAAGAGTGCACTATTGAACTGGGAAACGCGCCACAAAATTATAGAAGGCATCGCTCGAGGACTTCTTTACCTTCACGAAGATTTGCGACTTCGTATTATTCATCGTGATCTCAAGGCTAGCAACATTTTGTTAGATGCAGATATGAATCCAAAGATTTCAGATTTCGGCACGGCAATATTATTTGTACCAGATCAAACTCAAGGCAACACGAGCAGAATTGTGGGGACCTAGTAAGTATATCCACATAATCTATAGCGAATAACTAGTATATAGCATGCTAAATAAAAGTAACACCTACAGTTTGTGCCATAGAAACAAACATGAACAAGGAGGTCCTTAAAACCATCTCAAATAAATACGATGGAATTAAGTTCATAAAAAAGTAGTACAAGTACCAAAAGCTATGACATCATTCAAATCAAACTAATATTTCTGATAATATATGTTCACCTGCAGCGCAGAATATGTAATGCGCGGACAATTTTCAGTAAAATCTGATGTGTTTAGTTTTGGCGTGTTAGTTCTGGAGATAGTGAGCGGTAAAAAAAATAACTCTACTTTTCAGGGAGAGAATGAAGCTGGCGACCTTCTAAGTTATGTAAGTGCAAATATTTTCTTTTTTATTTGCATTTCCTTTTTATCTCAAAGTCCGACCTGAAAGTAAGTCATATGATGTTGAAAAAATAAATGAATGTTCTGCTTATTGTGCTCCCAATGTAACCATCCTACAGGCATGGAAAAATTGGAGGCAGAGGACAACCTCAAATCTTGTAGATGCCACATTAAAGGCCAGGTCAACAACTCAAATAATGAGATGCATCCACATTGGATTATTATGTGTTCAAGAAAATGTGGCTGACCGACCAACCATGGCTACAGTCGTCCTCATGTTTAATAGCTACTCTGTTACTTTACCAGTGCCCACAAGACCTGCATTTCTTATGCACAGCAACAGATCAGATGTGTCGTCCCAATCGGAAAACGGTTTTGGTGTAAAGACCAGATAGGCATCGAAGTAGATCTGTCCAAGTCTCAAGAAATGAAGCTTCAATAGCTGAGCTAGATGGCCTATAACTTTTGATGGAAGCTAGTGCAGCATTTTGTTTGAAATGCAATTCTACTGGTTCAAGATTTCCCATCTCCCACCCCCTGTTTTTTTATTAAGCAACTTCTCTATAAATGAAGATGGTCATGTATATTTAAGTAGCAAAGATATGTATTATGTCATTTTGTTCATCCCGAATGTTTAGACGTGATTAAACTTTAAATAATCAAGTAAATCATGTTTTGCGGGATGAATGAGTAACAATTGATTACAGGCGTTGTTGATAAAATCTATTTTTTTTTTTCCGTTTTTGTTTGAAATCTAATTTTTGCGATTTTTATTTCAATTTTCTTTTCTAGTAAATATGTTAATTAAAAAATTTATTATTGCTTTTAAATTTTCATATAAGGCATGTCAAAATGACACATCTCGAATCAGACAGGACGTTTCGAATGGTTTATTAATATGAATGCAACGACAAATGGAATAATTTGATAAATGGTGAAAAATTCAAAGATAAGAATGTTCAAATTTTAGAGTCGAGACCGATATATCTATTAAAGTACTGATATTGGATTAGCTATCTAAAGACATAACTGTTTGGAAAAATAATATTATGTTTCTTAAGTTTGTCTATTTAATTTGACTGGTCATGTATTTAATTTTATTTTTTAATATATTTTATTTACTTAATAGTTAAGAAAATCAAGATTATTATACTGATTTTTTTTAATATTTAAATATGTTTAAAAAATGTTTGAAATAAAAAGTAAAAAAATAAAAAGTACAATTTACACTATGCACACGAAGCGGATAAACTTGATGACGTAATAGGACTACCTAACTGTATGACTAAAAGCACGCGTGTTGTGATAGTCCATATAGAGACCAATACCATCTTTTATAGCTAGCCTCCGAATTTCAAAGTCCTGGACTTCGGTGATTGAAATCTCTTAAGACTAGGAATTTTCAGCATCCTGAATTTTGAGAACTACATAGAAGCAGCGCCAGTCCATCCTTCCTATTCTCCACTGGAATCATATATATGGGTTCCTTCGTTGGAATCTTTCCAATTTGTAGACTAGAGAGTGGAGAGGGGAACAACGAAGATGCGTTGGCGACTACTTTTCTACTTCTCCTTCATTATCTTACTTCCTGTTGCTCCCAAGGCTCAGTACTTTTGCTATCCAACTGGTACCTACTCCAGCAACAGTACCTACAGGGCAAACCTTGTTGGCCTCCTGGCCTCCATGTATTCCAACATGGAGATCGATTACGGGTTTTACAATTTATCTGCCGGAGAAAATACCGACAAAGTGAACGCGATTGCACTTCGTAGACGAGACAATACGCCGGAGTCATGTCGTAATTATATCAATTCAACAAGTCAGGCTCTGTTACAGTCTTGTCCCAACCAGACGGAGGCATTCATGGGGGATGGCATGTGTTCGCTACGATACTCAAACAGAAGTATATTTGGCACCTTGGAAACTGAACGTCCAGTTATCTTTCAAAATACTGAAAGCGCCTCGGATGTAGAGAATTTGTGCTAGGACAATTGCTAGACAAAACGCGCCGCACAAGGGAATTCTACTCGCAAGTTTGCTCTGGATAGTAAGCCTGCCGCAGACTTTGTAACACTATATGCACTTGTGGAATGTACTCCTGATTTGGACCCCAATCAATGCACCATCTGCCAGAAGGGACTCGTGCAAGAAATTCCATGATGCTGTTATGAGAAGCGTGGAGGGAGATACGTAGCGCCCAGTTGTGATTTAAGATTCGAGACTGCCCCTTTCTATGAAGGTAAGCTTGTTGCTTCCCCCCGCTGAAGGTAAGCTTGTTGATTCTTCATGCCCTGGAAGTTTTCTAATTGGTTTCCTTTTTATTCTTCAAATTATTCTTTGTGCAAATTAAGGCAGGGCCGAACATGGTACATGGGTCGTCCTTCTCCGACTATAACTCAAGGTATGCCAACTTAATATACAAATCTTACGAACATAATTTGAAGGGCAAAAACTATATCAGTATATACAAAAGCAAGCGTACATTTATATTAATTAATTAAAGATAAATAAAAATTTTCCTTCTTTAACAAAAAAATAAAATAAAATTACAAGATATTTACATTTAACTAGGAAGAAGAACGTTAAAAGGAATGTAAACAAAAAAAGGGCCTTGCATATAAAAGATAAAGTTAAAAAAAAAAAAGAATAGAAAAAGATGACATGATTTTGACCTTTTAGCGGTAAACTACTATATTTTAATAAGTAATACTATTCATTATCCCAACTTCCATCATCCTTCCATCATCTTATGATGTGACATTAGATGATTGAAAATTATTTATTATATTTTACTTATGAATCTCTTATCTAATGCCACATCATGAAATGGTGGTACGATAATAAAAATTGGAATGATGAATAATTTTTTTCTATTTCAATTGGTAATAGCCCATTAGAGCACTAAAATCCGCGTCCTTATATTATTGGTCAAATTTTAGACGAATCTCCAACATTTTCTTTCTTTATTCTAATAAATTATTTATTTATTTATTCCTTTTTTACTCATTTTTTTCATTTTTTTTAGTAAGAGTTATCTGATTTATAACAATTATTTTTTTAGTAGGTGTATTTTTAATTTTTCTCTTTTCTTAATGATGGTGCTTTAGCCTTTTTTTTTTTTTTTTTAAAGAGACATTACCTTAATTTTATTGATAGCCCTTACTTATGGTAGAGAAAAATTATGGTTACAACAAAAAATCTTGAAATTACAAATATTCAGGAAAAACCAAAACCCAGGCCTTAAAAAGACCCAGACACCATACCAAAAACAAGTCAAATACCCGAGGGTTAGAAATATTCAAAAAGACCCAAACCCAGGTATAAAAAAAAGACCATAAACAAACCAAACACTATACCATATACCCAGAAACCAGAATAAGCCAACCAAGAAAGCCAGATAAACATTAAAACATGTAAGGCAAACAAAAAACAGACCCATTAACAGAATAAATTCAACCTAAGCGGATCAAATAATAGGAAGACCTAGTCTTTCTATACGCAAAGAGCCCCTAAGACGAAACGGAATATCCATAGAAAACCACCATAGGTTATTACTTCCCTCTCCTCCCATCCCATCATTGCCAGGAAATCTGCCAAAGCATTCCCCTCTCTAAAAATATGAAATACTCAGACTGGAACCCCCTTGATAATACCTGCACGAATTTTCAGATTCCAAACTTCTAATTACTTTAATGCAAATTCCAAAATTCAGCACTTTGACAAAAGCAGAGCTTTGGTGCTTGCAAGAAATGGAAGTAGCTCAACAAGAATTGCAATTCTTATAGTCGTGCCGATTGTCACTTCTTTTGTTCTAATCATATGCATCTGCATCTTCTATACAAGACTAGTGAAGAAATCAAGGGAGTAACTTCAAAGTAAGTTAAGATCTAATTTATCTTCTGCCATTTCTAAGCAATAATGGTGATTGGTATGATTCTACACAAAAATATGGCATAATTTGGGAATTATCAACTATCAAATAGTTCTAGAAATTAAAATAGCTAATTAATTGTATGTAAGATGAGTGTTCCGCTTGACCAGTTGACTTCTGCTAAAACAAAATGAACAATGCACTAATCTAATTCAAACTTATCGCTCGGTCTTTAGATGAACCCGTATATGAAATTAGTAGTGCTGAAGAAAAGCTGCAATTCGAGTATGGGATAATTGAAGTTGCTACAGAGAACTTTTCTGCTCAAAACAAGCTTGGAGAAGGAGGATTAGGTGTTGTTTATAAGGTAATGCAAGATAATCGCATGCAAGATAAGGTTGTACATATTATATACAGTATTTTGATGCATTTCCATTTTTCAGGATAAGTTTCCAAATGGAAAAGAAATAGCTGTGAAGAGGTTGTCCATGGGTTCTCCACAAGGAGATGTAGAATTTAAGAATGAGGTCATGTTGGTGGCTATGCTTCAACACCGAAATTTGACAAGGCTTTTAGGATTTTGCTTGGAAGGGGGTGAAAGGCTTCTAGTCTATGAGCTTGTAAGGAATTCAAGCCTTGATAAGTTCATATTTGGTATGGTTGCACTTCTGCTTAAATTTTGAATTCTAGTCATAGTAATTTCTTTCCGTCCATTGGAATGTCTTGTCCTTCATATATAGCTTTAGCAATATCATCAGCTTGCATGAATATGCAGATCCAATCAAACGTGCAAAATTGAATTGGGAAGTGCATGACAACATTATACAAGGCATAGCTCGAGGACTTCTTTACCTTCACGAAGACTCGCGACTTCGTATTATTCATCATTATTAGATGTAGACATGAACCCCAAGATTTCAGATTTTGGGACTGCAAGATTATTTGAAGCAGATCAAACTCAAGCCAATATACAAAAATTGTGGGGACGTAGTAAGTATATCCACGTAGTCTATAGCTAATAACTGGAATATAGCATGCCATATTCCCTAACTATTACTTTCTGTCATAGAGACTGTAGGGAAATTCTTAAAACCTTCTCCAACCAACAACTTTAAATATGAAAAATTATGTAGCTATTTTGTAATGCCCCGTTCCCGTGGGGGGTCCGGAGAGTTAACTTATGTCACTTAAAAGTCATTTTCCAACTATATAGTACATACTCCAATTTTTCTCTATCACACAAAATACTCATTAATCCACATGAATTTCTCTAGTATAATTATTCTAAGACAAAACAAAGTCTTAATATGAACATTAACCTCCCAACAAATCAAATCATCCGAACACAATAGGCTTACTGATTAAAAACCTTCAATACTCATATAAACCTTCTATGCTAATCCATTTTTCTTAACTCATCTCATCCATATTTCATATTCTTGATCCTCAGCTGAAATATCTAAAATCATATGAAAATATTGTGAAGATAAAGGGGATGAGTTATCAACAACTCAATAAGCAGAGAGCATATACTAGTATGTAAACATGAGCCTTTTCAGAAAGTTCAATATGCAGAAACAAAACATTTTATTTTCATATGCACATCTCAAAATGTATTATCAGAAAATCAGAGCGATTTTTCAATCTTTTCATATTCATAAACCATTTTCATATTCAAAAACGTTTTGACATAAGATAACTGAACATTTTCATCTTACCATATCAAATACTATGTTTAACCCCTGTGGTAGGGTTGTACTATCCCCGATGTGCACATAGAAAGAACACATAAAAGATCACTTTGTTTTCAAAATGGGTGCACCAGAAACAGAGAAGTTGGTACCAACCCAAACAAAGGCCACCGTTTTACATTCATGGTAAGGTCAGAACAGAATAGAAACAGAATGTCACCAGAGGTTTCAGAAATCACATCATATCGTATCAGAGTACATAATATTTTCAAAATAGAACAGAACAGAATCAGATCACAAGAATAAAATTTATGCACAAAACTTCATGTTCGCTCTCTTTTGCACAATTTAGAAACAAAATGTCAAAATAAGCTCATGTCTACACCAGTCATGACATAAAATACTTTCTTCTTATACAGAGTTTCATGAGTAATGCAGAATAAATAACTGGGGTCGTTTCTAAAATTTCTTTTCATAACAAAACATGCATATTTTCTAAAATCAACCTCAGATCATTTTATTTTATACAAAATCTAGTATAAGAACCCCGCTTACCTGGACTTCTTAGCTTTTCAAAATTTTCCTCAAAAATGCAAAACAAAAGAAATAATCGTCACCTATAACATAAACATGTAATTCCCGTAAATTTCCAATCAAACAGGTATTTCAATATTTAAACCTCAAATGCTAAAATAACCTATTTTAATTTCTCAAAACCTAAAATTCTTATAATTCCTAAAATACCACCGTCACTTTCTAAGCTCATTAATATCCAACTGCCAATAAAATCTCGATATAAACCAATCACACAAACAACTCCTTCCTCCAATCCATCTGACCCCCCTTACTCCTCGAACTCAATTCGGCATAACTAACCAGTTCACAAGTTAGTGCAAAAAATATATTTAAATCTAAAAAGTTATTTAGGAAAAATACTTACAACGCTTAAAAATGCAATTTCTGAAATTCCAAGCTCGCGAACACCAGATTTAACGCCAAAAATAAGCTCGAAATAAAATTACCAAAAATCACAATTTTTGGGATGAAAAAGAGTTTCGAAAACAAAGAAATTTTGAAGTAATATTTTTGAAATAAAATGGACTGGTTAACTGAAATAAAACTAGAGAAAAAATAAAGTTGGAAGATGCTAGACACGGCAAAATGGGCAGATAAATTAAAGCACGGCTAAGGGAAAAAAATAAAGTTCGGCTATGGCTGAAAACAGAGCACTGCTACAGATGAAAATAGCGCACGGTTAAAGTTGGAAATAGAGCACAGAAATGGGGCTAAAAAGAAACAGAGCTTGAAGACCAACCAAAGGGAAAAATGCCGAAACGAATAGAAAAACAAAAAAAAACAGCAAGAGGAATATATTTATATATATATATATATATTTGGATAAACCTGCAATGGTGAGAAGAAAATAAATAAAATAAATATAATTGAAAACCGAAACATAGAAGGAACACAGCAGAACCGAAATATGGAGAATGAACCAAGAAAATGAGCTGAAAAGAAGAAGAAGAATCCGAATATATACCTGCAAAAGTCCCAGACTTGGAGAGAAGAAACCGAAAATAAAAATGAGGAAAAAGCTGTGCAATAGACCGCAAACCAGTAGAGGAACCGAGGAGAGAAACAGAAAATCGAAGTGAAGGAGAAGAAAAGGAGAAGCTAACGCACGACTTGCTTGAGGAACAAATGAAACAGAGTAATGCAGAGAAAAAGAGAGTCGTCGGCGCAGCGGGAGGAGAAGAAAGGAAAGAAAAGAAAAAAAGAGAAGGTGCCATAAGCCATTGAACCCAAGACGACGCCGCACGGTAAAATGAGGGGCTGGGCTAGGCTGGGTCATACGGGTGGGGCTGAAATCAAATGGGTTGGGCCCAAAAAAATAAAAAATAAAAATAACACAAAGAGCCCAAACCAAAAATTAATAAGCCCAACAGAATAGAAAGACACAATAAAAATAAATTAGAAGTTAAATAAATAAAAAAATACTGCAACTCAATATTAATAAAATAAAATAATTGAAGTCTAACAATAAAATAATTTAAAGAAATGAGTAATTTAAATGCAAATAATAATTAATATCAAGAGAGCACATAAAAATAAATTTCACAACTTTAAAATCGAAAATTAACCCAACTATAAACACAATAAAATTAAAATAAGAGAACCAATACTTAAATTAAATAAAATAATTATTCAATTAAAAACACACTAAAATACATAATATTACATATTTAACATGAACTAATACTTTGGTCCTCCCTGCATGCAGTGGATACATGCCTCCGGAATATGCAATACGCGGACACTTCCCAGTAAAATCCGATGTGTTTAGTTTTGGCGTGTTAGTTCTGGAGATAGTGAAAGGTAAAAAAAATAACTCTAGTTTTCAGGGAGAGAATGGCTGCCTTCTAAGTTATGTAAGTGCAAATATTTTCTTTTTTATATGCATTTCCTTTTTATCTCAAAGTCCGACCAGATAGTAAATGAATGTTCTGCTTCTTGTGGTGTCTCCCAATGTAACCATCCTGTAGGCATGGAAAAACTGGAGGGAGGGGACAACCTCAAATATTGTAGATGCCACATTAAAGGCTAGGTCAACAACTCAAATAATGAGATGCATCCACATTGGATTATTATGTGTTCAAGAAAATGTGGCTGCCAGACCAACCATGGCTACAGTCGTCCTCATGTTTAATAGCCACTCTGTTACTCTACCAGTGCCCACAAGACCAGCATTTCTTATGCACAACACTAAATCAGATGTGTCATCCCAATCGGAGAACGGTGTTGGGGTAACAAGACCAGATACGCGTCGAAGTAGATCTATCCAAGCCTCAATAAATGAAGCTTCAATATCTGAGCTAGATGGTCGCTAACTTTTAATGGAAGCTAGTGGGAATGCAATTCTACAGGTTCAAGATTCCAATCTCCCACCCCTTGTTTTTTTATTAAGCAACTTCTCTATAAATGAAGATGGTCATGTATACTTAAGTAGTAAAGATATCTCCAAGAGCCTAATGGCCTCATAACATATAATTTGGTTCTCCAAATGGAAAATCTGAGACGTGCGAACCCTCCCATCCCACTTATATATATATATATATATATATATATATATATATATATATATATATATGTATGTATAAATGCAAAGATATCTATTATGTCAATTTGTTCAAACCAAATGTTTAGACGCGATTAAACTTTAAATAATTAAGTAGATGCTGTGGGGGATGAATGAGTAACAATTGATCACAGGCGTTGTTAATAAAATCTTTTTTTTTTCCTTTTTTGTTTGAAATCTAATTTTTGCGATTTTAATTTTCTTTTCTAGTAAATTTGTTAATTAAAAAATTTATTATTGTTTATAAATTTTCATATAAGGCATGTCAAAATGACACATCTCGAACCATTATTGGAGCTGAGAGGACGTTTCGAATGGTTCATTGATGTGAATGCAACGACAAATGGAATAATTTGATAAATGGTGAAAAATTTAAAGATTCGAATGTTCAAATTTTAGAGTCAAGAGACTGATATATCTACAAAATTCAAATTTGTTTAATATGCGACTTTTATATTTTGACTAATTACTCAAAATTTAAACTCTACATTAGATTATTATTATTTTTTAAAACTATTTTTTAATAAAAATTTTAATTTATTTAAATACTTTTTTATTTTCATTTTCATAATCTCTAATTACTCTCCCCATCAATCTCCAGCAATTATTTTTATTTTCACAATCTATACCATTACTATCATTTTCACAATGCAATAATCTATAAAGACATAATTTATAATTACTATGTAGTACCAGGCATTGCATTAATGCAAAGTTTTCCATAAATCAAACTTCAACGGATGCTGAAATGTACTTGGGAAGACCGAAGAAATGACACAAATACTTGCTGAAACGTACCAACGGAAGGAGAAAGGAGAACGTGCAGGACGGATGTGTACGAAATAATAAAAAATGCATATGACTTTGCTACAACTCAAAAGTTATATATGATTTGTGGGATAGATTTGAATCACATTAACTAAATTATGACTTTCACATTTGAAGAATGCACAACTACAAGGACTAGTTTAGCGTGTACCTCTGAAAGTTTAATCTTGGAGTTGACATGGGTATGTCCAACAAGAGCCACATAACATCATGTCAAATAAGTAAGGTAGAAGCCCAAATAGAAGTGATCCTGATGCAACAACCAATTGGGTTTTGAGCCCATCATAATCGACCTAATACTTATCTGATTTCCGACCTTCTTAGATCTAAACTGAAACTCAAAATGTTAGCTTTCCAACTAGACAAGTTTGAGTGGATTTGGAGGCGTGCACAAGCAGATATGATCGTTTTAAGTGGAGTGGTCGAGACTTTCCGAATTTCAAGATCCTTGTTTCCTTCCCACTTTTGAGCATGTTTGTCCCCTTGACTACTTTCCCACGAATTTAGCATGTTTGTCTTCAGATTATTCTCAATTCTATGTTAGAGGGTTGTTCTAAGCTCCTATAAGTATTTGTATTTGTGAGTGTAAGAGCATAGAGTGTTTTATGAATTAAACCAGTCTTTGGCTTTGTGAGAAGAGATAATTCTTCTTATTGTAATTCTGTACCTTTTTGGTATAATCCTTAGAGATGTGAATTTCTATTGTTCTGTATCTCTTGTTTTAATCTTTTGGGTGGTGATATTCTATATTCCTTTGGTGTTATTTCTTGAGTGGTGAACTCCTATCTTTCATTTTTTTGTTTGATTGTTGGGTTTCCTTTGCCTCTATTTGAATCTGGTATCAGGAGTCCTTACCATTACAAGCAACCCTTTCAATTTCTTGGTGAAGATGACCATCATGTTTGTACCAGATTTGTGATATTGATTTATCATTTTTGTACAACAAAGCACACTGCATATTTTTGCTTGCTTCGTGCTTCAAAGAGACAGACAGTGGGCTTTTGATGCTGTACAGAACTATCTTTGTTTATCGGGAGATAACTATGGAAAAATAATATTATGTTTTTGTCTCTTTAATTTAACTTCTTATGTATTTAATTTAATTTTTTATTTTTTTATTTAATAGTTAAGAAAGTGAATATTAATATATTAATTTTTTTATATGTACTCATCAATCCATCCTTCCCTGCAATTTCAAAAGTGATGGTTAAAAAGCCACAAATGGGTACCTATCTTTCTAAAAGCAATCTGCTGTTCATGTTGAATATACGGGCAAAAGTTGGCTTAAATTTATCATGCAAGTATATATAAGATCAACTTTACATGAATTAGCAGCTTTAAACGTATAGATCATAACAGCTAGACAGGTGCTTTTCATGCTACAACTGTGGAAACATTGATTTCCAGGGCAAAGAAATCTCTCTCTCTCTCTCTGCCCACAAATTCTTCAATTTCCTTCACATTGTAATGTTTTTCTTCCTGATCGTTTTTTTATCTTTCATGATATATATTTATATATATGAACTCCTTATTAATTCCCTTAATTAATTCTCATGTCATGATATATAATTAATATCATAACAAAAATAACAATAGTAGAAAGATTTGCTTGTCAACTCAGGCTGCAAATCTTAGTACAGAGATTTTTGTTTGAAAACATGAAAGGATCCTGCCACGTATATATATTCCCAGCATGCTTGGTTGGCGGGTTCTGATTGGACGCAGTCCAATAAATGGATCCATGCGTACACTTGCGCGCATTAATTGCATGGATCACATATATATATATATATATATATATATATATATATATATATATATATAAAGTTTATTCAACCTCTTACTATTCACACAACTTTCACATACTATACTTTTTTTATTTTTATTTTTTATTAAATATTTAATATATAAATAATGAATAGAAAAATTAAATTAGTTTGAAAAGAATAAACTCAAAAAAAATTTATAAAAAATATTAAAAAATATTAAAATTTAAAAAAATATGGTGTGTGGAGGTTAAGGAGGTTGTATAGCATTGCTCTATATATATACATATATATATATATATATATATATATATATATATATATGTACTAGTAAGGGACAACGTGCACTGCACGTGTTTCCAGTTACAAATATATAAAAAATAAAAATTGATAGTAAATGAGAAATAAGAAAGTGAGAAAATTCTTTTAAACAAAGTTAAAACAAGTCATAGATTTACATAATTTGAGATAAATCTAATATAAACTTAATAGAAATGATAGATCCCTATAAGTCAGTGTTTTAAAATTAAAATTAATATTAATGATAATTTTGTTAGGTTTCTATGTAAAAAAAATATAGGGTGAATTCATATGGTTATGAGAGAAAAAAATTTTAAATTACGGATTATATGGAAAGATTATTGAAAAAAAAAATTGTTTTAATTTTATCTTCTTTATGAGAAGATAATTTGTTAGTAATTATTAAACATTTATTCATAAATATGTAAAAGAAAATTGTCAACATTATATAAATTTTTAGAGAAGGAAAAAAATTAAAAATGTTCTAATATATATTAACATATTCTAGACCATATTATTCAGCACTACAAATAATGAATCATTGCGTTACTTCAAAGGCAGTTTAGTTCTTAGTTTAAGAATGTAAACCAGATCATCTTAATTTACTTCAAAAGTTTTCATAACCCTTTTTTAATATTACTAAAACAGAAGCAAGAAATAATAACAATGAAAAATATTAATTTATTTAACATTTTCACACTTGACTAAATAAAATAGTAATAACGACATATTATATTTTTCAATTATTAAGAAGTTATAATTTATTTCCTTTTGAAAATTTGTAATTATACTAACCAACCTACTATTATTACTCTTAATAGTTATAGTTGAATGCATATGTTGTATATTTTTTATTTCCAAAATAAATATATAACGTGTTAATTTTAAAATTCAAAACTACAGTGGTAAGTATTAAATAGTTCAATCATATATTTTATAAAGTCTCATCCTTAATTTCAGGTTAATTAATAAAATATTCAATTTATCCGGAAATGAAAAAAACTATTTAGGTTTATTTCTTAATAAATCATTAATAAAAGGTAAAAATTAGATTTATACTAAAATGTAAGAATTCAATTCGATATTTACATAATTCAAAATTAAAGGAAATAAAATGTTGCACAACATTAAAGTTTAATTTTCAAGATTTTGGTTTTTTATTAAAACTTTATGAAGAGTTGGTATCAATTTGGACAAAAAAAAAAAAAAAAAAAATACTATAGTCCAATTGTAAAGCTCAAACCGATTTGTAACATACTCATTTTTTAGATATAAAGCCTAAGAGCAGTGCTACACCATCCGAGATGGGTCCCAATAAGGACAAAAAAAATTTATTTTTTTGATTTTTTTATTCAATTTTTATACCCTTAAATATTAAAATAAATTCATAATATTATTAAAAATACTTCCTTATAATAATGAGAAGAGATTAATAGATCAATCCTTTTTTCAATTTACACCCTACTTCTATGTAACACCTTGAGCTTAGGCCCAAGCCCAGGTGCCAAACCCAGTCCAGCTAGGTGCAAAACACACCGTTTTTACCACCCTCATAATTTTGTTCCCTCTCCTTTCTTCCCCCATCACCCGATAACCCCTCTTCCTCTGTTACACGGTTCTAGAGCTTAAAATAATTTCTCCCCCACCACGCCACCCCTCTACACCCTACTTTGTGACAGACAACTTCAACTCCCTCAGTCCCTCTCTATCTCATCGAAGTGGTGTGGTAAAGAGATGGTGGCCAACGACGGTGCTGGAACCAAAAACGGCCGCGGCTTGTATTCTCTCGTAGCGGTTAACAGCTACTCGAGAGGGGCTGAGATTGGAAAGGGAGGGACGTCGGACAGAGGGGAAGAGAATGGGCGGGGTGGTGTTGGCCACGCCGGCGTACGGTGGCGCACTGGAAGGGGTAAAAAACAGATGAGCTGCAACTTGGATTTCCTCGTGGCGGTTAACGACAGCACTGGACAGGCTAAGATTAGAAGGGGAGGAACGTCGGCCGGAGGGGAAGAGAATGGCCGGGGTGGTGTTGGCCACGCCGGCATGCGGCGGCGCACTGCAGGAGATGAATAAACGAATGGGGGAAAGGGGAGGAGGGGCAAAACGGAAAATTGAGAATAGAAGTAGGGGCAAAATGGGAAGAAAACCAAGGGTAAAACGAAAAATTAGAAATAAAAGCAGGGGTAAAATGGAAAAAAAATTGTTAGACGAAACACAGTTCATCCCTTATTTGCATTTATATATATAGTAGATATATATATACACACGAAAATTAACAGTACTTTCTTGTTGGAGACTACTTTTCTTATCCTCCTTCGTTATCTCACTTCTTGCCGCTCCCACGGCTCAGTACTTTTGCTATCCAACTGGTATCTACCAAAGTTTTCAATTTCGTAATGTATTAGATGGTACGGTCAAAATATATCATTTTTGTGGCGTAATTGGTATAGGAAAGCTTGTTGTTTTGCATCGGTTAAAATTTCAATTGTTTTGGTTTTTACGGTTAAAATTTCAACTGTTTCAGTTTTTACTGGCTGATATTTCGACTGATATTTTTTTTTACATTTTTTCAAATTTTAAGTTTATTTTTTTACTCCTAATTCAGACTAGACTATTTATAATTTATATATATAATTTATTCTTATATAGACTATTTCAAAATAATATTAAAAAAAATATTAATATTTAAATATCTCGTTTCAATACTTTGACGAAAACGATTATGAAAATAATATTCAAAAGATTTATAGCAACAATACCTACACAGCAAACCTCGTTGGCCTCCATGTATTCAACACCGACAAAGTGAACGTGATTGCACTTTGTAGAGGAGACATTATGCCGGAGTCATGTCGTAATTATATCAATTCAACAGGTCAGGCTCTGTTACAGTCTTATCCCAACCAGACGGAGGCATTCATGGGGAACGTCATGTGTAAGCTACGATACTCAAACAGAACTATATTTGGCACCTTGGAAACTGATCATTCAATTATCTTTCAAAATACTGAAAACGCCTCGGACGTAGAGAATCTGTGCTAGGACAATTGCTAGATAGGCTAACAAAACGCACCGCACAAGGGAATACAAGTGGGGCTACTCTGCTAGCCCACTCTTATCACCGGATGTGCCGTTCTGTTGTTGTTCTCTTTTTTTTAATATATTTAAAGATTTTTAAAATATAAAAAAAATACATCAATATATTTAAAATCATTTTTTTACTCACTAAATAAAAAAAAAGTTTTTCTAACCAACAGACGGTAAGAGTGAGGCGAGAGAGTAGTGTTTTTTGAATTCTACTGACAAGTTTGCTCTGGATAGCCAGCCTGCCACAGGCTTTGAAACACCATATGCACTTGTAGAATGTACTCCTGAAGGGACTCGTGCAAGAAATTCCACGATGCTGTTATGGGAAGCGTGGAGGGAGATACGTAGCAACCAGTTGTGATTTAAGATTCGAGACTGCCCCTTTCTATGACTTGAACGTTGAGGAATCATCGCCACCGCCGGTAGTGCCGCTAGCATCACCCCCACCACTATAGTCGCTTCCCCCTGCAGAAGGGAAGCTTATTGATGCTTCATGCCTTGGAAGTTTTCTTATTGGTTTCCTTTTTATTATTCAAATTATTCTTTGTGCAAATTAAGGCTGGGCGGTACATGGGTAGTCCTTCTCCGACTACAATTCAGGGTATGCCAACTTAATAGGTTTGGGGTGAGATGAGAATTTTGTATTTTGTTTTAAAGTTTAAAATATTATTTTTTAATTTTGAGATTTGAAAAAGTGAAATTGAGATTTGAAAAAGTTGTATTGAAATTTGAAAAAATTGAATTGTTTATTATATTTTGTATTGAAATTTGAAAAAGTTGTAATGATGAGATGAGATGAAATGACAATTTTGTGTGAGATGAAACTTCCAAACCTATCTTTAATATACAAATCTTACAAACATAATTTGAAGTACAAAAACTCTATCAATATATACATAAACAAGCGTAAATTTATATTAATTAAAGATAAATAAAGATTTTCCTTCTTTAACAAAAAGAAAAAGAAGCGTACATTTTCGGATGCGAAAGATCTAATTACATAATTTGATGCTTGCATCTGTTTTGGTTCGATGAGTTTTTTTAATACCTCAACTTTAGAATGCATATAGGTGAAGATTGATGCTGTTACGAAATTGATTTTAAATTTGATATATTAAATATGATAAATTTAATTTTGTTTAATACCTTTATCAATAAAATATTTCTCATAATATAAAGTTTTGCTGAGTTTAGCTGATCAAACCCATCTGTTACTTTAGTTCTTTTGTATTACGATAAAAGAAAATTGTGTTCATTGGTACTTTTACTGCTTGCAAGCTAACATGTAAACGCGATAATTATTATGGAATGTATTATATTAGAAAAAAATATCAATACATTTTATCTTTGTCCGATTCATTTTAACAATTAGGGGTGTAATATCACTTACTGAAAATTCCAGTCCATCATTTTTCCTGATCGGATTGGAATGATTATCTCTAGGGACTGGGCCGGACCAGACCATAGTTATTAGTCCGGTCCGTCAAACCGATTCGGTCCATATAAGCTAGAAACATTTTTTTCATCTTTTTTTTTTAGCAAATAAATTAATATAAAAAATTAATTAAATTAGTAAAATTAAAATTAAGTGAGCTCTTTAATGTGATTATGTAACTAAATCATTAAAAAAATAATTAATAATTATATTTATTATCTTAATAGTTATTAACTTGGTACTTTAGTATTCATAATGACCTATATTAAAATATTAACATTTTATATATGGTTAATGAATATTAAATAATTTAATTTTTCATAAATTATTCATACTTACTTGCAATTTAGGTATCTTAAAAAAGATTACCTAATTACTTTAATTAGGTGTAAATAGTAGAGTATATATCTATATATAATAGCATATATTATCATATAATATATTAGTTAATTGATAGCATATATTATTTTATATTTTATATGGTCAATAATTGTAGATTAGATGAAAATTACATAATTAACTTCTAAAACTACTATATAAAATATTATATTATATATAAAAAAATATTTAAAAAACTTATATGTAAATGATTTGATCAGTTTTGATCCGATCCGATTCAATCCAGTTCAATAAAACCACACCTCGAAATCTGATTGATTACCAATTTTTACAAGAGGCCGTAAGGATCAAAACTGATCAACCACCCCTTATTGGTTTGGCCCGACCTGAACCATCCAATCTGATCGGTTTTTCCTGGCTAGACCGATACAATTACACTGCTTAATAACAATGTATTAGGTGCCTTAAAAACATATTCGCAACATGTAAATATTCTAATATCCACCATTGTCGATTCTTCTGCTACCGCCTCCACTATTGCTGATATAATCTCTCGTTCCAAGTTTCCAAATCACAGATATCAGCCATGCAAAACAAGTTTCAGACTTGGATTTAAGCAAATATATCCAAGTACATCTATTGTAATCATCGACTATGGTTAGAAAAAAATTTAAAACCATCATATGAAGTGATTATAAAAGGTCCCTAGATATCACAATGAATGAGCTCAAAAAAAGAGCTAGAAGTTCAGGAACTTAAAGGAAAAGGAAGTCTTTTCTGTTTAGCAAGTGGACAAAAATCACAATGACTATTATTTGGAGTTGTAGAACAAGAAATATCATAAGACAAATCATGCAATCTAGAATAAAAAATACAAAAATGATATGCGTCCGCCACTGTGCAGCATCAGCCGAACACACACCTGACGTGGCTGAAAATTCCCGCTCGGATGCACGGCTCATTCGAACACTTGCAATTTCGAAAACTATCCCCGTGCATGACCCAAGCGGCTTCGTCCCCTACCCCAAGCACTGCACTTCTGAATCGTCTTCAACCTCCTTTTCGGGCGCCTTCGTCCCCGACCCAAACATTGTTTCTATTCGTCTTCAACCTCCTTTCCCGTGCAAGAAACCCAGGAAACCCACCGGGCCTTCGGCTGCTCCCCATCTCAGAGGCTTCGTCTTCAACCTACACCCCGACCCAAGCACTTGCAACCTCTGCCCAACGGAAGATGAGGTTCCGAAGCAAAGAAGGGGCAGTCCAAACCCTCGGTGTCGCTCACGTCGTCTCTGTGATTTCTGGGTTCGGTGTGATTTTTTCTCTGTGATTTATTGGTTTTATATGAATTCCCTTCCTCTACGAGTGTGATTTCTTTCCCACTAATTTATGGGTTTTACATGTTGAATGTCTCTGTGACTAAGACGAAT
Organism: Cyclocarya paliurus; assembly: GCA_029856935.1. Lineage (NCBI taxonomy): Eukaryota > Viridiplantae > Streptophyta > Magnoliopsida > Fagales > Juglandaceae > Cyclocarya > Cyclocarya paliurus. The sequence continues at coordinate 28,090,981 of CM056951.1, forward strand.
TGAGTTGTACATTTTGAAGGTCTCTGTAATTAAAATTTTGAAACCCTAACTTGAAAAGCCCAGCCAGTCTGGACTACTCAGATCTCGAATTCCCCCAAGGTATGCTAATTTATTGACCTCTTTTATTCAATTTGATTCTGGAAACATCTTCTAATAGGCTGTCAAAGTCTCTGCTTCCCTCTCTCCCACACTCTGATACCGTAGCACTTTGTAAAAGTGGTTCGTGTAGATGTTTAGCAAGTTTGCGATTTTGTTTGTTGTTTGATGTAGAGATATCTATTACCTTGGTATATTTGAAATCAGATTCCATGCAAATTACTTTTTGTCTAAGTAGTTTCTTGCTGAGATAGACCCTTCTCGTTCTTGAATAGTTCGGTGAATTTCTTCATAATGGTAGGAAGTGAGATTTGGTGAGAGGTAGTTTAAACTCAATTTATGCCGGATTTACAGTGCAAGTTCTCATATTCAATTCATATTCTCTTGTCATTTATAGCCGAGAGTTTGTGAATTTCCTGAATTTTGTTATTACTACTGCATTGTGGATTATGATAGGCATCTGGCAAGATTTTTCCTTAATCCTTTTTTTTTTTTATGGTAACCATATGGGTAAGAGGACTTCCAGTCCTGGGAATTAACATTGAAGCACTTAAGTAGTTTAGTGAATGGGTAAGAGCACTTCCAGTCTTGCCATTTCCCTACTAAACTAGAAGCTCCCATTATAAAAGTACATCCCGAGTTTTATAAGTGTTTAATAATTAATCTCATGAAGATATGTTTCTCTATGAGTTCCACCTTGTAAAAAGTAACTTCTTTGTTTGAGTAGAATAAGTTAGTGAACTCTATTAATCAGTTATTGGGCCCAAATGATAAGGCAGGTATAATTCTTGAGGGTCTTTAAGTTTGAGAAAATTCATTTTCTTTCTTTGGTTTTCTCAATGTCTCACATTTAAGCTTGTTTTCACTTAGAAGCTTATAGTTATTATTTTTATTTTTTGTCACCTCTGTTTTGTTGCATTGCACATTAACATTGAATAGATATCTTCTTTATGGTAACTATATGGGTAAGAGCACTTCCAGTCCTGGCAATTAACCTCGAATCACTTAAGTAGTTTAGTCATTGGGCAGGAACACAACGAGTTCCTCAGGCTGTACATTTTATTTCCTAGTTCATTTATGTATTGCCTAATTGTCATGATTTATGGGCTGTATGTTTGTTCAAGCTGTGCATAGATGAGTTAATGGGTATATATTTGGTTTTTGCATCTTCCTCATGAAACATTGTCCTTATTTCTTTTTCTTTTTTCTTTTTAATGGATGTGAATACTTACATTGTCTTTTCCAAGCTGGATTACATTTCTCTTTAAAACCCATACATTTTATTTTAAAAAAAAAAACAAATGTTTTGTACTAATAATTAGAATGTAACTGGTTTCTATGCATGCTTTGCTTGTTGGTTTTCTTATCTTATTGCTCCCAACAAACTGGAAATACATATGTTACATAATCACCTTTAGTGATTATAAACCATCGGGGCTGTTTTAGTCATGTAGCTCTTCCTGTTCCTTTCCTAGATAGTTTCGGATATTTTAAATTTTCCCTTTTTTTTATTATTTATTTTATTTTACTAATAAAAGAAAAAAAGTTTCTGATTTTGTTTCTATACACTGATGATATTCCCTGAGTTGGAATTGTATTTGGTTTTGCAGAAACACGCATGGCATCAGGCCAAACATTATCATCATCATTAGTTAATGATTTTGTGGAATCACCAACCTGTTGGTGTGGTCTCAAAACGCCAATTAAGATGTCCCACACTCAAAAAAATCCTGGAAGGAAATTTTTCGCCTGCCCAAATTATAATACGGTAAATGACTTTTGCATTGTTATATTTTGCATATTGATTATTTGCTTTGCTTGCGGGGTGTAGAAAAAATGCTAATTCTTGCATTCGTACTATGTGCAGGGAAATGCAAGATGTGAATTTTTCATATGGGCTGATATTCTTCAATTGTTAGACGAGAAATATTTCAAAAGAGACAATAAGAGTTCGATGATGTGGGATGCTGTATTACAGCGCGAGTATAACGTTCGAAAAAGAGAAGATAAAGTGAGGGAAATAGCGAAGAATTTGAGGTGTCAAAACGGAAATTATTGTGTCTATACTGGGTGATAATCTTTGTAATATTGTTTGCTTGGTTCAGGTAAATTTCATGTAATAAGGAGGTGGAAATGTATTAGATGAGTTTTGAAAGGAAACAGGTTGTGCACATGGTTTGATGAAAACCATGTATGTAAATCATCAAACCATGTATGTAAATCATATTTTGTAGTAGCAACCTGGTCCACACGTCATGCTACCTCTCTCGCATCTCATTGGCTTCTCACTCACTCATTCTTATTAATTTGTTATTATTGGGCATTAAAAGAGTTTAGAATCAGGCAACCAAACACTCCTTTTTGGATGCGTATCATCGTTTCTTATTTGATATTTCATTTTAGTTCTTGCTATTCTTTCGTTCACAATTTTTTTACAGTACCAAAATAAAGCTCAAGGGCTATTAGTTTCTGAAACCATCATTTTCGAGGTATGAAACGTTGTTACAACAATGACAATGTGCATATTGGGACTAACTTTTTTGAGCTACCTAATTGTTGACGTCATAGTTATGCATTGGATGTGAATGTGGAGAGAGCAGAGGATGTGCTGACTCATAAAAGACTACTGCAATTGGCAGCAGATCCTGCTAATCGACCAGCATTAGACGTTCGTCTACTGCAGGTATGTATTTTCATTTAGATGTATCTAGACTTTTTTAACTATGTTGCTGTCTTTTAAGAAGGTGGTCTAGAAACGACCATAAATTGTGCCTGTTACAATTTATTTTCTTGTACCTCAATTTTGGATCGACACATAGGAAAATCTATTTCTACTTCCCCTGCAATCAATTAAATCTCTTTCTAAAATGACTTTACATGTCTGGAAGATAAATCCTACTATGTTAGTTTTTATGATGGAGCTTTAGGAAAATTAAATAGAAGTTAGTTCTGAGCATGCAAAAAATGATCTTAAAGAGTCTGATTCTACATCATTTTTTTTCCCTAGTAGAAATTATTTACTTTAGGTATTTCACTTGAAGCTCATCCTATTACGAGCCTTGGTGTTCGCTGAAACTGGGCCCATCCAGGCTTTAACACCTAGGTTGATGAAGTAACTCCATCATCTGATCCATCACATAATGATGCAATGAACGATGTGGTGCATGAATCACATGGTACAACAAACATGAGGAAGCTGTCATCGTCCATGAAAAAGGGCAGCTTATCCAATGGATAAGTTTCTTCGCCAAAAAACTTCCTAATGCTCAGAAGAGCTACAAGTAAGTTCCCTTAAAAATTTCCAGTGTTTTGGTATGTGTATTGTATACTCCCTGTGTACTTTGAATAAATTTACAAGATTGAGGTAAATTTTCACTTTGTGAGGTTCAATAAATTTTCATAATTACGGGGTCAAAGCTTTAGGGCTCGTTTGGAACCTAAATTGCCATCGAAATATAAGCTCAGCATTTTGTTTGTTAAGTTGATTTTGTTTTTCGTAGTCTATTGTTAAGCCTTTTTATCGAAAATAAAAATGCAATAAACTAAGTGATCTGAGAAAACAACATAATTGGTGACACCTAACTCACTGGTTGACTTCCCCTAGTAATGGCATCAAGAAATTCCAAGTCTTCCGGATTAAATGTATTTTGTTCATGTTCTCTTCCATGTAGTTTATGTATTGTTCAAGTGCAGGCTCTTTCGTATCTACCTATTTTCTTATCTAGATCTTGATTAGCAATTTATCCAAATTATGCATATCTCTGGTTTATATGCAACTGGGCTACATCCTTTGAATTGATAGATAAAAAAGTTCAAGTTTTTTGGTCCACCTTGAGGGATTCAGAAGTGTTTTAACGAGACAACTAATCAAAGGATGAAAAATTAGGAATTTAAAACTATTGTACCATTCTCTCCCTCCCCCCCCCCCCTCGGATTTTTCCTGAATCTTATTATTGAGATTGATGAACTTAGTTTAATTTTTTTATCCACAGTTGTACAAAAGACCAACAACAGTCTTAATTCTTGCCCTTGTGGGTTGGGGTTTTTCTTCTGCTTCGTTTTTTATTTTCAATTGAAATTGAAATTTTTGTACTTTATATTCTATAGATTTTGGCAAAAATGTTATGTTGAAATATAAATACTAATAGACCCCAGAAATCCCATGACTTTAATGGAAAGAACTTTTGTTTCTCAACTAGTATTATTCTAATATTTCACTCCATTTGCAATATTTTACTGTTATGGATCAGTCTATTGGCAACATGATATTGCTAATAGACACATTTTCCAAATACACCATGTTAATTGTTATCTTTGCTAGCTGCAGCAAAAGGATTTATAGTGAACTTCTACTTCCCTAAATATCAACACTGGAATTTGATGATGAAGTAGGGTTGAAACCACAAATTTCAACTGCATTTTTCCTTTTTAAGGAATATGTTATCCCTAATAAAGAGGAACCTTGGTGGCATTGGCAATTAAAGTAGTTTTCTGATGATACATAAAGAGGAACTTTCATGTTCTATGCTTATACAGTATTCTTATAATCTCAAAGGACTTGAGATTAACTTGTGAAGAAAACCCAATGACATTACTCTTTGTTTCTGGAAATCATAACTTTGTGAGTAAGAAGTTGCCAATGGCATTTTACTTTTTGAATCTCAAGTCCTTTTTCCTTTACCCAATGTATCCTTGCTTGGCTGGATCTTTGGAGAATAGTACTAAGCTCATGTGTTAATCACATTGGGCAAGTCTGAGGGCAAACAAGTTTCATCCTTATTTCAATAACTTTGGGAATTGATGGCTTATATGGACTGGATATAAGTAGTAGTCATTTATTTCTTTGATCATTGGAGCTTTCTTCTCGATTATTCAAGACTCAATGAAATAGCATTTGAAACTTTTTATTGGTAAGGAAGGAAGTATGCATATCTTATTGTTGAGTTCCCTATATGATGCAGGAGTATAGGGAGATGCGGGCGTCTTGTTTGCGGAGGCAGATGGTGCTACATAGGACACTATTGAAAGCTTGGAAGAAGAAAGCTTGTCAAGTGATAGTTTTTGTAATTATTACGTGATAGTTTTTGTAATTATTTTTGGAGGAAGAAAGATTGGTAGGACTATAGTCCTAGTGATTGTTTTTGAAATGATTTTTGGAAGGAAGAAAGCTTGGTATACCTGGAAGGAAAAATTTTTTGTAATGACTTACCTATGTATTGGTTATAAAATGCCCAACTTTCCATTGTATTTTTTAACCTCGTTACTTTGATTCCCAAATTTTATTCTCTGGGCTTGAGTGTTTTCTAGGAATTGCTTCTCAATTTCCAAGAGCATGCAGATCATTCTATGCACAGGTTTGATTCAGCAATGGTTAAGCACCAATACAAATATTTTGTAAGAAATGTGAAATAGTAGTTTTTTAACACCATCCATGACTTGGAAGTGGCAGTCAAGCTGAGGGTAATTGACATGCACATTTCTCCAAACCAAAGAAAACCAATGATACCTAACATTTCATATGCTCATCGTGCCTACAATAGAATTGTTTCCCACAAACAAAATTACATTTGGCATGTGAACCATTTCTTTCCACCAGTAATTGTCAGTGCAAAAAACTATTTACGGCGAGTAAATATCGTCGCAAATAAGCTTAAATGAGCAAAAAATTATTCATAAAGTTTTACCAAACCGGAAATGATGTTTCAGAATTATTTCCCTTTTGGGTGTTTGATTATGGTGCAATCATTCATGATTAAACACAATTACGAATGTGTGCTACCTAGAAATGCATCAAATAATTTAACATATATGGATGCATTTCTAATCTGATTCACTAATAGCCCCTCTCATTCACGTCATACACAAATGTTTCTTGATTCGCTCGAGCTTCATATTGAGTGACGATCGAGCGGTGACACTCTGCCTGTGTTCGCTCGAGCTTCAAGTCAAGCGGAAATCGAGCGGAGCTCGATGCCTTCATTTCGCTCGAGCGCTTACTCGAGCGGTAGTCAAGCGGGGTACTCTGCCTGATTTCGCTTGAGCGGCCATCGAGCGGTAGTCGAGCGGTGTACTCTGCCTGATTTCGCTCGAGCGCTTAATCGAGCGGTAGTCGAGCGGGGTACTCTGCCTGATTTTGCTCGAGCGCCAGTTGGGTCTGCTCGAGCGCCATTAAGCACACTTCAATACTTTTGAATTGGCATTGCATCAACACTTCCCCTTTGGCATTTCTGTGACAAAACCTCTAACCTATTACATAGGACCTAATCCTAGCACACCCCATACTGGATCCCAAGATTCATCAACACATCAAACTATTTTCTGCACATACTTAACAATGTATGCTCGGAAATCAATAAAAAAATTTCATTAATGCAATTAAATAGACATTGATATCAGTTAGTCAAATAGCAGCAGCACAAGCAACATGTCATAATAAAAGAAAAAAAAAACAGAAGCTGCTCTTCATGATTTGCACATCATGTAATACAAAAATAAAGGCTGCTGCTCAACAAAAGAAACATTGGGATTCTAACATGTACATTTCCTCCCCCTACTTCTATACCACTCCCCCTGTCTCTATGCTACTCCCCATTTTTGTCACAAAGGGTTTCAATCATCAGCACCACTCTGGCTGCCATTCTCATCATCAAGACGCTCCTCAATATCATTGAAGCGTTGAGTCACAAACTGCTGCAGGCCATCAACCTTAGCTTCAAGTCGGGCAAGGTACTCAATAACCTGTTGAAGGCTGGGCTCGGTCGTACCAGGTGCTGGTGCTGGTGGCGGTGCCGATGTAGAAGGCTGTGAGCTGGATGGCTGTGAGGAGGGTGCAGGTGGGTGCTCAACTGACAGTGGTTGCGGGATGGTGTGAGCACAACTCAGCTGCATGGTCCTCCGACCAATGGGAGTCTTGAGAGAAATTCTAGGCTCATTGGGAAGTAATACAATTGACTGGGAAAGGGCCAAACGAGTGATGAGGCTGGCAAAGGGTAATCCAGTCCGTACTTTGGGGGACTGAAAATCCTCAAGAATGACTCGGCATAGAAGGCTCCCAAGATCAATGGTGACACCATTAATCAAAACATATAAAAGAGTGGCGCGGTCAAGACCCACATCACTTTGATGAGCAGTAGGATACAAATTTGTCAGGACTATCCTACTGAGAATGAGATATTCAGGAGAAAATCTCGCTGTCAAAAGTGGTGTCTTACCTTCCCAAAAAGAAGTCCCACCAACTAGACATCCAGCAATAACAGATGGATTAGGAGGAGATATCCGTGTATATGGATACCCAGGATATAATTCACGCGGGGCATTCAGCAGATTTGCTAACATGCCCGGAGTCACCCGGAATGAGATGTTCCGGAGACTCACCTCAAAAGAGTCATCAATAGAGATGGCATGTATGTTGGAGTAAAACTCCCTAACCAACTCCACAGACGGAGTGGGAAGACCAGTGATCAACGCTTTCCACTGGCGAGACTCAAATATGCGGGGAATAACTGTCTCATTAAGCTCACCTAGAGTGACTTCACGCTCGACAATGGGATTGCGTTTAGAGAAGTTATCAGTGTAAAGCTGTTGTGCCCCAGCATTGTGAAAACGTCCTTGAGCGGGGGCAGGAGGATTTTGGCGTGGACGAACTCGTCGAGACATGACCAAGCTGGTTGGCACAATTAGAGACTGTTAGACAAGGCTAAAGGTATTGTGAAATGCATGTGTCAATGCACATGCCTAATGCATGGTCAAATGCATGTATGATTAAGTGCATGAAGAAGAAGAATGATCCAATGCACATGTCAATGCATATGTCTATAGCGCTAACTTGGGTTTTAGAACCCCATTTATGCAAAATGCCCAAAAATTCACCTTTTTGGCTTTTCATTGATACTTCAAGTGCAAACCAGCCCAAATGATGACTTTTAATCCTATGAAAATCCCATGATCCTCCCATAACCAAAACAACTTCAAACACATTTAAAATGCATGCCAAACACTTCCCCAACACTAGTCTTAGACAAGAAATGAGCATGGGAACAATGCTATGGCGGGAACAATGCTATGGCAATGCATGATGAAAAACTGAAGCCAAAGACCATTGAGGTATTTCACCGAGCACTTGGAGTGCATCCAAGCAAAACCAAGTTCAAGAAGTCCATGGGAGTTCAAAGAACTTCCTAAATACAAGAGGGAGAGAGATCCAAATCTCTATACCCAAACACAAAGTTCCAACATGCCCAATCACCAACACAATGGCCGAAACTCCATGGCCGTTCTCCATTTCACACAAAACCCCAACCCCGAATGCCCAATGTAAATGGAAATGGAAATGGAAAATAACTAAATAAAATGATAGAGAAGAGTAGATGAGAAACTTACCATGAGGTGATTTCGTGAGAATGAGAGCAAATGAGAGTGAGAAGCACACGAAGAGGAAATCGCACGGGGGAAGGGGAGAGGAAACGACGCAGGAGAGAAGGGGGGGAAATAATGGCCTGGGCGAAAAGAAACTGCGGTGCCATGTAAAAACGTTTTCGCTCGAGCGGAATTTAACTTAGCTCGAGCGAAATCCACACAAATCTCGCATTCTAGCATTTTCTTACCCTTCGCTCGAGCGTTAAGTCGAGCGGCCATCGAGCGGTTCACTCTGCTTGATTTCGCTCGAGCGGAATTTAACTTAGCTTGAGCGAAATCCACACAAATCTCGCATTCTGGCATTTTCTTACCCTTCGCTCGAGCGCTAAGTCGGTTGGGAGTCGAGCGGTTCATTCTGCTTGATTTAGCTCGAGCGCTAAGTCGAGTGGGAGTCGAGCGGTTCATTCTGCTTGATTTCGCTCGAGCGATAACTCGAGCGGGAGTCGAGCGGTTCATTCTGCTTGATTTCGCTCGAGCGCTTACTTGAGCAGGAGTCGACCAGTTCTCTCTGCCTGATTTCGCTCGAGCGCTATATCGGTCTGCTCGAGCCGTGTTAAGCACACATCAATTCTTTTCATGTGACATTGCATCTCAACTCGTTACAACACAATTTTATATAGGTTTTGCACAAGAATATGCCAATGAACTAATTTTTCCCTCAACGAAATGGTAAAAGAATTATTGTATGTAAATCATATTTTGTAGTAGCAATCTGTGTAATTATCATATCCTTTTGCATATTTGACTTTGTAAACTCAACTCTCTTATCTAGTTATTTAGTTTGGAGAACATGTCCAGATTGATAAATTATTAAGCACCTTTTATATAAAGGCTAAATTCCATTACCATCTCTTTCATGTAAACTCAGCTCTATTACATATTTGCCACTTTGCTTGGCATGTAATATGATTTATTAAAATCATAAAGGGAAAATGACATACCAATCACTTTCAATATTACTCATAGGCTGTAATTCCAGATACGTCAAACATGAGTACAATAACATTTTCCACCCCTGTTGCGAGATTTGCATGTTCTTGGGGCTACGTTGGCTGGTTGGCAAATTGAGTACTTGATTGTGATATGGCTAATTTTTGTAATCTAGAAAACAAAGACAATAGACATCATTATTGATTGAGCTGCATTATTGCATAATTTATATAGTTAAAATCAATGTAATTTTAATTGTTTCATCATATTATCATTGATTTTAGATGGAAAAATGATCAAGAGGCAATAAATTCAAGTTATGAATTAAATTGATTAAAAGCATAGTTTATGCTTATATTTTATAACTTGTAATTTAATTTGATTTTATTGTCTCACATGCACAACACATTTTTAATATTCTAGTTTAGTTGTTATTTAATTTTTAATTAATTAATTAATTTCTTTTTCTAATTTTATTTATTTTTATTATTATTCTGTTTGTTTTATTTTACTTTATTTTATTTTATTTTATTTTATTTTATTTTATTTTATTTTTATTTTTATTTTTTTTATTTACTGCGCAGGCTAAACGACATGTCGTTTGGCCTGTAAGCCAAACGACATGTCATTTGACTCGGGGAATCGGCTGTCGTCTGAGCTGAACGACTTGCCGTTTCTTCCACACCTCCAAACGACGCCGTTTCTTTCATCTCCTACCTCCCGCACTGCGTCTCGAGCTACAGTGCCACCGTGCACAACAGCTTCGAGCTGCCACCGTGAGCCGTCCTCCGCCCGCCTGAAGCCACCAGCAGCTCCAGAAGACGCCGGCGATCAGTTCTCCACCACCATGCACGGCCAAATAGACGTCCAACTCCACAAAGCATCACCGCATGCTTACGGCAACACCAACCTCCATTTCTGAAACCGTCGTGCACAGCAGCACTTCCGTCGACCACCAGCAATGCCAGACGACGCCGGTGATCAGCTCTGACGCCATACAGCACCACTCCAACTATCCCACAGCGCCACTGCATTCACCGAGAGGTCTCTGTTCGAAAACAGAGTAACCATGCACACGGCAGCCTCGTAGCCGTGCACGCTGCAACATCCACCACCTGCATACCACCTCAAGCCATCTTGCACGCCGTAGCCGTCTCTTGCGCAGCCCAGCAGTCCGAAGACCGAGTGGATGGAAAAGAAAAAAAAGAAGAAGAAGAAGAAGAGAGGTTAGCCTCGGTGCAGAAAGAAAGCAAAGAAAAAAAAATAAGAAGAAAGAACATGCAGTGCAGTTCGGTGCAACTTCGGTCGGCTGGAAAGCAAGAAAGAAAAAAAAAAAAAGAAGCAAGTCGGTTTCGAATGGGTTCGGCCGAAAAGAAAGAAGCAACAAAGAAAAGAAAAGAAAAAAAAAAACAAGCAGTGCATGAGGTTCGGTGCATGAGGTTCGGCCGAAAGATGAACATGCATGTGACGCATGTGGGGGCGATGCAAGCTCGGTGCAGTTCGGCCAAGGAACAAAGAACAAGCAGTGCATGTGCAGTTTTGTTCGGCTGTAAAGCAGGTGCAATGGGAAGTCACGGATTAAACTAAATACAGTGGTTTTGAAGCCTATATAAAGGCTTGTCAAACGAAGAAGGGGGGTGGTTAGAGAGTGTGAGTCTGAAGTTAGAAATTAGCCAGCAGATGTTAGAGAGTTAGAGTGTCAATGAGTCTAGAGTTAGAGTGTCAGTGAGTTGTTAGATGTAATATTTTTAGTGTAAATTTAGAGTTAAAATTCAGAAAAAAATAGTGAGTGAAATTTTGCAGTCAGTTTTTATTTTCTTCTGAGTTCAATTTTTAGTTTCATGTGATTTATTCATCAGTTAATTTTAATGTATGGCTCAGTTAATTTTATTTTTGTAAGTCTTTATTTTCAGTTTTGAGTTTATTTAGTGAGTAAAATTTTAGTCTTTTTTTTATAAATGTTGAGAGTCCATTTTATTTTTGAGAGGTTACATTAATTGGAAGTTCAGATTTTTGGGTTGGAGAACACAGTCTCCATTTCCAAATATCGAGTTTATTCCGTACAATTTTTATTTTTATTTAATTTCGAATTATGTCATTTAATTTTCTCGCACTTTTAATTTCCTGCAATTTAAATTACTGTCATTTACATTCCTCGCAATTTTAATTTCTTGCAATTTAAATTACTGTCATTTACATTCCTCGCAATTTTAATTTCTTGCAATTTAAATTACTGTCATTTAATTTTCTCGCAATTTTAATTTCCTGCAATTTAAATTACTGTCATTTAATTTTCTCGCAATTTTAATTTCTTGCAATTTAAATTACTGTCATTTATTTTTCTCGCAATTTTAATTTATTGCAATTTAAATTACCGTCATTTAATTTCCTCGCACTTTTAATTTCCTGCAATTTTAATTACTGTCATTTAATTTTTCTGCACCTTTAATTTTTTGCAATTTACTTTTATGTCATTTAAATTTTATTGTCCATTTACATTTCAGTTATTTAATTTCCAGCAATTTTAATTTTCTATCTTGTATTTTAATTTTTTTTTCACTTTTCATCATCCACTCAAAATCAACAAACATGAATCTAGTCCATGACTAGTAAATTTTCATTTCCATTGCATTCTCACATTCATTGCACATATCATCATTTTTATTTTTATTCTCTCATTGTAACTAATTCCACCATTTTACACGAGTTTGATTTTTAAGCACTTTCCCTGTGGAGACGATTTAGGAATTTATTCCTAATTATTACGTGACACGCTCCTGCACTTGGGATAGCCTTTGGGCTGCTCATTTTCGAACGAGTCAAGTTTTTGGCGCCGTTGCCGGGGAAAGATGCTTGTCGTAAATTTAAACTCGTGATTTTCATCTTTATTTTTATTTATTATTATTTTTCTTCTTTTTCTTCTAAAAAAAATATTTTTTTTTTAAAAAAAAAATAAAAAAAATAAAAAAAATTTTCACCTACTATAAAGGTGCTTGGATCTTCTCTTTTCTATTTTGGACTGATATTTCATGTATTGGGTGAGAGACAGTTCGAATAGATTGTGTAGAGTTGCATCAAACATCAATAGTAGTTCACAGTGCTTAGAGACAGACACCCTTTTTGTCTCCTCTACAAGCGACAATTTTGAAACCGAACAAGCCATGGCTGCGCCCGCACCACGCACTCTTAAAGAGTATTTGCAACCCACTCGCACCACTACACCTTCATGCATTGTGTTACCTAATGATGCACCTAATTTTTCCATAAAGCATGGCATGATGTCAGTAATACCTCAGTTCCACGGGATGGATTCTGAAAGTCCCTACCAACATCTGACAGATTTTGAGTTGGCTTGCACCACGTTCATCAACAGGACCAATACTGATGAATACATTAGGCTTCGATTGTTTCCTTTCTCTCTAAAGGACAAAGCAAAAATTTGGTTTAACTCTTTGAGGCCTAATTCTATTTCCAGCTGGTCTGATATGCAACGTGAATTTTTAAAGAAATTTTTCCCTTTTCAAAGAACTCAATCATTACAAGAGAAAATCAGTCAGTTCAACCAAAAGCCTGACGAAACTTTCCATATCAGCTGGGAAAGGTTTAAAGATTTGATGAACATCTGCCCACATCATGGTTTTGAATCCTGGAGACTGGTGAATTACTTTTACACCGGTCTCTCTCCAGAATGCAAGCAATTTGTCCAAACCATGTGCAACGGAGAGTTCTTTAGCAAAGAACCTGACGAAGCACTATCATTTTTTGACTATCTTGCTGAGAGTGCCCTACAATGGAACACTCGGACTGATCGAGTTTCATTGACACCACAACCACTAAGAACCATTATTGGTGGAGGCAAATATGAGATAAAAGAGGACACTGATGTTCAAGCCCGAATAACTGCATTAACCAGAAGATTGGAGGTCATGGAGACAGAAAAAGTGAAGGCCGTAAAAGCTGTAGAGGCGTGCTCTTTGTGCGCTGATTCAAACCACAAGACTCAAGACTGCCCAATCATGCCCGTAATTCAAGAGAATGAGCCTGAACAAATGCAATCAGCTAACTGGGTCAACAGCGCACAAAATCAACCTTTCTCAAATACATATAATCCTGGGTGGAGGAATCATCCAAATTTCTCATGGAGAAATGATCAGCCTAGCCGATCCCCTCCCTCTCCTCACCAACCATTTCATCAGATTGTTCCACAGCCCCAGCAGCCATTTCATCAAATTGTTTCCTAGCCCCTACAGCCACCATATCAGAATCCTCAGAGTTATCCTTTTGCAGCACTTCCAGGATCTTAGCCTCATGTAGCCGCACAAAGTTCTCAGCCACAACCACCTGCAAAAAAGTCTTTAGATGAAAGTATGGCACAGATGGCCAATACACTTCAGCAATTCATGCAGATCTAGGCCACCACAAACAATCAAAACACTCAGGCCATAAATGAATTGCGAGGTACCATGAATAAGATGAACATAACACTGAGCACTCTGGAGAAAGGGAAGTTCCCAGCACAGCCTCAACCCAATCCTCAAGTGTACCGGCAACAACTACAACAGGTACATAATATCTCAGAAGATGTTGTTGAGACAGTAAATGCTGTTCTTACTTTGAGAAGTGGAAAGGAAGTCCCCCAACCGGAGATAACTATGGATAAACCGGAAGTTGCCCCTACACTTGAAGATATGATGGAGCCTGAAGAAGCTGAAAAAGAACCAGAGGTGGAGAGACCGGAGTCAAAAGAGCTTGTGATTACAGAGGCTGAATCAAATAAGGGGTACCAACCTGTGGTTCCCTATCCTCAAAGATTATCATCTGGCCAAAAGAACAAATACCACACTGAGATCTATGAAATCTTTAAGCAAGTGAAGATTAATATTCCATTCTTGGATGCTATAGAACAGGTCCCGTCATATGCAAAATTTTTGAAGGACTTATGCACAGTGAAGAGAAAACTGAATGTTAAAAAGAAAGCCTTCCTAACACAACAAGTCAGTGCATTGATAATGAACGAGACTCCTCAAAAGTACGGTGATCCCGGCTCTCCCAATATTTCCATTATGATCGGTGAGTCACGCATTGGGAGAGCTCTACTTGACTTAGGGAGCAGTGTGAACTTGCTTCCGTTCTCATTATATGAGCAGTTGGGATTGGGAGAGCTGAAAAAGACATCCATCGTATTACAGTTGGCTGATAGATCAATCAAGGTGCCAAGGGGTATTGTTGAGGATGTGCTAGTCCAGGTGGAAAAATTTTACTACCCAGTGGATTTTGTAGTTCTTGATATGCAGCAGCCGGCGTCCACTATTTACCAAGCTCCTGTCATCCTCGGAAGACCATTTCTAGCTACGTCAAATGCTTTGATAAATTGCAGAAGTGGAGTTCTAAAGCTTACTTTTGGGAACATGGCACTTGAATTGAATGTTTTTAATGCTTGCAAGATGCCAGCACATTTTGATAACACAAGTGATTTGAATGCTGTAGAGGATCTGACACCTACAGAATTTATTTGCTCGACTTTTCCCTTCTCTGATGTTAGATCAGTTTGTGATGCTCAACGTAGGCTCAATCCTATCATAGAGGAAGTTGTCAAAGAGGAAGTGCTCAAGCTACTGACAGTAGGTATCATCTATCCCATCTCAGACAGCGAAGCACTGGTAAGTCCAAAAAAATCTGGTTTAACCGTTGTCAAAAATGAGAAAAATGAGTTGATTCCAACTAAAACGGTCCCTGGCTGGAGAATGAGCATTGATCATAGAAAACCCAATGCAGTCAGTAGGAAAAATCATTTTCCTCATGATCCAGGTGAAACTCTTCTTGTACAGACACCTTGTGATTTTTGAGTGCTATTTATTTGTTTATTTAATTATTTATATTTATTTCTTGTGTTGTGTGGTTGTTTATTTACTCATATTTTTTTTTTCTCTTCCTTTTGCGTTGTTTTCTCTTTACATTAATTTTCTTCTTTGTTAAACAGTGAGGACACTGCATTGTTCAGTTGGGGGGAGGGAATTGCATTCTGTAAAAAAAAAAAAAAAAAAAAAAAAAAAAAAAAAAAAAAACGAACTTGCATTTGTCTCCCCACTAGGCAGCTCTAAAAAAAAAACAAAAAAAAAATACCATGTCAGCGTCCAGGATTTCCTGGCATGATGAAGTGATACCGACACGCGATTGCACAATGATCGCAAGTGTCCGCTTGGCAGAGTAGTTATCTTGCATGTTATCCCATTTGTTTGGCGGTATTACTTTAGGGATATTGAGTCTTAGAAAATCCGCTTTTGAATGAGTCATCTATTTTTTGTCTTTGTTTCACATAAAAAAAAAAAAAATTTGTTTAGCGTGTGTGCATGTGATATTTTGTCTTAATGCAATATGCACTGATATACACATAATTGACACACACTCTATTCTTTCATTTTGTGAAATTTGAGCATCTTGGTGGTGTAGATGAACGGAATTATTTTTTTATGAAGATTTATTTTCAACCCTGAGCATAGAACATAATTCTTGATGAATCATATTTTGTTTGATGTGTGACTTGAAACACCGGGATGCTATATTTATTGAGATAGACTTGGCATGACTTATATATAATGAAGGGAAAATCTTGAAGGACATTTTGTACATACTTACAGTGTTCTTTATTACTGTTCACTGATTTAACACAGGAGAAGTAAACTGCAGGACTACCGAGCCTTTTATTAAAAAAAAAAAAAAAAAAAAAACTATCACGGATTTGCCTCAGTGGTAAGGGCGAACTTGGGAATGTGTGGGTTAGGCGCACGGTCCTAGGTTCGATTCCCCACTGTTTTAAATCTGTCTAAAAAAAAATAGTGTAATAAAGGATGAAGCGTATGAAGCTTTCCTAAAGAAAAGGGCTAGAAACAGTTACCCAAACTTTGGGGGTTGAGTATTCAACCTTTAAACAGAGTTGGCGTGAAAACTGCTAGTCCCTTGGGCTTTGAGGTAGTTAGAATCAGCAATGATTAATCTTAAAGTTGAAAAATCCTGAGACAAATCCTGGCTAGTAATGAAGAACACACAGTCTATATACACACATCTGTGTTCAAAGATATTTTCTCCAATTCTTTGTGAAAGATTGTTGAGACAGTCTTGGTGAATATAGCTCCCGGGAGTTGATAGTCATGTGTTGCATTTGTGAGAATTCATTATTATGTTTGATTGCTTTTGTTTGAATTTCGAGATTTATGCAATATTCATCTCAATTAATTTTCACTATTTTGCTCAGAGACTAGCAAAAAGTTAGTTGGGGGGTGTGATTGAGCTGCATTATTGCATAATTTATATAGTTAAAATCAATGTAATTTTAATTGTTTCATCATATTATCATTGATTTTAGATGGAAAAATGATCAAGAGGCAATAAATTCAAGTTATGAATTAAATTTATTAAAAGCATAGTTTATGCTTATATTTTATAACTTGTAATTTAATTTGATTTTATTGTCTCACATGCACAACACATTTTTAATATTCTAGTTTAGTTGTTATTTAATTTTTAATTAATTAATTAATTTCTTTTTCTAATTTTATTTATTTTTATTATTATTCTGTTTGTTTTATTTTACTTTATTTTATTTTATTTTATTTTATTTTTATTTTTATTTTTATTTTTTTTATTTACTGCGCAGGCTAAACGACATGTCGTTTGGCCTGTAAGCCAAACGACATGTCGTTTGACTCGGGGAATCGGCTGTCGTCTGAGCTGAACGACGTGCCGTTTCTTCCACACCTCCAAACGACGCCGTTTCCTTCATCTCCTACCTCCCGCACTGCGTCTCGAGCTACAGTGCCACCGTGCACAGCAGCTTCGAGCTGCCACCGTGAGCCGTCCTCTGCCCGCCTGAAGCCACCAGCAGCTCCAGAAGACGCCGGCGATCAGTTCTCCACCACCATGCACGGCCAAATAGACGTCCAACTCCACGAAGCATCACCGCATGCTTACGGCAACACCAACCTCCATTTCTGAAACCGTCGTGCACAGCAGCACTTCCGTCGACCACCAGCAATGCCAGACGACGCCGGTGATCAGCTCTGACGCCATACAGCACCACTCCAACTATCCCACAGCGCCACTGCATTCACCGAGAGGTCTCTGTTCGAAAACAGAGTAACCATGCACACGGCAGCCTCGTAGCCATGCACGCTGCAACATCCACCACCTGCATACCACCTCAAGCCATCTTGCACGCCGTAGCCGTCTCTTGCGCAGCCCAGCAGTCCGAAGACCGAGTGGATGGAAAAGAAAAAAAAGAAGAAGAAGAAGAAGAGAGGTTAGCCTCGGTGCAGAAAGAAAGCAAAGAAAAAAAAATAAGAAGAAAGAACGTGCAGTGCAGTTCGGTGCAACTTCGGTCGGCTGGAAAGCAAGAAAGAAAGAAAAAAAAAGAAGCAAGTCGGTTTCGAATGGGTTCGGCCGAAAAGAAAGAAGCAACAAAGAAAAGAAAAGAAAAAAAAAAACAAGCAGTGCATGAGGTTCGGTGCATGAGGTTCGGCCGAAAGATGAACATGCATGTGACGCATGTGGGGGCGATGCAAGCTCGGTGCAGTTCGGCCAAGGAACAAAGAACAAGCAGTGCATGTGCAGTTTTGTTCGGCTGTAAAGCAGGTGCAATGGGAAGTCACGGATTAAACTAAATACAGTGGTTTTGAAGCCTATATAAAGACTTGTCAAACGAAGAAGGGGGGTGGTTAGAGAGTGTGAGTCTGAAGTTAGAAATTAGCCAGCAGATGTTAGAGAGTTAGAGTGTCAGTGAGTTGTCAGATGTAATATTTTTAGTGTAAATTTAGAGTTAAAATTCAGAAAAAAATAGTGAGTGAATTTTTGCAGTCAGTTTTTATTTTCTTCTGAGTTCAATTTTTAGTTTCATGTGATTTATTCATCAGTTAATTTTAATGTATGGCTCAGTTAATTTTATTTTTGTAAGTCTTTATTTTCAGTTTTGAGTTTATTTAGTGAGTAAAATTTTAGTCTTTTTTTTATAAATGTTGAGAGTCCATTTTATTTTTGAGAGGTTACATTAATTGGAAGTTCAGATTTTTGGGTTGGAGAACACAGTCTCCATTTCCAAATATCGAGTTTATTCCGTACAATTTTTATTAGACTTTGTAAACTCAACTCTCTTATCTAGTTATTTAGTTTGGAGAACATGTCCAGATTGATAATTTATTAAGCACCTTTTATATAAAGGCTAAATTCCATTACCATCTCTTTCACGTAAACTCAGCTCTATTACATATTTGCCACTTTGCTTGGCATGTAATATGATTTATTAAAATCATAAAGGGAAAATGACATACCAATCACTTTCAATATTACTCATAGGCTGTAATTCCAGATACGTCAAACATGAGTACAATAGCATTTTCCACCCCTGTTGCGAGATTTGCATGTTCTTGGGGCTACGTTGGCTGGTTGGCAAATTGAGTACTTGATTGTGATATGGCTAATTTTTGTAATCTAGAAAACAAAGACAATAGACATCATTATACATTGGAAATTGCATTTAATGTAAATCCCTTCACGTCCCAAGATGAAGATAGGAACGGGGTAGAAAAGAAAATAAACACTTTCAATGTTTTCCACAATATACGAATCCAAAGTTGGCAACAAAATAGAACTCCCAAATATAAGAAACTACTCTGCACACACTAAAACAAGTTAAAAAAGAATTGTACTCTTCACACACTAAAACAAGTTAAAAAAGAATTGCATCAGACAAATTACAAGCACCCATTATATTGTTAAAGCAAAGAATTAGTTTTTTGCTTCTGTTTGCCCCTTTTGTAGTTCTCTCTGCCTTCATTATGTGTGATCTCCATAAGATAATTGGCTCATAAGAACCACAGCAATGGGGTCTTTGGGCAGCTTGGCCGCCTCCAACCAGTATCTTGTTCACATTATCTGAAGCATACTGTTCGATGTTGCGAATCCAGTTCCTAATGTCTGCAAAAAGTGAGAAGCCAGGTCTTAATCAAGCAGTAGAAATCCATTCATATGGAAATGGATATGGTTCTTAATTTTGGACATTGCCAAAATCTTAGTCCAATATTACTTTATTAAACAGCATAAAATTCATGACTACAAAATGTATATAGAATTTCCATTCATATAAACCATTGCATTTTTTTTATTCCAATCCAAAGTATCATATTCATAGGGTTATTTATATCTAAATCCTACACACAGTATTCCGCAATCGATTCAATTACGAATGGCAAGCATGGAAGTGACACAAGCAAATGCATCAACAGTTCAGGGACCCATATGGAACATAGACTCCATGATTTAAATGCCAAATGCATATGTCCAATCAAATAACAGAAAGGATACATGTGCTGATAAAATAAAACGAGTATTACAAGAAGAAAGGAACATATAGAGTTACGCTTGGTCTAAGTTCCGGATTTTTCTGCAGCATGCTTTTAATGAGCCATTGATTGGTAATTATGAAAACAGGATAGGAAAACAGCAGCGGTGGCCAAAGCCCATTAGTTTATGGCACAGAGAGGAAGAGAGAGAGATTTCATATAAATAAAGAACAAAACAACTTCATTTGTCAGCTGCCCAGATGGAAAACTTGAAGTCATTAATGAAGTAAAACTACTTAGAATTATAACTGCCAAATAGGGGATGAAGAAATACCTTTGAATTTGGCTGCCAGCAGTCATTCAGCTGTTCGTACCTCACGAAAACATTCCCTCAAGAAACTCATCAAAGTTATCATAACTTGCCTTCACTGGAAAGGAACACAGAAGACAAACTTGATTGTTCAATGCAGGTAAAGGAAGCATTTTCAAAGGACTAAATTAAAATCATTACTGTTAGGTTCATATCTTAAAATACAAAAAAAACATAATTGTTAGTTATTAAAATCATCTAGTATGTAATAAGCATGTTTCCTCCATGAAAGTAAAGTACAATGCAGCCACCAGACTTTCCCATGAGCTAGTAAGTAGGGGTTGTGTCTAAGTGCGAAGAGAAAGATGAAATCTCCATAAGATACTCAAAGGCTGCCTAGCGGAACGCTAATCAACTTCATTAAATGACATTCAAAAAGATCCAACCAAGATCCAGAAGGCTTTCCATCAAATACATATGGAAAAGATATGAAATTGAGTAATAAATATAGAAAACAACACATCACATAATACAAGCCAAAGGGGTGTAATACATATATGCAGCCAATTACGAACTTGTAGAGAGTAACGCAAGAGGACGTACCGATATCCCTCTCTTAGGGTGTCTTGATCAGTTTTAACAGGCAACTTTACATGTGTGGCTTTTTCTTTCCCGTAAATTCCAACTGCAACCCAAAACAAGAACTGGCATGAATATGCATTAACCTTAACTACTACTATACCATTATGTTTAAAAAAAATAGCAAGCTATGCTCAGCTTTCAATTAAAACTCAAAAGACTATTTTTTAAAGTTTCGATCGAAAACTTAAAGGACTGAATGCAGCACTACATCCAGTAATAGGTTCATCGAACAATGAAATTTAGAAGCAAAGAAAAATAAAAGTATAGTCACTTGATGTGAAGTATAAATCAGCAACATTTGCTAAAGACAAAACAAAAAATATACAGAAGAAATTATGTTCAAGCACATAGCAAAACATTAATCAAAATCAAATGACCAACTTAACCGTTAAATTTACTAACATGTCTCCGCCTTCACAATATCCAATGACAATGCACACAAAGCAACCCTGGAAGTCAAAACACAAACTGTCATCAACTTTAGATTATTCATAATTGGGGTCATAAGTTCCTTAAGATGTATGGGACCAAGTAAAAAATCCACAACGCTACATTAGAAGTTAAACAAGTGAAGTGCATGCTCATCCACCAAAAATCCCCAAGAATACATACCCGATGGTGGTGATGAAACTAGTGGTGAATGAGCCATCTGAGATAAATATGTATACTGCAACTACTAGTTTTCAATACTCAAGATAAATATTTTCTTGCTGCCAATAAAAAAAAGAAAAAAAAGTCCATGATAAATCTGATGTTGGCATACATGCAGCTGCATGTTTATCAAATAAAATGAAGGAAAAAGAAATAGCAAGGTCATACATTCCTGTGATGCTGCAAACAGTGCCATTCTTTAGATTACAGTTGCATGTGACATTACGAGTTCCACCGTCAGTTGTGGTTGTGCATTATACTCTGCACCATATAAACGAAAAGTCAACTGACATCTATGGTTAGAATTGAAAGAGAAAACCAATGAATGCAATACCATTACCATGTTATAAGGGGGGGAAGGAAGATAGTCTAGATTTAAAACTCCACATATGGCCATTACCTGATAGACCTAACGAGAGGAGGTACACATTCCAAAAAGAGTGTTAGAATTTTTGAAAAAAACATACTTAGACTTGCCATTTCCCTGGATGTTGAAATGGGAATGGAAAGAACCCAACCCTGTGCATGGTGCGCGTCATGTCAATTATTACTTTTAACCAACGTACACAAAATGGTAGCAACAAAAAATCCGCTGCATGTAGATAACTTGGCTCATGGTAGCAAAAAACCTTATCTTTGCCATATTGACAAACTACACTAAAACTAGACCAAGACTGTCATTTGTATATTCACACACTACACCAACACCCACCATATTCACAAACTACACCCATCCCGAAACCGAGAGGAAGGAAAAAATTCCTAACACTTTGGAAAGGAACACCCAACTCTCTCAAAGAGGAACCAAAAATCTCAAAAAATGTGAATATTCACAAGAATGGTCACCCAACTCCATCAAAGAGGAACAAAAAATAAGACGGTTTCCTTTTTCCAAACTACACCAAACTCGGAACTAATAGGATTACCAAAATTGACCACGTGTACAGACACAAAATACACCATGGCCATTACCAACACACACAAAAAACAGCAACTCAATTACGGCGGCACATCTGAAAGAAAACAACTATAATGTAAACAAGTAGTAAATTGTTATGCACACAACCTTTAATCGAATTGAATATATTCAAAGACAAATAAATTCAAAGACACATTTAACCAATAGTTCAAGACCTCCTCTCCTCCCGATGGCATCGACTGTGTGACAGTGCTGTTTTGTGTCCCAACAGCAACCCTATCGATAGGTATGTCGTGTTGAGATCCCAGGGTGTCACCCAATTGTGTATCATGATCCAATATTTTCTTGTATACCTAAATTAAACAATAAAAAGTTAAAAAATATTAGATTCAATTATAATACAAAAATATTGAAATGTGAGAAAGTTACTACCTTCCTCTTTCTTGTGATTTTCTCCACGGGTGAGACTTTTCTCTTGCTTGGGGGTCTCCCTTTCCCTCGGACCACATGGGGGCTTAAAATCTTCTTACCCTTATCTGCGAGTACATCCGGTACCACCTTTGTTGATTCGAATCTCTTATCAAATGTTACATCATGACATGATGAATCAAAGTCATCGACAATGCGCATGAATGCTTCAACACGCTCATCACTTGGGGATATTTTAGTCGCTAATTTCATGCACCTTTTAACCACCCTCTCATACCTCCGCGTATCTCCACTGGCCCGTACGTCATCATAACTACTTTTAATCAAAGTGTATCTCCTCTTCTCGTCCTTTCTCCAGCGATCCAAGACATATCTATCTGGCAGCACATTAATCTTCTTCAACTGAAAAACTCTAAGTGCATGCCTACATAAAATCCCCCTCATCTCAAACAATGCACACATGCATTTCACCTCGCACTCCTTATCATTGTAGTAAACTGTATAGTGCACTGTTTTCGTGTAGTCATCAATAGGTACTTCATCCAGGATGTCGAAAGTTGAAATGCACCCCTCTTTGGTCACCAGTGTGCAATTACAACACATTAGCCCAAGCAACTCTTTTTGGAACTCTTTAAACTTGGCATTTGTGTAAACCTTCTGAAATTGCTTCTCAAAGTTGAAAGGGGAAACACACGGGATCGTTTGGTTACTAGAGTTGAAATCAGCCGTTGTCTCCACCTCCACTTTTTTTCTTAGAGCATTATCAAATTGGTCCACGAATTCCTTCAAAGTGGTACCAGAATGGACATACCCGTTGAAGAACGCATTCATGCTTTCTGATCGTTGTGTCGTGCTCATACCAGCCCAAAAGAAATCCTTAAGGTAAACCGGAACCCAAAAAGTCCTTTCCTCGTATAAGGACTTAAGCCAATTATTGTCTCTCAAATCATACATATCAGGTAGTTTGTTGAGTCTAAACTTTCACTCAAAATAATGAGTAAAAATTTAGATCAGTTTTACCTGCAAGTATACAGGTGTTGTAGTATCTTTACAGGATCGAATCCACAGGGATTGACTAATGTGATAAAGTGAATAAAGTAAAAATAAATTAATAAAAAGAACGAGCAATCAAAAAGAGAAGATTACCGGGATGAGGATTTTAAAATAACAAAATATGAACTGAACAATAAAACACTGTAAATAAATGAGCTGAATAATAAAAATGCATAAAATAAGAGAGTTGCCGAAAATGGTATAAATGATTTGTCAAGAAAATAAAACACAAGAAATAAACAAGCTGCCAAAAATAACACTGAAATAAATAAGCTAGTTGCCGAAAATAAAGAGGTTGCAGAATAAAACAATAAAGTGAACTTGAGAGCTGATCGAAAATAGTATCAAAAATATACTGTGCTGCCAAATGAATCAATAGTGAAATAAATTGATGTTGCCGAAATTGGAATGAAATGAGCCGAAAAAATAAACAAATGAAACAGCTAGATGCCGAATACAATACACAATAAATGAACTGGCTGCCGACTGAAAACACAAGTGAACCAATAAAATTGAAGTTTCCGTAAATGGGATGAGAACAATAGTAATACACAATACGCTGAATAATAGAAAACAATATAAATAACTTGAGGTTGTTGAAATAGAGTGAGCTGCCAAACGAATAAACTAAAGAAATAAAATGTGCAGTTGCCGAATAAAACGCTGTAAAGCGATCTCTAGTTGCCGAACGAAACACAAATGAGCTGAGAAACGTGGGTTGCCGAAAATGGAATAAAACACTAATAAAACCCAAGCTGCAGTTACTATAAAACACAGTAAAACTAAAACCCAGAGCTGCCGAATATGAATGAGCTGCCGAATGAGTAAGTAAAAGAAATAAAAGGTAAGTGCCGAAAGTATATGAGAGCCGAATAAAAACACAGGAAATCAAATGGAAGTTGCCGAAACACTAGCAGATAAAAACACAAGTTGCCGAATGAACACAAATAAGACTAAAATGAGCTTCCGAAAACAGAAAGAGAGCCGAACTCCCTCCTGTTCGATGATGATTTGCTTGTTCACTTCAAGCCTTTTTATAGGCTTCAGAATTCACAGGGCGTGGTTGCCGTGTAGTCCACTGAGGTTTCTTTAATTTAGTCTGGCTCAGGTTTGGTTTAAACAACTCATCCACCTACTGCATTATTCGGCCAGCCATCCCTTAATTTTCTTTTCTTTATTTCTTTTCCTTTCCAGCCGACCGAATGCACCGAATGATTCTTTTCTTCCTCTCTCTTTTTCTTTGCTGTACCGAACATATGCAGTTTTCTTTTGCTTGAGCCGAAACCACATGCACCGAACATGCATGTTTATTTTCTTCCACTTCTTCTTTCTTTTTTTTTTCTTTCTTCCTTGGCTTTCCAACCGAAGCCCACCGAGTGCTTGAGTTTTATTTCATTTCTCTTTCTTCCACTGAGCTGCACCGAGCTCCAGCCGACTG
Organism: Cyclocarya paliurus; assembly: GCA_029856935.1. NCBI lineage: Eukaryota > Viridiplantae > Streptophyta > Magnoliopsida > Fagales > Juglandaceae > Cyclocarya > Cyclocarya paliurus. The sequence continues at coordinate 28,116,195 of CM056951.1, forward strand.
CACTGAACACATGCACTGCACTCATCACATGCACTGCACCGAGTGGTTCCTCTTCTTTCCTTTTTATTTTCTTTCTTTTTTTCTTGGTCGGTTCATCACGTGCATGTGTTTGTCCTGAGCGAAGGTGAAACCCTGCAGTGTAGGAGATTGTCGTGAGCTTGGATTGCTCTGTTTCGGATGTATGAAAACAGAGGAAACCGTGCGGTTGTTTCGTGGAGAGCTGCTGCCGAACTCCGTGGAGATGGTTGTGGTGCCGGAGGTGGATGAAGCTCTACAGTAGGCGGAGGAGCTGGTGGCGTTGAATGGAGGCGTGGAAGAGCTGCGTTTCGTGCACTATAGCAGCTGGCCGAAGGTTGAAGATGAGTGAAAACGGCGTCGTTTGGAGGCGTGGAAGAAACGGCACGTCGTTCAGCTCAAACGACAGCCAACTCCCCGAGTAAAACGACATGTCGTTTGGCCTGCAGGCCAAACGACATGTCGTAGCCTGCGCAAGAAATAAAAAAAATAAAATAAAATAAAAATAAAATAAAATAAAAATAAAATAAAGTTAGAAAAAGAAAATAATTAATTAATTAAAAATTAAACAAAAACTAAACTAGAATATTAAAAATGTATTGTGCATGTGAGACAATAAAATTAAATTAAATCACAAGTTATAAAAATAAGCATAAACTATGCTTTTAATCGATTTAAATCACAACTTGGATTTATTGCCTCTTGATCATTTTTCTATCTAAAATCAATGATAATATGATAAAATAATTAAAAATACATTGATTTTAACTATATAAATTATGCAATAATGCAGCTCAATCACACCCCCAACTAACTTTTTGCTAGTCTCTGAGCAAAATAGTGGACATTAATTGAGATGAATATTGCATAAAGCTCGAAATTCAAACAAAAACAATCAAACATAATAATGAATTCTCACAAATGCAATACATGACTATCAACCCCCGGGAGCTATATTCACCAAGACTGTCTCAGCAATCTTTCACAAAGAATTGGGGAAAATATCTTTGAACACAGATGTGTGTATATAGACTGTGTGTTCTTCATTACTAGCCAGGATTTGTCTCAAGATTTTTCAACTTTAAGATTAATCATTGTTGATTCTAACTACCTCAAAGCCCAAGGGACTAGCAGTTTTCACGCCAACTCTGTTTAAAGGTTGAATACTCAACCCCCAAAGTTTGGGTAACTGTTTCTAACCCTTTTCTTAGGAAAGCTTCATACGCTTCATCCTTTATTATACTATTTTCTTTTTTTTTTAGACAGATTTAAAACAGTGGGAAATCGAACTTAGGACCGTGCGCCTAACCCACACATTCCCAAGTTCGCCCTTACCACTGAGGCAAATCCGTGATAGTTTTTTTTTTTTTTAATAAAAGGCTTGGTAGTCCTGCAGTTTATTTCTCCTGTGTTAAATCAATGAACAGTAATAAAGAACACTGTAAGTATGTGCAAAATGTCCTTTAAGATCTTCCCTTCATTATATATAAGTCATGCCAAGTCTATCTCAATAAATATAGCATCCCGGTGTTTCAAGTCACACATCAAACAAAATATGGTGCATCAAGAATTATGTTCTATGCTTAGGGTTGAAAATAAATCTTCATAAAAAAAAAAAAATTATTCCGTTCATCTGTACCACCAAGATGCTCAAATTTCACAAAATGAAAGAATAGAGTGTGTGTCAATTTATGTGTATATCAATGCATATTTAAGACAAAATTTCACAAACACACATGCTATTTTCAAATTTTTTTTTTTTTAATGAAACAAAAACAGAAAAGGAATGACTCATTCACAAACGGGTTTTCTTAGACTCAATATCCCTAAAGAAATACCGTCAAACAAATGGGATAACAGGCAAGATAACTACTTTGCCAAAGCGGACACTTGCGATCACTGTGCTATCGCGTGTCGGTATCACATCATCTTGTCAGGAAATCATTTGGAGGAAAAAATAAATAACTAGCATATTTTCAATAGAAACCCACCCCCCAACTACATGTGACATTGTCCTCAATGTTAAACAAATGTGATGAGATATTACAAAAAGGGATGAATTAAAGCATGATTAACACCGCAGAATAAAAGGAAAGAAATCACCTTTGATAAGTAGGATCTTCTAGAGTAGTGGATTCAATCTCTGGAGTAAAATGACCCAAAAATGGTTTCAACCTCTGACCATTGACTTTAAAAGTATTACCATCCTCCGGATTTTCTATCTCAACAGTCCCATAAGGATAAACAGTTTTTACTACAAATGGACCACTCCATCGGGATCAAAGCTTGCCAGGAAACAAATGAAGCCTAGAATTATACAACAAAACCTTTTGGGATGGTTCAAAGGATTTCCGAAAGATATTTTTATCATGAAAAATCTTCATTTTTTCCTTGTAAACACGAGAGTTGTCGTAAGCTTCATTCCTAATTTCTTCTAATTCATTAAGTTGAAACTTACGAAGAGAGCTAGCTTTGTCCATATCAAAATTAAACCGTTTAATAGCCCAATAGGCTTTGTGTTCCAATTCCACAGGCAAGTGACAAGCCTTTCCAAAAATAATTCTATATGGGGACATACCAATTGGGGTTTTGAAAGCAGTACGGTATGCCCAAAGAGCATCAGTTAGTCGTAAAGACCAATCTTTGCGATTTGGGTTAACTGTCTTTTCTAAAATCTTTTTAATTTTCTGATTGGATATTTCCACTTGGCCACTTGTTTGTGGGTGATAAGGGGTAGCAATCTTATGAGTAATACTATATTTTCGCATTAAGGCTTCGAAAGGCTTATTACAAAAATGTTTACCCCCATCACTGATAATGGCTCGAGGTGTTCCAAATCTAGACAAAATATTTTCTTTTAAAAAATTCAGCACAACCTTATGATCATTTTGTCTACATGGAATAGCCTCAATCCATTTGGACACATAGTCAACAGCTACCAAAATGTAGAGGTTGCCAAAAGAGATTGGAAAGGGTCCCATAAAATCGATGCCCCAACAATCAAATATTTCAATAATCAGAATTGGATTTAACGGCATCATATTTCGGCGGGTAATTCCTCCCAATTTTTGACAACGTTCACACATTTTACAAAATTCATGGGTGTCTTTGAAAAGAGTGGGCCAATAAAAACCACATTGTAGAATTTTGAAGGCTGTTTTCTTACCAGAGAAATGGCCACCACATGCTCCAGAGTGACAGAAAGATATTACACCTTGGAATTCATTGTCCGGCACGCATCTTCTAATTATTTGATCTGGTCAATATTTAAACAGATACGGATCATCCCAGAAGAATTTTGGTACCTCTACAAAAAATCTCTTCTTGTCTTGTTGAGTCCAAGAGTGAGGAATTTTCCCTGTAACAAGAAAATTCGCAATATCAGCATACCAAGGCACTTGGGACATGGCAAAAAGTTGCTCATCTGGAAATGTGTCTTTAATTGGAACTGTCTCTATGGGATCTGAAAAAACAAGTCTAGACAAGTGATCAGCAACAACATTCTCAACTCCTTTTTTGTCTTTAATTGTTAAATCAAATTCCTGCAGCAAGAGGATCCATCTAAGCAGTCTAGGCTTTGTATCTTTTTTAGCCAAAAGGTATTTTAAAGCTGCATGATCAGTAAAAATGATAATTTGAGATCCAATCAAGTAAGAACGAAATTTGTCAAGTGCAAAAATTACTGCAAGTAGCTCTTTTTCAGTTGTTGAATAATTCATTTGAGCACTATTTAAAGTTCTACTTGCATAATGAATAACACAAGGCTTTTTGTCCCTACGTTGGCCCAACACAGCTCCAACTGCATAATCACTAGCATCACACATAATTTCGAATGGTAAGTTCCAATCAGGTGACTGCATAATTGGGGCTGAAATTAACATACCTTTTAGCTTTGTAAAAGCTATTGTACAGTCCTCAGTCCACACAAAAGAATTTTCCTTTGACAATAAATTGCACAAAGGTTTGGAAATTGTACTGAAGTCTTTGATGAATCTTCTGTAGAATCCTGCATGTCCTAGAAAAGATCTGATATCCCTGATATTCTTTGGGATGGGCAATTTAGCAATTAATTCAACTTTTGCTTTGTCAACTTTGATACCTTGAGAGGAAACAATATGACCAAGCACAATCCCATGAGTAACCATAAAATGGCACTTTTCCCAGTTTAAAATCAAATTCTTTTCTTTGCATCTAATCAGCACTTTTTCTAGATGAGTTAAACATTCATCAAATGAATCACCAAAAATAGAAAAATCATCCATGAATATTTCAACAAAACGCTCTACCATGTCGCTGAATATACTCATCATGCATCTTTGGAATGTAGCAGGGGCATTACAAAGTCCGAATGGCATCCTTCGATATGCAAAGGTACCAAATGGACATGTAAAAGTTGTCTTCTCTTGATCTTCAAGAGCAATCTCAATTTGGTTATATCCAGAATAACCATCTAGGAAGCAATAAAAATTATGGCCAGCTACTCGTTCAAGGATTTGATCCATGAATGGTAGAGGAAAGTGATCCTTCCTAGTAACCAAATTTAGCTTTCTGTAGTCAATGCACACACGCCAACCAGTAGTAACTCTAGTTGGGATTAACTCATTTTCTGCATTCCTAACCACAGTTGTACCAGATTTCTTAGGTACCACTTGTGTAGGACTAACCCATTTGCTGTCAGAAATAGGGTAGATGATCCCTACATCCAGAAGTTTTAACACCTCTGCTCTAACAACCTCTCTCATGTTGGGGTTGAGTCTACGCTGCATCTCTCTAGAGGGTTTAACATTGTCCTCTAAATATATCCTGTGAGTACAAATCAAAGGACTGATTCCTTTTATATCAGCTATGGTCCATCCGATTGCATCTTTGTGTTCAATGAGAACATCAATTAATTTCTTCTCCTGAATTTTATCGAGTTTTGAGGAGATGACAACTGGTAATGTCTCTGCTTCACCTAAAAATGCATATTTGAGTTCAGCAGGTAGAGGTTTCAAGTCGAGTTTTGGTGTTTGGACATTTGAAGGGAGGGGCACAACATCACGAGGTGGTAACTCCTCAAAATGTGTCCTCCATTTATTAGTGTCCATTACAGGAGTGGATCTTAAAAAGTTCATAGAAGAAAGCATAGAATTATCATCAACATTTTCACAATGAACCAAACAAACCTCTAGAGGGTCAGAAAAATATGACAAATCAAATTGATCCTGAACAAGAGTTTGAATCAAATTTACTTCATGCACGTCATCATCATCGCCAGGTTGTTTACAAATGTTGAAAATATTCAACTCCAAAGTCATGTTGCCAAAAGAAATTATCATCACACCACTCCGACAATTTATTAAAGCATTCGAGGTTGCAAGGAATGGTCTTCCTAAAATTATAGGAATTTGTGTGCAAATATCAAAGACAGGTTCTGTGTCCAAAACAATAAAGTCCACCGGGAAGTAAAATTTGCCTACTTGCACTAATACATCCTCAACTATTCCTCTCGGTATTTTTATTGAACGGTCTGCAAGTTGGAGTGTTACCTTGGTAGGCTTAAGCTCACCAAGACCCAATTGCTCATATACCGAGAAGGGTAGGAGGTTGACACTAGCACCAAGGTCAAGTAAAGCTTTCTCGATTTTAAAGTTCCCAATGACACAAGAAATTGTTGGACAACCTGGATCCTTATATTTTGGGGGAGAATTATTTTGGAGGATGGCACTTACCTGTTCTGTGAGGAAAGCCTTCTTTTGTACCTTCAGTGTACGCTTCACTGTACACAGCTCTTTCAAAAACTTCGCATAAGATGGAATCTGTTTAATGGCATCCAACAAAGGAATATTAATTTTCACCTGTTTGAAAATTTCAAGAATGTCAGCATTTTGAACCAATTTGTGAGAAAGTTGCAACTTCTGGGGAAAAGGGGCAGGTATTGGGGATTTGAGAGGGATATCTAACTCAATTTTGTCAGGTTCACCATCACTCTTGGAATTTGAAAAATTGTTGATCTTATCTTCTTTCATTGAAATATTTTTATCAATTATTTTTCCATTGCGTAGAGTGATGATGGACTTGGCATGTTCAGTTTTTGAATCATAAGAATTTGGATTACTTACCACTAATTGTCCTTTGGGATTTGGTTGAGTTTGAGCAGGAAACTTACCCTTTTCTTGAATGCGCAATGCGGAGGTCAATTCACCAATAGAGCCTTTCAAGTCATTAACAGCCTGCATTAGCTGGCTATTAATATTAACTTGACCCTGCATGAAAGTTTGTAATGTCTCCTCAAGGGTTTTCTTATGTGGGGGCACATAAGAGGTAGAAACAGAAGGCCCTTGAGGATTTTGATGTGAATTGGGGTCATTCCTCCAACTAAAGTTGGGATGATTCCTCCATCCAGGGTTGTATGTCTCCGAATAAGGTGAAAATGGTTTTTTATACATACCAAGCGAATTGCAGTGTTCCTTATATACTCCTCTCATTTCAGTAAGGATTGGGCAATCCTGCGCGAGGTGACCTACTTCCTGACAAATGACACACGGTTTAGGTACATCAGCTTGGTGAATACTGTGAGCTGTCGCAGTTCCCTTTGTCTTTAGTGCCTCCAACTCTCTTGTTAGACCTTCCATCCTTGCTTTCAAGTTATCTTCTTCTCTGAGATGGTAGATACCTCCACTAGACTGAGTTTGATTTGGGCGTGCTCGATTGGTATTGTTGAAAGCATTTGGTCCTGTCCACGTGTGCGCCTTTTCTGCAAGTTCATTTAAATACTCTATTGCCTCATCTGGATCCTTCTGCAGAAACTCACCATTACACATCATTTCAATGAATTGACGCTCTCTAGGAGTAAAACGTTTATAAAAATAGCTAACTAGACGCCAGCTTTCATAACCATGATGGGGACACAAGTTAAGTGTTTCTTTAAAACGTTCCCATGTTTGGTACAAAGTCTCACTATCCTTCTGTGTAAATGTTGAGATTTGTCTTTTCAAAGCGTTAGTCTTGTGATGAGGAAAGTATTTATTGAAAAAGATTTGAGTCATCTCAGCCCATGACCCGATTGACCGTGGTCTCAATGAATACATCCAACTCTTTGCCTTATCCTTTAGTGAAAAAGAAAAGAACTTAAGTCGAAAAGTATCCATAGTGGCAGGTTGACTATTAAAAGTAGCAACGACCTCTTCAAACTCTCTTATATGCACATATGGATTTTCACTATCCAAACCATGAAAAGTGGGGAGAAGTTGTATCATACCAGGTTTGAAATCCACTGGAGGAATATTAGGAGAAAATAAAATGCATGATGGTGTTGCTGTGCGTGTAGGGTGAAGGTAGTCTTGAAGAGTCCTAGGTTGATCTTCATGCACACTCATGTTTGATGAAGAAATTGATGAAATAGAATGTGTATCAGAATCAGAAGACGTGTCAAATAAATTTTCAAAAAGAGTATCAGTGTCTACTTCAGCTCTCCTTGCAAATCTACCCAACTCGTCTCTATATCTATGCATGCAAAAATTGACAGAGAAAAGAACGAGATTACAAAATGATATGAATTATGAAAGCAAAGCCACACAAATTTTTTTTTTTTTAAAACAAAATTAGTATTAAACAAAAAAAAAAATAATAATAAGAGAAAGAAAAATATTTATACATATATATTTTACCACATGTTGCAATCCCCGGCAACGGCGCCAAAAACATGTTGAGTCTAAACTTTCACTCAAAATAATGAGTAAAAATTTAGATCAGTTTTACCTGCAAGTATATAGGTGTTGTAGTATCTTTACAGGATCGAATCCACAGGGATTGACTAATGTGATAAAGTGAATAAAGTAAAAATAAATTAATAAAAAGAACGAGCAATCAAAAAGAGAAGATTATCGGGATGAGGATTTTAAAATAACAAAATATGAACTGAACAATAAAACACTGTAAATAAATGAGCTGAATAATAAAAATGCATAAAATAAGAGAGTTGCCGAAAATGGTATAAATGATTTGTCAAGAAAATAAACACTGAAATAAATAAGCTAGTTGCCGAAAATAAAGAGGTTGCAGAATAAAACAATAAAGTGAACTTGAGAGCTGATCGAAAATAGTATCGAAAATATACTGTGCTGCCAAATGAATCAATAGTGAAATAAATTGATGTTGCCGAAATTGGAATGAAATGAGCCGAAAAAATAAACAAATGAAACAGCTAGATGCCGAATACAATACACAATAAATGAACTGGCTACCGACTGAAAACACAAGTGAACCAATAAAATTGAAGTTGCCGTAAATGGGATGAGAACAATAGTAATACACAATACGCTGAATAATAGAAAACAATATAAATAACTCGAGGTTGCTGAAATAGAGTGAGCTGCCAAACGAATAAACTAAAGAAATAAAATGTGCAGTTGCCGAATAAAACGATGTAAAGCGATCTCCAGTTGCCGAACGAAACACAAATGAGCTGAGAAACGTGGGTTGCCAAAAATGGAATAAAACACTAATAAAACCCAAGCTGCAGTTACCATAAAACACAGTAAAACTAAAACCCAGAGCTGCCGAATATGAATGAGCTGCCGAATGAGTAAGTAAAAGAAATAAAAGGTAAGTGCCGAAAGTATATGAGAGCCGAATAAAAACACAGGAAATCAAATGGAAGTTGCCGAAACACTAGCAGATAAAAACACAAGTTGCCGAATGAACACAAATAAGACTAAAATGAGCTTCCGAAAACAGAAAGAGAGCCGAACTCCCTCCTGTTCAGTGATGATTTGCTTGTTCACTTCAAGCCTTTTTATAAGCTTCAGAATTCACAGGGCGTGGTTGCCGTGTAGTCCACTGAGGTTTCTTTAATTTAGTCTGGCCCAGGTTTGGTTTAAACAACTCATCCACCTACTGCATTATTCGGCCAGCCATCCCTTAATTTTCTTTTCTTTATTTCTTTTCCTTTCCAGCCGACCGAATGCACCGAATGATTCTTTTCTTCCTCTTTCTTTTTCTTTGCTGTACCGAACATATGCAGTTTTCTTTTGCTTGAGCCGAAACCACATGCACCGAACATGCATGTTTATTTTCTTCCACTTCTTCTTTCTTTTTTTTTCTTTCTTCCTTGGCTTTCCGGCCGAAGCCCACCGAGTGCTTGAGTTTTATTTCATTTCTTTTTCTTCCACTGAGCTGCACCGAGCTCCAGTCGACTACACTGAACACATGCACTGCACTCATCACATGCACTGCACCGAGTGGTTCCTCTTCTTTCCTTTTTATTTTCTTTCTTTTTTTCTTGGTCGGTTCATCACGTGCATGTGTTTGTGCTGAGCGAAGGTGAAACCGTGCTGTGTAGGAGATTGTCGTGAGCTTGGATTGCTCTGTTTCGGATGTATGAAAACAGAGGAAACCGTGCGGTTGTTTCGTGGAGAGCTGCTGCCGAACTCCGTGGAGATGGTTGTGCTGCTGGAGGTGGATGAAGCTCTGCAGTAGGCAGAGGAGCTGGTGGCGTCGAACGGAGGCGTGGAAGAGCTGCGTTTCATGCACTGTAGCAGCTGGCTGAAGGTTGAAGATGAGTGAAAACGGCGTCGTTTGGAGGCGTGGAAGAAACGGCACGTCATTCAGCTCAGACGACAGCCGACTCCCCGAGTAAAACGACATGTCGTTTGGTTTGCAGGCCAAACGACATGTCGTTTAGCCTGCGCAAGAAATAAAAAAAATAAAAATAAAATAAAAATAAAATAAAATAAAATAAAGTTAGAAAAATAAAATAATTAATTAATTAAAAATTAAACAAAAACTAAACTAGAATATTAAAAATGTGTTCTGCATGTGAGACAATAAAATCAAATTAAATTACAAGTTATAAAAATAAGCATAAACTATGCTTTTAATCGATTTAAATCACAACTTGGATTTATTGCCTCTTGATCATTTTTCTATCTAAAATCAATGATAATATGATAAAACAATTAAAAATACATTGATTTTAACTATATAAATTATGCAATAATGCAGCTCAATCATAGTTCACCCCACCTCTCCTAAAATTCCTCGCAGGTATTAGAATCATACAATGCAACCTGAATGGAGGTCTTCAACCCTGTGCTGAAGTGGGAGTGAGATCTTAACTTCTCTGGAAGTTTGCGCATTATATGCCATAGGCAATATCTATGGCGGGTTTCCGGGAATACAATTGAAATTGCATTCTTCATTGCCCGGTCTTGGTTAGTTATGATGGCTATCGGCGCTCGACCATTCATACAAGCCAACCACATACGGAACAACCACACAAACGAATGTGTATCCTCACTTGATAGCAACCCCGCCCCAAGTAGTATGGACTGCCCATGATGGTTAACACCAACAAATGGAGCGAAAGGCATCCCATACCGGTTTGTTAGGTACGTTGTATCAAAGGTTACAACGTCTCCAAAATACTCATAGGCTGCTCGACTCCGTGCATCAGCCCAAAACACATTACGTAACCTCCCCTAATCGTCCACGTCCATGTTGGAAACGAATCCATCATTCTGGTCTCTCATTCTTTGAAAATACTCATTAAGGGCTTCACCACCGCCTTTGCCCAATCTTAAATGTCTAGCTTTGTTGATGAAATTCCGACAATCTCTCTCTTGAAACTCTAGATTCTCAAAACCCCCCGCATCAACGACAAGAGAAAAATAGTTCTTATTCAATCGAATACCAGCTCTATCATTGAGGTCGAGGACCCTCTGACTATACTCATCTAGACGCTTGTGAGATCTTAGGAGTCTTGTCTTCTTCGGGCTGACAGTAATGTGGTTGTGCACATTATCAACAGTGGTGATAATCCATTTGTCACTCTTGTTCAGCGTTGCATTTACCTTCGCTTTACAATCAGTTTTAGTGGTCCCACGTGGCTTCGATGGATTAATGTTCTTAGGATTATATTTTCCGCCACGGGCACAACCAATACTCAAATACACAGGCCTCCCATCATCATCTCTCTTAGTCCTCTGTATCCTTACACCAAACCCCTCTTGCTTGGCATATTTCTTATAGTAGGCAGTAAACTCATTCTCAGTCTGAAATTCCATACCGGATATTGGTGGTTCAACCTTTTGGTCATTATCCGGGACAACAGTGGTACCCTCCAAATCGTCATCTATGTCGACAACATTTCTAAACATGGAAACATAGGGATGGATTAGCAATCACTTTCTTTATTAGCGTAATTTATAAGTGAACACAAAAAACAGCTTCATACCATCAGCAGCATGAGAAAATGTGCTTCCAAAATTTTCTCGAAATTCTGGGAATTCTGAACATTCTTGCATAAAGTCGTCCGGATTACTCGACGTCGGAGCGTAGGGCATATTTACATCAACATTATGCTGCAATTGCTCAATAAATAGATTAATGAGCACGTCAGCGCATAAATGCCTCAAAAAATAAGACACATCAAACTGTCAACTCACATGGTAATCGCTTTCATCTCCAAGAGTATTTTGAGGCGTCATTAGAGGCGTCATTAATGAGTCTGAAGTCGGAGTGGAAGGCCTGGGTGCCATGAAATCATCCTCTCCCCCCATGGCAGTAATTCTAGGAAAAATTTAAATAATTAGTGGTTTTGACTTGCACTAATCAATCAAGTAAATAACATTTATATTAAATCATGGCGAGGTCAGGCCATTGATAATTATGCATGTGGTTAAGATGCAACATACAAACCGACCTCCTTTAAAATATCTTGATAACAGTCGGTTGTCAATATCAAAGGACTTGATTTCTTCCATTTTTATTTTTCAACAGAGCGCCAGTTGGGTCTGTTTACTTTACCTATAAATATCAAAATTTAAAGAAAAGTAATTGACTAAATTTATCAAACGAACTTCTCATTGATGTATTGTTTCATCGAGATTGAATACAAATCAAGATGTCATTTTTCTTGTTCCGGAATGGGTTTCTTCAATTTTGTTAGGTTTATGTTCTACTCCAAGTCAAGTAAAGATCGGCCTTATTTTTATTTGCACATATAGGACAAATGTCCCAATACCAAGTCTAAAATTCATGCCTTTTTATTTTGCAAATTTTTTATGTCATGATTTCTGCCAAATATTCAATGTATTCATTAGATTACTCGATTGATTAAACAGTTTAAGAGCACTCCTATTTATAAATTAAAAATAGAATATGATAAAGGTAGTAATCATAGATAAAACTAGACCAATTGGGTTTTTTGTAAATGGAGCCTGAAGTTTCTTCTTGTTTTTGTTTTAGATTTTCAGAGGGGGTGTGTTTTACAATAATGCATGATTATGTGATCTTGAATATTGAAACTAGAAGCATAGTTATGCATGCCCTCTTCTATCTTTGCTAATTGCTAATATAAGAAATTAATGTCCTATTCATTTTGCAGCGCATCGGCTTATCTCCTTGTTTGGAATAGAGTAGTAGATCGTCCTTATGAAGAGGAAATGTCTAGAACTTGGATTAGGCCTGAGCACACCCCATAAAGGTCGAGCACAGTCATCATATCTACCACTCAACAAAGGGTTGAGTGACCTACCTACTTGCCCGTCCAAATAAGATGTAAGGAAACATTTTTTTTTTAAGAACAAAATATTTATAAACTAAAATTAATTTGAGTTTATATAAATACCGTATTTATCTACATAGCACTACTCACTCCCTGATAAGGCAATGGATGCTGTCAGACAGGAAAAGCCCACGCGCCTACAGCTAGAAGCCTCTGGAATGATTCTCCAATAACAAAAAGGAAAATGTTGGAGAGTAATTATATGCATGATGCATGATATTTACTCAAAATGTTGTAGTTCAGAAGGAGGTATAACCTAGTTAAATACTTATGTAGTTTCACACGTACAGAAAAAGGAAACTTTTTCACCATATCCATGCATTTCCTTGACAAGAAGAGAATTTGCAAAAGATGATCAAAAGGAACATGCATGCATGCATTTTTGGAAGGAACATTAATGCATGCATCAATTTACTAAAATGGATCAGCCATTTTCAAACCTTTTAATAATTCTTTCCATTATTTCCAAGCCTAATAAGGTTCTTTACAAACTTACAAACAGTATTACTACTGTGAGTCTGAGCTACATTTATAGTGATTCTTTTTTAATGAATATAGGCATCGCCTCCCCTATGTGCATGCTTGCCCCATCACCTAATGCCAATTTAAATCATTCATAACGAATAATATAATGGCATACATTCTAATACATATTCTATGCTATATATGTGGTATTAATTGGTTTATGAACTAGTGCAGTAACAGTTGTTCAGCACTACATATATCTCATCGATCGTTCAAACTACTAATTATACTTTATAATAAAGATATAAAACATATATTCAATCATAAAAGGAAAACGCTTTGCAGCGGTCCATCCGATAAGGAGGCATTAACAGCCCTCCAATAACACTCTGCCACATCAACAATTTCAGAGAAATTACAATAGACTTCATTACACTACACTACATAATAAAACACATCTTCTCCTCTGATACTCGCTGCAACAAGGCCACCACATCAAGCTATCTTCCAGCCCCTCACAACCAGAACGCCCCATACCCTTTCTCTTCCCTTTCTCCAAAACCTTTGATTATTTGTTCGGTTGTAAACACGCAAAAAAGAAAAAAGAAAGGCAAGAAACTTGTATTTTATTTTCACTTTTCCTGCACTTGTTGTGGTATCAATCTATTTTGTTTTCCTTCTGGCTTTGGTCACGAAGAGTCAAATTTAAATAATGTGTAGGCTAGACAATAAGGAGAATAAGGACTGAAATTCAAAGGCTGGATCTATAATTTTTTGGGTCATGTACAACACAACACACAATAAAATTATCCTAAAATTTAACATTTTTTTTGTTTGAAATCTTTCCCACCATTCCAGTCCTCGATCTCCTCAGACAACTTCCCATGGTAATCAGGCACTCCACCAATTTTCCCTCCCCACATCCCATGCCACTGTCCAATTAGAAGCATGACCGAAATAAAATCAAAATGAAAATCATTATCTCAACCCTTTAGAGAGAGAATGAGAGAACAAACCTGTGATAAAAATAAGAAAAATCAAAACCAATCTGAACTACGGTGTGCAAAGTGGAGGTGTGTTGGTCTTGGAGAAGATGACGAAATTTTCTTTCCGTTGATAGGGGGACAATTGATTTAGGAATTTCAAATGTGATGTGAGGCTACACGAGAATTAATTTGGAATGTCTACGCGTCGCTCATATATTGGAGGCTGTTATTTGGGATCTAATGGACTGACCGGTTTTAAGATTTTCTCATGAAAAAATTGTTTAATACTAGTCGGGCCATGCTATACTGATCAAGGTCATATTCACACAACCCATAAATTATTAAAGAATACCTAAAAAAAAAAAAAAGAGATCTAGAAAAATACAAGCAAAACAGGAGAACACTGTGAGAAACAAGAAACCAAAAATAACTTTAAAATAAACAACAAAGCATATTGATGTTGATGAGTTCTGGGTTCACATACACACGAGCAAGCATGCAAGCTACATCAAAGAACCCAAGCATATTTCAATTTAAGAGAGTTGTGGCTCATTTGAGCTTTTCTTCAAACACTTGCTATGCTTAGCTTCTTTCTTCATCTTACTACTGTAGCAGAGGGAGAACATTCAAACAACAGTCTAGGGCAAGAGATTCTATGTTCAAACAACATTCAAACAACAGTCTAGGGCAAGAGATTCTACATTCAAACAACATTCAAACCAACAAATTTAATTTAAGAGAATGAAAACAATCTAGGGCAAGAAACCACTCACTTGGCTGACGAGAACCGTTTCTCTATATTCTGAAGCAGAGACTCTAGGTACCGTTGATGAGGATTCTGAAGCAGGGAAGATGGTTACCAACCATGCGCGGAGATGCAAAGAAAAAAAAAATTTCAAACACACGCACGCACCTGGGACGATGAGGGCGACGGGAGGGAGGAAAGAGAGACGCGGGGAGTGGCGGCGCTGTGCAGACGGGCTCGGTGTAGCTTGAAAGAGAGCCGGCGTCGTCGGTGGCGGTGGGAAGATGAGGTTTGACGCGGAGCGAGGAGGCTCGACGCGGTGAGAGGAGGTCAGGAGAGCGGGTGGGGAGGGGGGCTGGTTTTGAACGAAACCAAATTCAAAATGCATACCATGCAAAACGATGCGTTTTGAATTGAAAAAAAAAAAAAAGCCACGTAGGGTGTGCGAAAACGCACACCGCTACAGTGGCTGCTGTATATCAGAACTCTAAAAAATATGTCCAAGGCGACAATGCCAAATGTGAGAACTCTTTTTGACAAAATTACAATGAGAAAATGTAATTGAATTACAAGAAATAAAGGTACCTGAAACTTACAGTAAATGATAGAAACCTTGAGAATGTTTTGCTACTCTAATCGTCCTCCAATTGAAGAGGTCCTGGATATAACAAAAACCATGTAAGAACAATAAAAAATAAAATAACTGTGAAGTTAACTTGCTAACTGAAATGAGATTAAAGGTAAATGTGGGAACATATATAACATCAGTCAAAACTAGAGAATTAGAGAGCCTAACCATGCCCATATGTGTAACTTGAATACAAGAACCATTAGGCAATTTCACAGAGATATTGATAGGGGTTGGTATTGAAGAAAAAAAAAGGAAAGAGGGCCAATCATATGATCAGTTGCTCCAGAATCAAGAATCTAAGACTATTGATGAAATGCAATTATATAAACAACAGATAAAACTAAAGACTGATAATAATCATGAATTGAAATACCTGAAAAAGATGGTGCAGCAAAAGTTGATGGTGTAGGTGAAGAAATGGATGGAACTGTACCTGCTTGGTTCACAGAAGAAGGATTAGTTTGATTTTGAAGAAATGTAAGAAGCTGTTGACATTGCTCTTGAGAAAAAGGGAAATTTGGAACCATAACCAAATCTAAAACAGATTGGCTAGCAGTGGCCTGATTAGTAGTAGGGTTCCAAGGTTTTGCTCTATATCCATCCCGGTGGATAATCATGGATTTTATAACATTTATGAACCGTATGACCTAATAAACCACAGTGGGTACAATAAGGCTGTTCCTTACTATTTACAGGTTGTTTGCCATTTCTGGAGCCAACAGAATCTTTCATATTGCTAGAATCACCATTAGTCAACATAGCAACAAATTCATTAGAAGATAAAGAATCAGAAGCAATCTCTCTTTGTTTTTCTTTTTGAAGAATAAGAGAAAAAACCTTATTAGTCGGAAGAAATGTATCAAAAAGCAAGATCAGACTTCGTAAATGAGCATAAGACTGATTAAGCCCCATCAAGGATTGTAGGACATAGTCCTCTTGTTGATATTCAAAAATCCATTTGAAAGCTCCACAAAAACATGGAGGCAGAGGTCTAAAATGGACCATTTCTTCTCAGTAACTTTTCAATCGGGTAAAATAAGAACTTACAGAGGTGTGTTCTTGAGTCAAAGAGGCAACAAATTTTCAGATCCGGAATATACAAGGTTGATTGCTTTGAGCAAATCACTCCTTCAAATCATTCCACATCTCTTTAGCAGAATCGATGTAAATGCAAGAGGAGGTTTCTTTCAACAAAGCATTGAGTAACCAAGAAAGAACAATAGTATTACAATGAATCCAAGCATGATACATCAGATTGTTCTCAGCAGGCTGGCAATGAGAGCCATAGACATGGACCGATTCCATGTAAGGTAGTAAGGATTGCTCTAGTCAATGGTTGGGAGACAAGAATTGCTCCAGGATGATCACCACTCTAAAGATAGTAAGGATTCGAATAATCCACAGACGAATGAGGTGGAATAGTGAAAGAATTAGCAGAAGACGACTCATCTGTAAGAATAGGCTTGATGGCGCTTCACTGGTTTAGGGTTAGGGTCTCATCTAATATCATGATAAGAGGGAAATAGAGGAAAGGGAAACCGAAGAGAAGGAAATGAGAAAATTCTAGAATATCTTGTATTAGGCTTGGTTTGGATGGCCAGATCTGGTCTATATGGATGAGAGGATTTTGGACATCCAAACGGTTAGTATTTCATCTTTATTTCATCTCTAAATTTTCAAACTCATTTCAAACAAATCCCAAAAAGTCAAAACTATCTCATCTTATCTCACTATCTAAAGATACATTTTTTTTACAAATCATCTCATCTTATCTTAACTCAAAAAATTTTACTACTATTTAAAACATCTTATCTTATCTTATCTAAACTGCCTATCCAAACCAGGCCTTACTGAAATGAGAGTACATGAAATATAAAGTAAAAGAAACTAGAGTACACTTGAGATAAGTGTGCACGTAAGTACGTGTGAACATATAAAGTAAAAAATAACTTTATACAATAACTGGTAATAATAGGTGTATTTTAATTTTCCTCTTTTCTTAATGACGGTGCTTTAGCCTTGTCCCTCTAATACCTACACGAATTGTTTGATTCCAAAATTCTGATTACGTTAATGCAAATTCCAAAATACAGCACTTTGACAAAAGCAGAGCTTTGGTGCTTGCAGGAAACGAAAGTAACTCAACAAGAATTGTAATTCTTATAGTTCTGCTGATTGTCGCTTCTTTTGTTCTAATCATATGCATCTGCATCTTCTATACAAGAGTGAATAAATCAAGGGAGCAACTTCAAAGTAAGTTAAGATTTAATTTATCTTTTGCCATTTCTAAGCAATACTGGTGATTGGTATGATTCTACACAAATATATGGCATAATTTGGGGATTGTCAACTATAAAAAAGTTCTAGAAATTAAAATAGCTGATTAATTATACGTAAGATGAGTGTTCCGCCTGACCAGTTGACCTTTGCTAAAACAAAATGAACAATGCACTAATCTAATTCAAACTTATCACTCGGTCTTCAGATGAACCCGTAAATGAAATTAGTAGTGCTGAAGAAAGGCTACAATTCAAGTATCGGATAACTGAAGTTGCTACAGAGAACTTTTCTGCTCAAAACAAGCTTGGAGAAGGAGGATTTGGTGCTGTTTATAAGGTAATGCAAGACAATCGCGTGCAAGATAAGGTTATACATGTTATATACAATATTTTGATGCATTTCTATTTTTCAGGGTACGTTTCCAAATGGAAAAGAAATAGCTGTGAAGAGGTTGTCCATGGGTTTTCAACAAGGAGATGCAGAATTTAAGAATGAGGTCAGGTTGGTGGCTATGCTTCAACACCGAAATTTGACAAGGCTTCAAGGATTTTGCTTGAAAGGGAGAGAAAGGCTTCTAGTCTATGAGCTTGTAAGGAATTCAAGCCTTGATAAGTTCATATTTGGTTTGGTTGCACTTCTGCTTAAATTTTGAATT
Source organism: Cyclocarya paliurus (assembly GCA_029856935.1). Classification (NCBI taxonomy): domain Eukaryota; kingdom Viridiplantae; phylum Streptophyta; class Magnoliopsida; order Fagales; family Juglandaceae; genus Cyclocarya; species Cyclocarya paliurus. The sequence goes on from CM056951.1 coordinate 28,134,519, forward strand.
CTAGTCATAGTAATTTCTTTCCGTCCATTGGAATGTCTTGTCCTTAATATATAGCTGTTGCAAAATCATCAGCTTGCATGAATATGCAGATCCAATCAAACGTGCACAATTGAATTGGGAAGTGCGTGACAACTTTATACAAGGCATTGCTGGAGGGCTTCTTTATCTTCATCAAGATTCCTGCCTTCGTATTATTCATCGTGATCTCAAAGCTAGCAACATTTGATTAGATGCAGACATGAACCCCAAGATTTCAGATTTTGGGACCGCAAGATTATTTGAAGCAGATCAAACTCAAGCCAATACACGCAAAATTGTGGGGACGTAGTAAGTATATCCATGTAGTCTATAGTTAATAACTGGAATATAGCATGCCATATACCCTAACGATTACTTTCTGTCATAGAGACTGTATGGAAATTCTTAAAACCTTCTCCAACCAACAACTAATAATTAGATTGAATTTAGTCAATTTTAAACTTCAAATATAAAAAAATATGTAGCTATTTAACATGAATTAATACTTTGGTCCTCCCTGCATGCAGTGGATACATGCCTCTGGAATATGCAATACGCGGACACTTTTCAGTAAAATCCGATGTGTTTAGTTTTGGTGTGTTGGTTCTGGAGATAGTGAGCGGTAAAACAGTTAATTCTATAATTTGTAATGGAGATAATGAAGTCGGCCTTCTAAGTTATGTAAGTACTAAATCTTTGTGCACATTTCGATCATTTCTGTGTCAAAGTGTGATCACTAGTAATTCACATAATAAATAAAAAATAAATTAATGTTGTGTCTGTTGTTTATCTGCCAATAATATAACCATTTTACAGGCATGGAGAAATTGGAGGGAGGGGACATTTTCAAATCTTGCAGATCCCACCATAAGGAACAGTTGTTCAGAAACTCAAATAATGAGATGCATCCACATTGGGCTATTATGTGTTCAGGAAAACTTGGCTGACAGACCGAACATGGCTTCAGTTGTTCTCATGTTGAATAGCCAATCTATCACTTTACCAGTACCCACGAGACCTGCCTTTCTTATGCATAGCAATAATGATTGATCAGATAAAGTACATGGAAGTAGCTCTGCACAACCCACCATAAATGAGGCTTCAATTTCTGAGCTAGATCCTAGGTAGCATTTGATGGAAATGCCCCCTTTAACTTAAACCTTTGTGTTTGGAAATGAAATGCTACTGATACAATAATGCCCTTTGTTGAGGAATAATTATGCATTGTTTATAAATAAGATTTTGGACATGTTTATAAGAAATGAACAATTATCTCTTGTAGAACCGATTTTATAAAATGAGTTAGGTTTATGAATTTCTTCATCATTTCTCCCTTTTTTAATCTTTTTTTTTATTTATTTAAATGTTAAATCTGCAAAATACATTCGTTCATTTCCTTCATTACAAGTACTGTTTGTACGTGATTATGTAAACTAATTGTTTTCTTGCTGTACAAGTGCGTTTAATTCCTTTTGCGATTCTTTTATTAGTATAATTGGGTCTGAAAGTGATTCTAAATCACTGCAACCCCTATAATTTGAACAATCAACGAATCCTCACAAACACCGAACTTGTTGCAATGACTTCTGTGCTCCTAAATTTTCTAACTTATCTCTTTGGAAAATGAAAAACCCTCTCTGAATTTGTGGAGAACTTTGCGAGGGAATTTTGATGGATATAAAAAGGGAGACACATACACAGGGAGGTCGCTTGGTTGACTTTTCACCGTTGTTGGAGTATTGGATGGATCGATTCTTTTTTTTTTGAAGAGAAAATTGCATTTACTTTTCATTGAACTGAAATCAGAGATTGGATACAAGAAGGAATCTCATCCACAGAGATATGATACTTGTACATATGCTTAGAGCATTAGTGCTTAAAACATGAGCAAGGTGATTGCAAGCTTTTGTAATATGCCTCACAGACCAGTTGGTGAAGGAGTTGAGAGTGGATCTAGCGTCCCTGATCAAAATACCAACATAAGAATCTGAAATTGTCGTGGCCTCGAGGTAGTTGACTAGGATTGGGGAAACACCTTCTACAATTAGATCCTGGCACCCTAGGGATGGATCGATTCGAATTACTATAACCTTGGCAGATTGCCCGAGCTATCATTTACTTCATTTTTCATTTGATGTGTCTTTGCTTCGATTGGCTTTCTATTTAAATGATTGATATAAAAAATTATTTAAACTCCGCCACGATAGTGATGTAACTAGGGATAACAACAGCGACATGAATTATATATATAAAATCGTCATTTGTCGCTCAAATATTCGTATCCGAGCCTAAGTTTTAGTCCATCCATCTAATTGACTAATCAACTCTTTAATATTTTTCCTTCTCAATCAGGATAATGTTTAAAAAGAATAGCCCCCAATACATCAAGATAACATGACAAAATAAGGTGGCTTTGCAATATTATAGGCCGTTTCCATTTGTCTGTGATGAGAGTTTCAACACAGCTAATTAGGTTGACTTGGTAACAGGACACATACTATTCAAATTGTTGATGATGTCCGAAAGTAGATCAACATCCCTTTCATAAAAGAAAACGCGTTTGGTCCCAAGTTAATTTGTGAAATGCATTGTAGCTTCCTGAATCGTTGCTTCTCGTCGACTACTTCTGTCTCAATCAACCTGCTTATTTATTTAAAAAAAAAAAAACAGAAATGATTTTCATTCCAGGCATGGGAAAACGTCCCCTAGTCAATAGTCTTGCTTTCTTCTCCATTTTAATATGAGATTTAGAAGACATTAGTGACTATTTACATTCCATATCTATAATTTTTTTATAGGGTGTGGTGATGTTTTTCATAGAGTATAGGTACGTTTTTCATAGGATATAGAGTATACGGTAATGAATAATAGCTGATAAAAAATATTTTTCTTTTAATATTTTGGTGATAAAGAAAACCTTTTGTTCTTGCCGCAACTTTCATTTTCTTGTCTTTAATTTATAGAAATGTTATTTATTATCTCCATACCATATATTAAAATGAAATTTATTATTTTATTTAAACAAACATAAATAAAATGATAAAAATGATAAATTACATATTTATATGTGAGGTAGGAGATGATAAATATAATTTTTTGTATTTAAAACAGAGAGACAAGGGGATAAGCATATATGCTGAAGTTAAAAGCATATTCTTCTATTTCTTGTAAGAACAAATCTATTTATCAATATCTTTTTAGAGAAAAGATATTTGTAACCGTGATGTAATCATTTTGAAAAAATGAATAAAACATGAAATTTACAAGAAAAAAATTAATTAATTTTTTAATATTAGATCTCACTCTTTTTCAAAACGATTACACGGCGTTTATACACTTTACGATTATATGTAGAACTACTTATCTTTTTATCGTCATAGTATCAATATTTTTTGATTTGATACTATAAGATAAATCTAAAAGTGAAATATAATAAATAATAGCTGGAACTACTCTTTGACTACAGGCTACAGTATTCTGTCCACTTTTTTTTTTTTTTACCAGGTGGTCATTTGACTCATTCCTTTTTTAGAAATATAATGCTTCCTATTTTCTTTCTACGGGCAATAGGCTTTATAACAATTTTTAAAGTCAAAAACAGAGTCTGTTGAATTATAAATGTCTAAAAATAAAGGCACCAACACAAACATAAATTCAGCCCACCACTTCCCTGTTCTCCGTAATTGCCTTCCCATTCTTCAAGGCATAAACTAACACGAGGCAATGGCAATTTCCTCAAGATGGCTGTTCTTCCTCTCCGCCATTGTCATACTCACTGCACAAGCCGTCGCGCAGACAAACCCGCTATATAATTTCTGTTTAAACGACAAGGGCAACTACACCTCCAACAGTACCTATGACAAGAATCTGAATCACCTCCTCTCCTCCCTCTCCTCCGGCGCCAGAGTTAACTACGGGTTCTTTAATTCCTCTTATGGCAACAACTCTGACGAAGTACACGCAATCGGACTTTGTAGAGGGGATTCTAACTCGGAGGACTGCCGCAGTTGCCTCAACAACGCTGCGTCTGTTCTTAAACAGCTCTGTCCCGTTCAGAAGGAGGCAATTTTATGGTACGACTACTGCATGTTTCGCTACTCAAATCGCTCTATTTTTGGCCTCAAGGAAACGGGTCCTAGGTTCTATATGTGGAACTTGAATAACGTATCGGCCAATTATTTGGATCAGTTCAATGGTGTTCTAAGGACCTTGTTGGAAGGCTTAAGAGATGAAGCTGCAGCAGGTGGTTCTCTTCGTAAGTACGCAGTAAATAACACAATCGCACCCCAATTCATGACGCTATATGCACTTGTGCAGTGCACGCCTGATTTATCTGAGGGAGATTGCTACAGCTGCTTAAGCGACGCTTTCGGAGAAATCCCACAATGTTGTAGTGGGAAGCAAGGAGGTAGAGTGATTAGACCCAGCTGTAATTTCAGGTTTGAGATCTATCAATTCTACAACTCTAAAGCCGAGGCGTTGCCGCCGTCGATCTCGTTCCCACTAGCACCACCAGTTTCTTCTCCTCCTCCATCTTCAAATAATACCAACGGTACTCCGAGTGCAGGTACTCACACCATCATCATCACAACATAACAATTAAAAGAAATATATATCGTCTTTGTTTCCTCAATTCTTCTGACAAAAATCTCGGTCCGTCTGTCGATTGCAATTTTGTTAAAAACAAAAAATCTAAAAAGTAGACGAACGAAAAGAAAAAGCAAAACACAAAAGTTGCAAAAGAAAAAAAGAAGTCAACCGTGGATGAGGGCGCGTGCTACGGCATCGCGAGTCTACACTTTCTTTCTGATCTTCGATTCTTTACTGTTATTAATCATTTTTTAATCACATATTTTTTTAATAAATCTTTTGACGTTCCATCGAAATTGATAGATGTGAAAAGGGAAATGCTTATCCCACAGCTTGATTGTAGTCCACCGATCCAGTTTTTTATTTTTTTTTATTTTTTTTACTTAATAGATAAGTAAATATTTTTTTATGAATTTATGAATTTTAATTTTTTAAAAAATTTTATTTTTAAAATTGTTTTAATAAATTTAAAAAAATATTTGTCAAAGAAAAAAAGACAAAATTTTGTGATTCCTTCGGTGGACTCCCTCTGTGGGAGTAGCACCACCCCATTTGACGGAATAATTTATAAAAATAATATTATTTTATAAAAATATTTTCATTTTTAAATATGAGTATAAAAACAATTATACGTTAGTTACTAAGCATTTTCAGGAATGATCTAATTCATGTGATTGACATGAGGCCTTTGTCTATGTTGCAAGTTTTAAAATAGTTTAGTAAATTTGAGGACGAACATGAGGTTTATGATTTGCAGGAAGCAAGAGCAACACATCTTGGACTGTGATCATTATAGTTGTGCCAACTGCTATTTTTGTCGTACTAATCATCTCCGTCTGCGTTTATTTAAGAGTGAGGAGGCCAAAGGAGAAAGTCGAAAGTAAGTATAGCATGATTCAGTTTTGTTATTTTATTTTTCAAAACTTGGGCTTGTCTGTGATTCGTGAATGGATAGTACAGTCCATATATGCATCATGTGCATCCATTTGCACTTTGCAGTAGGTGTAAAGCAGGCAAGAAGAATTAGCCAATTAGATTCGTATGCTATCGTGGGCGTATGTTTTTCGGGCATTTATTAATTAATATAGGGAAAATAATTCTATAATATTTTAAAATATTGTAAAGAGAAAAAAAAGGTCAATAAGCACATATCCTTTCTCTATCTGTAATTAATCCTTTTTTTCAGGTTTATTTTATAATGGAAAATAGTTTATTTAAACGATTCGAATTGGTACTGTTCAGTGTTCATCTATGTAGGGGTATATTTTAAATTTTGTTGCTCCTGATCTTAAAGAATGAACTCAGTTGATTTGTTAAATGTTGGCATGTTCCTCATGTACTGAAGGTCGTCATCATGTGGATGAAATTAGAAGCGTCAAATCATTGCAGTTTGATTTTGGCACTATTAGCCTTGCGACAGATAACTTTTCTGAAGCAAATAAGCTCGGACAAGGTGGTTTTGGAGCTGTTTACAAGGTAATTACATATAATCTTCTACATAGGGGTATCAATAATTAGTTAAATCAAGTTCATTATCCATTTTTTCTAACGGTTCTGTTCATTTCACCCTTGTATATTATCAGGGTAAACTCTCCGATGGACAGGTTATAGCTGTGAAAAGACTATCAAGAGATTCTGGGCAAGGAGATTCAGAATTTAAGAATGAGGTCTTGTTGGTTGCCAAACTTCAACACCGTAATTTGGTTAGGCTCCTAGGCTTCTGCTTGGAAAGAAAGGAAAGGCTTTTAGTATATGAGTTCGTGGAAAATACTAGCCTTGATCACTTCCTTTTCGGTATGTTTGCACTTCTGATTTCATATGATGTTGTATCTATGCATACTATTATTTTTGGGTCACAAGTTTTGTTGAAATTTGTTCTTCCATGTTTTACTTAATTGCACGAAGCATTTACTAATTTCTAATTTTCTTGGATATGTAGATCCGTCCAAACGTGGACGTTTGGATTGGGAAAGACGGTATAAAATCATAGGAGGCGTTGCTCGAGGGATTCTATATCTCCATGAAGATTCTCGACTTCGTATTATTCATCGCGATCTTAAAGCCAGCAATATCCTTCTAGACGCAGATATGAATCCAAAAATTTCAGACTTTGGCATGGCAAGATTGTTTGTATTAGATCAAACGCAAGAGAACACAAGCAGAATTGTGGGGACCTAGTAAGTATCATGATTGAGGAGAGCTAATATTTATATTTGCATCAGAGAAATAGGGTTAACATGCTAACTAAGGCTTATTCCGTTTCCAAAATCGAGATAAAGCTGAGAGGTTAGACGATAATTATGGAGATATCTATTGTTATTCAAACAAAACTTATAATTCCTTAATGATGTCAATGTGCAGTGGATATATGGCTCCAGAGTATGCAATGCATGGACAATTTTCAATGAAGTCAGATGTCTATAGTTTTGGTGTGTTAGTATTGGAGATATTGAGTGGACAAAAGAACAATTGCTTCCGAAGTGGGGAGAATGTGGAGGATCTCCTAAGCTATGTAAGAATCATTCTTCGTGCATTTTCCTTAATTTTCTAGTAATTGCTATAGCATTTGTCTTTGCACAAAAACAAATTAATAAATAAATAGAAGATTCTTCTCTCTGATATTGTCTGTCTTGTCTGTTTTTATTATATCTTACAGGCATGGAAAAATTGGAGGGAGAACGCAGCTTTAAATATTGTAGATCCGACAATAAAGCCTGGCTCAACAAGTGAAGTAATGAGATGCATCCACATCGGATTACTATGTGTTCAAGAAAATGTAGCTAACAGACCAACCATGCAATCAGTCGTCGTCATGCTCAATAGCTACTCCACCACTCTTCCATTGCCTTCACAACCTGCATTTTTTATGCACACTAACATGGAATCTGAGATGTCATCTGGATGGCAGCACAGCGAAAGGATTACAGATCAGTCAGATGAGAGATCCAAAGGGAGCTCTGTCCAGGCATCACAAAATGAGGCTTCAATTACTGAGCTCTATCCTCGCTAGTGCTTCATGCACATATTATGGTGGTCCATGATTCGTGTGGTTTGTGGTTATTTGAGTTCAACTTCGTATGTAAAACTTGGGTTAGGTTCGATTTCTCTGTTTGTTTTGTTTCTCTGTTTTTGGTGAAATGAAACTCAATAAGGATTATGCTTTTATTTTATTTTTTGTTTTTATAGTCGAGAAAACAATCACGTGGAAATAACCGTGGCGTTGAATTTGTCCTCCTTCCATAATATTACACCAGCATTTTTCTCTTCTTGACCCTGCCGGTCCAAATAAAAATCTTCCTTCTTTGCTCATAAATCTCTCTCAAAAAATCCCAGCTCTGGGCGGTCTCCACTGCTTAAATGTAGAAGTGCAGCTACTTCTATTTGTAGTAACAATTGAGTACGACGCTTTAACCTAGTCAAAGTCACATTTATGGTAATTCGCTCGACCAAATGTCATGCAAGGTGTCGAGCAAACGTTTTGATCAAGCGTCGCTTGCCCGACTAGTCGAGCAAACTTTGTTTGATTTTGACTCAAGCGAAAAGTCGAGCAAGATTAAAGCAAACGCTCTATCTGAATTTCGCTCAAGCATGTGTAAAGTAAACTCTCTGTTTGAGTTTCGCTCAAACAAGTGTCAAGTGAAATTTTTGCTTGGCGTTTGCTCAAGTCACTGTCGAGCGAATGCCACTTTTCTTCAATTTTCTTCAACCATTCATCATGTGACTTTCACCCAAGAGAATTACAAGTCAATTGAACCAGGTTTGTCACACGCATATACCAACACACTCATTTTACATTAACAATCTCTCCCTTTGACATTTTTGCCAGTAAACCTCTAACTTATATATGTAATGCAGAGAAGGATAACTAATCCAATATGGGTTTGATTTTGAATACATTAGCTAACATGCAAAAATTGACATCTTTTGTCAAAATTGCCTAATCTAATACCTAACCCAATGTCACTGCTCTAATGGATTATATGATTCAACTATTTGTAAAATTGTAAGAATAACACTCGCGTAACATCGTAGTGGTGACAAACATCAAGTCAATTATTTGTTTTCATGATTGATGTGGTAGGAATATGAATACTTATATTATCTATAATATTGTTGGTATGTGAGATAAAATCATATCTTTGGTTCTCTAAAACATCTTTATAGTCTGTGATCCAATTAACAGACTTAGCCTAGTTTGGTTTGGTAGATGAGATGAGATCATCTCTTATAATTATTAGAACTTTCTCAAATCCCACACAAAATATAATAAACAATTCAACAATTTTAAATTCTAAAACAAAAATTATATTAAAAAATTATATTATAACAATATTTTATTCAACTTTTAACTTTTATCTCATCACATCTCATCCCATCTCATCTTTGTAAAACCAAATGAGGCTTATTGTAGAATCGAACTTTTATTTGAGCGAGGAGGGTTCAAGGGAAGGAAGTGCACTGTTTCTTGTTGTGTAGCCCTTTAGACCTTGAGCAAAGCAAAAACTACATTGCCTCGTTCAAAATTTATAGGTGCCGTTTAGATAGTGAGTTGAAATGATATGAGATGACAGTTGAAAGTTAAACAAAATATTGTTAAAGCGTTATTTTTAAATATTATTATTGTTTTGAGATTTGAAAAAGTTGAAGTGTTTATTATATTTTATATGAAAATTTAAAAAAATTGTAATAATGAGATGAGATGAAACACTTCTTGTATCCAAATGAGGGCTTAACATTATTAGGCCTCGAGTAAACCAAGAACTACATTGTCTTTGTCAAATGTCTAAATAAAGAGGTGTAACTACTTCCATCAAATACTAGCGAGGATATATATCAGTCATTGAAACCTCGTTTCTTGAAGCTTGGAAGGACGAATTAGGAGACATGTTTGATTCAATATTGCTATACATAAAAAATGTAGGTTGTGAGGGTGCTAGCAGAGTGTTAGAGCTATATATTGAGCATCACAACAACCGTAGCCATCGTTGGTCTGTCTGCTGCGTTTTCTTGAACACATAGTAATGCTATGTGGATACATCTCATTATTGCAATTGTTGAGCCAGACCTCATACTGGAATCTACAATATTTGAAGCAGTTCCCTCAGTCCAGCTTCTCCATGCCTGCAAGACATAATTTGAATGAATACCAGAGAGAAAATACCTCTAGCATGTGCACTTAAGAGGAAAAGGGAAATGTACCCAAGTATGATCTTACTTACATAACTTGGAATATGCTCCAGATTCTCTCCACTTCGAAAGGAATTGATCCCTTGTCCACTCATTATTTCTAGCACTAGTACCGCGAAACTATAGACATCAGACTTCACAGAAAATTGCTTATGTATTCTATATTCTGGAGCCATATATCCACTGCACATTGACGACAATATTATTAGTGGTTATTGATGTAGTTTCTACCAAAGCAAGTACATATCAGTTCTTCCCTTTCAAGAGTACTTACGGGGTTCCCACAACTCTGCTTGCATTCTCTCGTGTTTGATCATCAAATAAAAACATTCTTGCCGTGCCAAAATCTAAGATTTTTGGATCCATTTTTCCATCTAGAAGGATGTTGCTAGCTTTAAGATCATGATGAATAATACAGAGTCGAGAATCTTCATGAAGATAAAGCATCCCTCGAGCAATGCCTCCGATGATTTTGTAACATGTTTCCCAATCAAGATGTGCACGTCTAATTGGATCTACATATCAAAGCAAGTATGTGGCTAATGATTTGAGAAAAATATGCGACAAAGTAATCTAACAAGAGAGTAAAGAAATGTTAAAGATCAGTGACATGAAATCAGAAGCGCAAACATACCGAAAAGAAATTGATCAAGGCTTGCATTTTGCACAAACTCATATACTAAAAGCCTTTCATTACTTTCCATTTCCAAGTAGAAGCCTAAAAGGCGAACCAAATTACGGTGTTGAAGTTTGGCCACCAGCAAGACCTCATTCTTAAATTCTATATCTCCTTGTCTCAACTCTCTTGATAGTCTTTTCACAGCTATAACTTGTTCGTTAGAGAGTATACCCTGTTAACATACAAGGGTTAAACCTTGAATATTAGCATTTTTCAAGTGATCATTAGTACCCTTCTCTAAAAGAATATATCTATTTACCTTGTAAACAGCACCAAAACCACCTTCTCCAAGCTTATTTGCTTCAGAAAAGTTATTTGTTGTAGCTCTAATGGTTCCAAAGTCGAACTGCAAGGATTCCATGCTTCTAATTTGTTCCACAACATCGCAAGAGAAACAAGACAGCACTTCATGAATGGCTAAAGTTCATCATTGAAGATGCTTAACATAAATTATAATTCGTGCATTCTCCAGCAATGGGCTCTCCAACATAAGTGACTAAATCAAACTGATTTCCAAATACTTCCACATGGTAATGTAAAAGCAAATACTTCCACATATAGAATTATTCCCAAATTTATGTCCTTTATTTGTTAATTAATAGATGCTGGAAAGGTTGTTTTCTTTCCGAATTACGAAGACTGCCTAACTTTTGAATCATAAATAGCAATACCGAGTTCTTACAATTACTTTCAACTTTCTTCCTTGGCCTCCTTGATTTTGTATAGATGCAAATGGAGATGATTACGACCATAAGAACAACACTTGGCACAACTATAATGATGATTGTCGGAGATGTGTTCCTCTTCATTTCTGCAAAAACCATGTATCTGTGAACATTCTCTGAGGGTTAAGTTTGGAATTAGCATTGTCTCTTGATGTCGTAAGTAAAAGTGACCTTAGAAGTATTGCTCATAAATGAATTTAATTGGAGGCTATGATTTGACCATCTTAAAGGAGAGATATGACATTCATGCATCTGGGCCATGTATGCTTTGTTCTTAACTGGTACAAGTGTTATTATGGTCAAATTCAAGCGTAGAGAGTAGGCTCTAATCTACCCCTTTACCCTTCTGATTAGGAAAAAAAAATAAGTTAAAATCAAAATGGCCTGGGTACCTGTTGTGGTGGTGATGGTGTTGGTATTGTTTGATGATGGAGAAGGAGATACTAGCGGTGCAAGTGGAGATGACGGCGTGGAAGCATTGGGAGTAGAGGAAAGGAAGTTGAAGACCTCATACCTGATGTTGCAGCTGGGTTTGAACACTTTTCCACCTTCCTTCCCATCACAACATTGTGAGAAGTCTTGAACTAAACTTTAAAGTCCCAAGTAAGCAAACGCTGCATAGTTGCTCTGACAAATTAGAGGTGCACTGCACAAACGCATACAATGGTTTTGATTCTACTACGGTTGTCTTGTTTGCTGCAAACTTACGAAGAGAACTGCTTGTTGCAGCTTGAATTTTTTGAGGAAAAATTAGTTAGTTGGCATATTCTTGTGAAAACCTATGTAAAATTGTGTTGTAACTAGTGTTGAAGCGATGTCACATGAAACGTATTGAAGTGTGCTCAACACGGCTTGAGCAGACTCAACTAGTGCTCGAGCAGATTCATCCAGAGTGAACCGCTCGATGGTCACTTGACCCAGTGCTCAAGCGGATTCATCCAGAGTAAACTGCTGGATGTTCGCTTGACTCAGTGCTCGAGCAAACTCATACAGAGAGGTGCGCTTGATGGTGCGCTCGACTCAGCGCTCGAGCGAACTCATCCAGAGAAGTCTGCTCGATGTGCACTCGAAGTGTCGCTCAAGTAGTTCCTGAAGAAAACCTGGGCTCGACTCTTGCTAGACACTTCGCTGAAGCGAATGTTCAAGACAACTTGAAATTCAGGATTTTAAGCACCGTGACTCATAGGGCCTATAAATAGAAGAGCTTGTTCTATTCTTTGGTGTGGAAAAACAGAGCAAAATCCCTAAGTGCTTCCAAGAGCCATTGAGAGAAACTTTTCCCCACATTGTGAATCTCTCTTGGACAAACATATCTCCACCACACCACACACAAGATCAAACCTCATACAAGTCCATTGAAGTGGACGTGTTCATTGGCCGGAAGGTTTCTGGAGTTGCTATTGCTGCAGAGATCGAGAGGGTCTCATGGCATGTTATAGAAAGGTCGGAGTTCCGGTACTACATGCGTGTAGAAATCGAGTGGATCACTCGGGGTGTTGCAGTCTAAGTTTAGGAACTTCAAAGGTTTTGTGAGTGTCTTAAATTGGTTGTAACAAACTTATTTTCTATAGTGGATTTGAGGTGGTGTCTTACACTCGGAGTGGTTTTAGATTTTGAAGAGGTTCTTCAAATGAGTTTTCACTTCGTGACCAAGCCTCTGTGTTGATTATTTGTGTGATGTGTTTCATTGCTTATTTGCTTGCTTGTCAATATTTTTATTAGATCGAAAAAATTGAACTACACCTATTCACCCCCCTCTAGGTGTTTTGTTAGGTAGAACTACTGCTTTTTCAATTGGTATCAAAGAGGGTTCACTCCGCTAGGATTTAGTTCCTGAGTGTGATCCTCCTGTAGTGGTTTAAATGGATAGGTCTCAATCTCTCACATCACCACCATATTTTGATGGTAGCAACTATGCTTATTGAAAAGTTCGAATGAGAGCTTTCCTGAATTCTATTGATGAACGAGTGTGGGTTTCCCTAACAAGAGGATGGAAACAACCGGTTACAATTGTTGATGGAGTTGAAATTCCCAAAGATGTGGAAGAATATTCTAAGGATGAATTCAACGAATGTAATTGGAATAGTAAAGGCCTGAATGCGATTTTCATAGTCGTGTCCTAGGAGGAGTTCAAGCAAATCTCCACATGTGAAATTTGCAAAGAGGCATGAGACATTCTTGAAATTACACATGAAGGTACCAAGCCTGTTAAGAATTCTAAGTTTCAAATGTTAACCACTAACTTTGAAGAACTTAGAATGAAAGACAATGAAACTTTTGATTCTTTCTATGCTAAACTTAATGATGTTGTCAATTCTTGATTTAATTTAGGGAAAAAACTCTCTGAAAACAGGATTGTGAGAAAAGTCATCAGATCTCTTCCTGAGAGATTTCGCCACAAAGTTACTGCTATTGAAGAAAGTAAAGATTTGAACACTATGAGGATTGAAGAGCTGGTGGGTTCTCTATAAACCTATGAAATACTCTTCCTGTGGATAAGAAAAATAAGTTCATAGTCCTCAATACTATTAGAAAGGAGTCAGATGAGTCATCTGATGAGTTGGCTATGAGTGACAAAGAAATAGCATTTTCTGCTAAAAGATTTAGAAAGATGTTTGTGACTAGAAATAACAAGAATCAGAGACAAGAGAAGAAAAAGTTTGAATGATACAACGGAGACTTAAGTTCAGGTAACAAGGAGAGGAGCTCTAAGAAATATACTAGTGCTAATAAAGACAAGATGCAATCAAAGGTACAGTGCTATGAATGTCATGGATTATGACACATTCACTCAAAATGTGTAAATTACAAAAAGGGAAAAGAAAGAATTAAGATTGCATCCCTGAGTGAGAGTGGGTCAGAGTCAAGTGACTCATAAGAGAACTTTTCTCCAAAAAGAAACCTCAACTACATAGCATTCACTTCTTCTGTTAGTGACAAAAGTCAAAGTAGTGAACAAATGTCTGATGATAAGAGTATATCTGAAAATGAATATGAGTATGAAGATCAGATGCAAGAAATTTATGAGAAGTTGTACAAGGAGTGTGTTAAATTGAGAAAACTCAACAAAGCACACATTGAGAAGATAGATTTCTGCAAATGTGAAAACAAAGAGCTTCAAGAAAAATTAAATGAAGCCATCAATCTAACAGATAAGTTACAAATGAAGAATGCAACTCTAGAAGATAAAGTGGGAACTCAGGAAAGTGAGATGATTTTGTTAAATGATAGACTAAAAAACTTTTCTACTGGGAAACAGAAACTTGACAAAATCCTAATTTTAGGAAAATTCTCGGGTGAAAAGAATGGTTTGGGGTATGTCAAAGGGGAATCTGATGTGACTACAACCTAATGTAAAAATGTGGGAAAGACTGTGTTTGTTCATGAATCAGCTACAAATAGGAATGCCAACACATCTGAATAGGGCAAGAAATCATTACATGTACAACAATTTTCTCCACCTCCTGAAAGACAAAGACCTCACAATACGAGCCCTATATGTCATTATTGTGGAAAGACGGGTCATATTAGAACAGATTGTTCTAAATTGAAAAGATACACCAGGCGTGATCCTAAACCCTCTAAGAGTAGAAATGTGGATTTTTCAAAAAGGGGTAAGAATCTCATGAATGCCTCTAAGTATGCCTTACCCCTCATGGGACAGAGATATCACAAAGAGAACTATGTGTGCCATAATTGTGGTAAGGTTGGTCACATCCGACCAAACTGTTATCAGCTTAGGAGGCATCCCATGAGAGATGAAAAGAACCACTCAAGAAGAAAGCATCAAAAGCTGTGGAGTCAAGTCATGGCCTTAACTAGACAAAATGATATGCTCAATGTCAAGTTAGACCAACTAACTACCAGCCAAAAGGCTAGGAAGGCTAACCCTCCAAATATCAGAAATGTGTGGGTCAAAAAGGAAGAAAGAAACAGCTGTCATGTTGCATATATTTCTCTAAAGACCAAGGATACCTCCTTGTGGTACCTTGATAGCGGATGCTCTCATCATATGTCTGGTGATAAAACCCTATTTAAAACTGTTGAAGAATACAACTGTGGAACAATTATATTTGGAGATGGGGGAAAAGCCAATATAATTGGGAGGGGTGAAATTGAAATACATGGACTACCTGTCTTGAGGGAAGTCTTGTTTGTTGTTGGATTAAGAGCAAATATACTTAGTATAATTCAAATGTGTGACAACGGTGCTGAAGTCTACTTTTCAAAAGAAATGTGCACTGTTTCTAATAATGATGAAAATTGTGTGGTGCAGGGAATCAGGACATCTGATAATTGTTATGGCATTGCTCCTAGCTCACAGTACCGTAGTTTTAAATACCATACCATACCGGCGGTACGATCGATATTTTTCATACCGGCCACCAGTCCGGTACATGTATGCTATGTGTTTCGTACCAGCAGATATTTCGGCCTGTGTACCGGTCGATATTTCAGCCTTTAATTTTTTTTTCATTTTTTCAAACTACAAGCTCATTTTTTGACTCCCAATTCAGACTAGACTATTTATAATTTATATATCTATGTATTTATAAATAAATTATTCATATATAGACTATTATTTTGAAATATAATTTATATATATATATAATTTATTCATATATTGACTATTCCGAAACGATACACGAGACGGTACTGGTATCCAAATATTTTGTTCCAGTGTCTTGACCGGTACGGTATTCAAAATATTGGACAGTACAGTTGCAATAGTGCTAAGAGTGAGGCTACAAACCTTTGGCATCAAAGACTTAGACATGTGAATCACAAAAATCTGTATAAGATTGCTAAGAAATAAATGGTGGTAGGATTGCCTGAGCTAGGTAAAGTGGAAACTCCTGTGTGTGGGTCATTTCAATTGGAAAAACAAGTTAGAACAGCTCACAAGAACACTACAACTATCCTGACCGAATGACCATTAGAGTTGTTGCACATTGATCTTATGGGACCCTCTAGAACTGAGAGTTTGGGAGAAAAGAAATACATACTGGTAATGGTTGATGATTTCACCAGATACTGCCGAGTAGAATTTCTGAGAGAAAAAGTTGAAACTCCTAACGTGATTAGAACTTTGTGCAAGAAGCTTCAGAATGAGCAAGGGAAATCAATAGTCAGAATTAGGAGTGATCATGGAAGGGAGTTTGAAAATTCAAATCTTGAAAGTTTCTGTGATCAAGAAGGTATTAGTCAAGAATTTTCTGCTCCTATCACTCCACAACAAAATGGAGTGGTCGAAAGGAAGAACAGAGTTATTCAAGAAATGGCACGAGTCATGATACACAGTAAAAAGGTACCTACTCACTTCTGGGGAGAAGCTGTGAACACAGCATGTCATATTGTGAATAGAGTCTATCTATGACCAAACACTTCCAAAACACCATATAAGCTGTGGAAAGGAAAGAAACCTAATGTGAAATACTTCAGGGTGTTTGGAAGTAAATGCTACATTTTGAGAGATAGGGAAAACTTAGCTAAATTTGACCCTAAGAGTGATGAGAGAATCTTTCTCGGATATTCCAGAATAGTCATACTTATAGGAGATATAATCTACGCACCCAAATCGTCATGGAGTCCATAAATGTGGTGGTGAATGATACTCCTGGAGAGGAATTGAACAAGGAAAAGCCAACTAACTCACTGAGTGAAACTGGACCAGAAGATTTTGGTGCTCTAAATGAGAATTTAGAAACCTCTTCAAATGAAAAGGTGAGTGACCAAAAGGAGCCTTCTTCGAGAGTGAAGTTAAATCATCCTTAGGATAACATCATAGGAAACATAGATGAAGGGATGAGGCTAAGGAGAAAAGTGATAAATCAATTGGCTCACTTAAGCTACATCTTACAAATTGAACCAAAAAAAGTCGAAGAAGCTTTAAATGACTAGAATTGGTTGAATGCTATGCATGAAGAAATAAACCAATTTGTGAGGAACAATGTGTGGTATTTGGTGCCAAGACTAGAAAATCACAATGTGGGGGGCACTAAGTGGATCTTTAAGAATAAGTCTGATGAGAATGGTACAATAGTGTGAAATAAAGCAAGATTAGTTGCTCAAGGGTATGCCCAGATGGAAGGAATAGACTTTGACGAGACCTTTGCACCGGTTTCCAGACTTGAATCAATCCAAATATTGTTAAGCATCTCTTGCCACATGTGTTTTAAGCTGTATCAAATGAATGTCAAGAGTGCCTTTCTGAATGGGATCCTCCAAGAAGAAGTGTACGCCAAACACCCAAAGGGTATCAATGATCCAAAATATCCTAATCATGTCTATAGGTTGAAGAAAGCCTTATATGGTCTGAAACAAGCTTCTAGAGCTTGGTATGAGAGGCTAACTTCATATCTAGAAGATCACAAGTTTCTGAGAGGAAGTGTTGACAAGACACTGTTCATCAGAAAGGTTGGAGAAGACATAACAGTTGCTCAAATCTATGTGGATGGCATTGTATTTGGATCATCTATTGACGCTCTGGCTCTTGAATTTGCTGAAGAAATAAAAAATGAATTTGAAATGAGCATGGTAGGTGAACTAACCTTTTTCTTAGGACTCCAGGTGAAAGAGTTAGATGATGGGCTGTTCATATCCCAATCCAAATATGTAAAGGAGCTGATAAAAAAGTTTGGATTAAATGGGAAAAGCCATGCCAGAACCCCCATGAGCACGAGTGTTAAGCTTAGCACTGATGGATCAGGCAAGAATGTTGAGCAATCCTTGTATAGGAGCATGATTGGGAGTCTATTGCAAGTAGACCAGACATCGCTTTTAGTGTTGGGGTTTGTGCTAGATTTCAAGCCAATCCCAAAAAATCACATTTGGTAGCTGTCAAACACATACTTCGCTTTGTGAATGGGACAGTTAATTATGAGATTTGGTATTCTAGAAACTCTAATACAGAGCTAGCAAGCTATTCAGATGTTGTTGTGCAGGTAATGTAGATGATAGAAAAGCACTTCTGGTGGGTGTTTCTTTGTTGGAACGAACCTTGTTGCCTGGATGAGCAGAAAACAAAACTCCATTTCCTTGTCTACAGCTGAGGCTGAGTACATTACTTCTGGGAGCTGTTGCACACAATTGTTGTGGATGAAACAAATGCTATGTGACTATGGCATTACTCAAGGTAAAATGAGCATTTATTGCGATAATACTAGTGCCATAAATATTTCAAAAAATCCTGTCCAACACTCTAAGACCAAGCACATTGACATAAGGCATCATCTCATTCATGAACTTGTCGAAACACATGTTGTGACTCTTGAGTACATTCCCACCGAACACCAACTAGCCGACCTTTTTACCAAACCCTTGGATAGGCTTCGGTTTGAATTACTTAAAAAGGCTATTGGTATTTGTGCATTGGCCTGAGGGCTGGAACATGCATTACATGCATTTTCCTTTTGTTTGTTTTGTTTATTTTCTCTTTCCTCTTGCTATTCTCTTTTCTTAAAGTTTTCTTGTATATTGGATATGGATAGTGTGCACATGTGTGTGATAAAGAGTGTTAGTGATGTCAATTCTGAAAATTTTAGGTACATATGTCTTTTGAAAATTGTATCATGTACCTTTATAAGTTACAAAGGTTTAAAGCATGTGTACTATTTGTAATTTGTGACCTGCATCATACACTACACTTTCAGCTCAATCAATTGTTGTTTTGCCACCTGTGAGTTCTTGGGGAAGCAATCAAAGGTGTAAGGGAGCTCTACATGTATACAGAATTGACCACGAACTAGATGACCTCATGATTATAAATCAAAATTACTCCTGTGAAAATTCTCTTTCCATAAAAATAAAAAAATAAAAAAAAGGAAGGAAGAAAAAGGGGTCATATTACTCGATAGGCCAATCCTGATACAGGAATTCAAATAGAAGTATTTAGGTCCTAGCAGCATTAGGTTTTACTTTCTGTATCATGGAAAGGCTTCCCAAGCACTTATGGTTTCATGTTTCAGCCCAACCCTACTCACACTTTTTTGGTTGAAACTTTTTGATTGAGAAGGACTTACAAAACATGCAGGGTTCATCTTATCTGTAATACTCTATTTTTACTATTTGCGTAAATTGTGATAATATGATGCTCTTTTACATTTAATGTGATTTTTGGACTTCAAAATTGACTTCATTAATAATTGAATCACTTCACAAAAAGGAAAGGCTGGATTGAAAATTCTGGGATGTCACTCGAGCGAAACTTAAATTCCGCTCGAGCAAATGTGTTTTAAACAAAACCCTGCGCCTGTTCTTTTTTTTTTCCCCAGACCCATTTGTGCGTTTTCTTCTACGCTCACGCCATTTCCTCTCTTTTCCTTTGGGCGATTACTTCTCTCATTTGCTCTCATTTCTTCTCCCATTTGCTCTCATCTCACGGTAAGTTTCTCTTCTCTATCATTTTTTTTTCTTTTTCCATTTCAATCATGCATTTCCATAAGCATGTGTTTCGGTTTGGGCATTTTGTGTTGGATTTCGAAATGTTGGGGTGTTTGTTGTTTTGTTGGAACCCATGGTTGTTCTTTTGTTTTGTTTATATTTAGGAAGTTCATGGAACTCCCATGGAGTTTTAAACTTGGTTTTTGCTTGGTTGCACTCCAAGTGCTCGGTGAAATGCCTCAATGGTGTTTGGTTTCATTTTTTTATCATTCATTGGCATAGCAATGTTCCCATGCTCATTACATGTCTTTCCTAGTGTTGGGATAGTGTTTGGCATGATTTCTAATTGTGTTTGAAGATGGTTTGTATATGAGAGGGTCATCGGACTTCCATTGGGTTTAAAACCCAACCTTGGCTTAGTTGCACTTGAACTGCTCGAAATGCTAATTGTTATGTACATTAGGCATGTGCATTGGTATGTACATTAGGCATGTGCATTGATATTTGCATTAGGCATGTGCATTGTATCATGCATTTGATCATATATTTGGACATACATTTTAGGAATGTACATTTTAGACATGCATACATCGGATCCACAATACCTTTAGCCTTGTCTAATGATCACTAATTGTGTCAACAACCAAAGTCATGTCTTGACGTGATCGTCCTCGCCAAAATCCTCCTGCCCCCACTCAAGCACATTTCCACAATGCTCGGGCACAAGAGCTTTACGCTCAGAACTTCTCTCACTGCAATCTTATTGTCGAGTGAGAAGTCTCCCATGGTGAGCTAAATGAGACCATTATTCCTCGTATATTTGAGTCTCGCCAGTGGTAGGCTTTGATCACTGGTCTTCCCACTCCCTCTGTGGGGTTGGTTAGGGAGTTTTACTCCAACATTCATACCATCTTTGACGATGGTTCTTTTGAGGTTAGTCTCCTAAACATCTCATTCCGGGTGACTCCAAGCATAGTAGCGAACCTGCTAAACGCCTCGCGTGTATCCAATCCAGAATATCCATATACACGGACATCTCCTCCTAGTCTGCCTGTCATTGCTGGATGTCTTTATGGTGGGACTTGTTTTTGGGAAGGGAAGTCACCACTTCTAACTGTGAGATTTCCACCTGAATATCTCATTCTCAGTAGGATAGTCTTTACAAATTTGTATCCTAATGGTCATCAAAGTGATGTGAGTCTTGACCATGCCACTCTTTTGTATGCACTGATTAATGGTGTCACCATTGATCTAGGGAGCTATCTTTGCCGAGTCATTATTGAGGTCTTTCAGTCCAACAAAATACGGACTGGATTGCCATTTGCCTACCTTATCACTCGGCTAGCCCTTTCTCAGTCAATTGCATTACTTCACAGTGAGCCTAGAATTCCTCTTAAGGCTCCTATTGGTCAGAGGACTATGCAGTTGAGTCTTGCTCACATTACCCCTCACCCTTTGTTAGTTGAGCATCCTCCTACACCCTCATCTTAGCCATCCAGCTCACAAGCTCCTAGCTCAACACCTTCCACATAAGCTCCTTCCACATTGGCACTAGGTTTGACAGAGCCCAGCCTTTAGCAAGTCCTTGAGTACTTTGTCCGACTTGATGCCAAGTTTGATAGCCTCAATGCTAAAGTTGATAGCTTGTAACAGCTTGTGACTCAACACTTCAACGATATTGAGGAGCGTATCGATGATAAGAATGATGGTGGCAATCAGAGTGATGGTGATGATTGAGACCCTTAGCCCTTTGTGACAAAAAGGGGAGTAGTATATATGCAAGGGAAGTGGTATAGACAAAGGGGGAGTAGCATAATTTTTTGTGGAGCAGCAACCTTTGTTTTTGTATTACATGTTTTGTGGGGAAGCAGCTTTTGTTTTTATAGCATACTGCTTGAGCTGCTATTGTTTGTCTAATTGAACTCAATGTTTGACTAATTGCTTAATAAAATGTTTTTCTTATGAAAAATTGTACTTGTGATTTGTGATTTACAAGCTAACATTGATTATACTTATAAATATATTTCTTGCATATTTGTGTTGGCATGTTTAACTGTTTGTTAAGTATGTGCCCCCCTCTAGGTGTTGTGTTGGGTAGAACCACTGCTTTTTCAAAGTTGTTAGGCTTTTAAACAAGGTCCGAAGATCATCATTGTACAGATCCACATAAGTGGCCGATATGTTATTTGGGTTGAAAATAATTGAAGAAGGAGTTGTTTCCATGATGCCAAAAATGGAGCGATTTGAGTAACGTAACATACAGTCATCATACCATCCAATTGCCTCCTTTTGATTAGGGCAACACTGTGGGAGAAGAGAGGTAGCATTATGTAGGTAACTCTAGCAGGTATCTGTGTTAACATCCCCTCTGCAAAGTCCAATTGCATATACTCTGTCGGAGTTTTGACCATGAGAGGAATTGTAGAAGCCATAGTCAATTTCAGAGTTGGAGTTGAGGGAGGAGAGGAGATAGTTGAGATTTGCCTCGTAGGTACTGTTAGAGGCGTAGCTGCCCTTGTCTAAATATTCGGGGTGGACGAAGTCGTCTGGCTGCTTGACAGCATGGGCAGTGAATATTAAAAGGGCAAGGAAGAAGAACGGTAATCTTGGGGAAACCATTGCCTTGTATTCCTCGAAACTGCTACAGTAATCATATCAAATAGGAAATTCAATTCAACATACTTGCATGTAACATGAAGCATTCAGTTGTGAGGAAATACAGAGCATCTTTATACATTTGGTTGAAATTTCTTTTAAAAGAGAGTTTAGCACGTATAATTATGCAAGACTGGCTGCCTTTACTATAATTCTTGATCTCATTGATGATATGAGAATTCTTGA
Organism: Cyclocarya paliurus; assembly: GCA_029856935.1. NCBI lineage: Eukaryota > Viridiplantae > Streptophyta > Magnoliopsida > Fagales > Juglandaceae > Cyclocarya > Cyclocarya paliurus. The sequence goes on from CM056951.1 coordinate 28,156,941, forward strand.
TCTCATCTTAAAGTTTAAAATATTAGTTTTTAATATTATAATTGTTTTGGAATTTGAAAAAATTGAATTGTTTATTATATTTTGTATGGAGATTTGAAAAATGTGTAATGATGAGATGAGATGAGATAAAAATTTTATGTTTTGTCTCACCTTTCAAACCTGCCCAAAAGTGAGTGAGCAGAAGTAGGGGCGTGTAATTGTTTTAGCACCCATTCTAGTTTTTCCTTGGCTTTTTTCACCTGAGTTGACCCACCTCTACTTGTTTATAATCACTATTAGTATACATTGGTCCCAGTAAAAGAACACAAAAGCAACAAAATTCTGCAGGACCCATGAAGCAGTACATCAAGATTCTGTCCTCTTTGACAATTTGGGAGTAGATCATGTGAAAGGGTTTGAAAGTTTCATGTGCTAAATCTATGGATACTGTTGAGCAATTGGTCAGGATAATGTTGAATAATGGGGGGTTTCCTTATTTTAGACTCCACAAAAGTCAACTTCTCTTACTTGGACAGATACATAAATTATGTCAACTTGTACGATTGAGGGTCAATGAAATGGATGCTAGCTCCCTCTGTAATCGAATGGGTTACCTCTTGGACACTTCTTCAGGGCATTGACAAATACGATATAGGCAAATATGTCAATCAAGTATCCACTTTTTATGGTTGATTATCCTCCAAGAATTATTAAGGAAGATACTAAAGATGCTGAAGATCTGTCACAATTTCAACTGAAGCAACAAATCAGCAGAATAAATCAACGGCAAATCAGCCCAGGAGCAAATCAAGGAAAAGTTTGAATTCTATTGTAATCGCTGACAGTTTTTGATTCTCTGTGTAAATGCCTTAGTTGTACATTTCCATATATAGCTCATTAGAACTTGTATTTAAACAATAGCATGAATGGAAACAAATTAGTGTTCAAAATCAAATCTTGAGCAGTATTTTGTCTCTTTATGGTATCCAGAGAGCCAGTTCTCTAACGAGTTATTTTTTCCCTCTCGATCATGGCTGCTGCCCCTGCACAATCCTCTCCTTCCGAAACACCTATCATCACCATCAACCCAGCCACCACCATTAATGAAAAACTTACCCCTGCCACGTTTCCTCAATGGAGAGCTCAATTTGAGGCACTGCTAATAGATTACAACCTCATTGATTTTGTCACTGGTAAACATCAATGTCCAGCCATTGATGCAACAAATTCTGCTACCTCTAAAGCCGCGCACTCCCACTGGGTTCGTCAAGATAAACTTCTTCTTCATGCCATTTTTGCGTCTACCTCTACAACAATCACACCACTTCTTGCCTCCTGCAAAACGTCTCAACAGGCCTGGTCTGCCTTTACTTGGCTTTATGCAGGCAAGTCTCGAACACATGCAATGCAACTCAAGGAGGATTTAACCTTGAGTACTCGTGGCCGTCGATCTGTCACCGAATTTCTCCAAGGTGTAAAGATGATTGCTGATGAACTTAAAATCATAGATCATCTTGTTTCAGATGATGATCTAACACTCTATATTTTAAATGGTCTTGGACCAAAATTTCGCGAGATTGCAGCACCCATCCGTGCTCGTGAAACCTCAATGACCTTTGAGGAAATTCATCACTTGTTGGTTGGTCATGAAAATTACATCCGCCGACTAGAAGCACAATAGGCTACTCTGGTAGCCACTGCAAATTATACACAACGGAAGGGGAGCTCGTCCGGAAATGGTGGGTCTTCCTCGCAGAGGAACTCTTCAACTGCAAATGTGGGCCGTGGCAAATGTGGGCCGTTTGATTCAGGCTTCAAGAAGTATAAGCCCAAATGTCAACTTTGTGATCAAATGGGCCATACAGCCAAGATCTGCTTCAAGTTTAATTCAATTGAAGTCACAACAAATTGTGCTGCCTCCTCTCAAGGGGAAAATAAAAAATGGCTTATTGATTCCGCAGCATCCCACAACATGACCACTGACCTCTCCAATCTTTCCATCCACTCGGAGTATGATGATACTGATGAGGTGGTAATTGGTGATGATTTAGGTTTGCCTATATCTCATGTTGGTTCTTTGTCTTTTACTTCACCTAATTGTGCTTTTCATTTACATGATACTCTTTGTGTTCCCACCATTAAAAAAAATCTTATATCAGTTCATCATTTCACCAAACACAACAATGTCTATTTAGAATTTCATCCATTTCATTTCTTGGTGAAGGATCGGATCATGGGGGCGATGCTACTCAAAGGCGAATGCGAAGATGGCATGTACTCACTATCGAAATCATTGGCCCCAGTTTCAAAAAAAGTTGTTGCTTACATTCATGAACGTACTACCACTGATGGTTGGCATAAACGACTAGGTCATCCCTCGTCAAAAATTATTAATCATATTATTCGTACTTTTTCTTTACCCACAAAAAATCATGGGCACTCATCTCTTTGTAATTCATGTTCTCAAAATAAATCTCATCATCAACCTTTTAATTCTCATGGCTTAACTAGTAATGCTCCACTGGAATTAATATACCCAGATGTTTGGGGTCCCGCTCATGATATTGGTATTGATGGTTCAAAATATTACATTATTTTTGTTGATCATTATACCAAATATATTTGGCTTTATCCTATGCCCAATAAATCAAATGTTCAAACTATTTTTCCTCAATTTCGAAATCTTGTGGAAAATAGATTTAACACCAAAATCAAGAGTTTATATTCAGACAATGGTGGAGAATATATTGGGTTAAAGTCCTATTTATCTGTCCATGGCATTGCTCACTATACAACTGCTCCCCACACTCCTCAACAAAATGACATGTCTAAAAGACGACATAGCCATCTTGTTGGAATTGGGCTCACACTTCTCACTGATAGTCACATGCCTCGATCTTTTTGGCCCTATGCTTTTCAAGCCGCTGCCTATCTTATCAACAGGATGCTGAGTTCCATATTACAAAATAAATTCCCTTTTGAGAATTTGTTTCAACAAGCACCAAATTATATGAAACTTAAACAATTTGGCTACTTGTGTTATCCTCTTACCAGGCCCTATAATAATAATAAGCTGGAGCCCAAGGCCACAGCCTGTGTATTTGTGGATTACTCTCTTTCTCAAAATGCATATTTATGTATGGAGCCCAAAACACAGCGTCTCTATCACTCACGTCATGTCCTGTTTGATGAAGGGAACTTTCCCTTTCAGAAACCTAGCTCTTCCGTTCGTGTAATGCCATCTTTGCATCCAAGTGAAACTCAGTCCCATGTTCAAATTTCCTTACCGAAAATTTCTCCTCCTTCGGAAGGCTTTCTCATGATTCCGGCAATGGGCACATTCACCGATCACTTGCCTCTGGTTGCATCTTCTGTGGAACCGACTCCCTCTCAGGTAAATGTCTCTATTCCATCTCCATTGATTGCGCAAAAACTTTCTTCAATTCTTGAAACCCATGACTCTGTTTCTACCCAAACTGACTCTGTTCCTATTGATTTGCGCACACATACCATGGTAACCCGATCAATGAATAATATTTATAGACCAAAAAAATCTTTTTTGGTCACCAAGCATCCCATTCCTCGATCATTGGAACCCAACACAGTCTCTGAGGCCATCTCTGATCCCCGATGGCGTCAAGCCATGTCCTTGGAATTAACTGCCCTTATGAGCCATAATACATAAGCTGCCGAGAGGCTGTAATTTAATTGGATGCAAATGGGTTTTCCGGATTAAGCGAAATGCAGATGGTTCAATTGATCGGTTCAAAGCCCGGCTTGTCGCTAAAGGCTTCAATCAGAGGCTTGATCTGGACTACAAAGAGACCTTTAGTCCTGTGGTTAAACCTGTAACAATTAGAATAGTTTTATCTATTGCTGTGATGCAGGGATGGTCACTCAGACAATTAGATGTTAACAATGCATTTTTGAATGGTCATCTTACAGAGAAGGTCTTCATGAAACAGCCCCCAGGCTTTCGGGATCCGAAAAAACCAGAGCATGTATGTTGCCTCACAAAGGCAATATATGGACTCAAACAAGCACCTCGTGCTTGGTACTCAGCTCTCAAAAATGCTTTGATTGAGTTTGGTTTTATGAATGCAAAATCTGATTCGTCTCTTTTTGTTTATCATCATGATTCTATTCTTGTCTACTGTTTAGTATATGTTGATGATTTGGTAATTACTGGAAATAATTCGCCATTTGTGGAAAGAATTATTCATTAGCTTGGAAAGAAATTCTCTCTTAAAGATTTGGGGCTTCTACACTTCTTTCTCAGCATAGAAGTAATACCAACAAGAGATGGTCTATTTCTAAGTCAACACAAATATATCCGAGAGCTACTTGCAAGAACAAACATGGAGGGTGCCAAGGATGTCATAATGCCTTTGTCAACCTCAGTTTCCTTACAGCTCAATGATGGCACACCCTCATTTGATGCCACCGAATACAGAAGAGCTATTGGTGGACTGCAATACCTCTCATTGACTACGCTTGATATCAGCTTTGCCGTAAATAAACTCTCACAGTTCATGCATGCTCCCACTACAACTCACTGGACAGCCACTAAGAGATTGCTGAGATACTTCAAGAATACAATCTTTCATGGCATTACTATAAGGAAAGCCACCAATCCAACTATTTTATGCTACTCAGATTTGGACTGGGCAGGTAACTTGGATAATCGCAGTTCGACATCAACATACTTAGTCCTAGTTGGTTCTACACCTATATCATGGAGCTCAAAAAAATAACGTTCCATTGCTCGCTCATCTACCGAAGCGGAATATCGAGCATTAGCAACAGCTGTTGCCGAGTGTATGTGGGTTAATTCTTCAAGAACTGAAGTTTCCACTCAAAAATCCTCCATTGCTACTATGTGATAATTTGGGAGCCACTCACCTTAGCTTCAATCCGGTTCAGCACTCAAAGATGAAACACATTCAAATTGATCTTCACTTTGTTCGTGACCTGGTTCAGAAAAATGTGATCAATGTCCGTCATGTTCATACCAATGATCAACTTGCTGATTTATTGACCAAGCCACTCTCACGACAACGTACAGATCATCTCAAGAACAATATCGGTCTTACTGATGGAAGTCCGTTCTTGCGGGGGCGTATTAAGGAAGATATTGAAGATTTGTCACAATCTCAACTGAAGCAACAAATCAGCAGAATAAATCAGCGGCAAATCAGCCCAAGAGCAAATCAAGGAAAAGTTTGAATTCTATTGTAATCGCTGACAGTTTTTGATTCTTTGTGTAAATGCCTTAGTTGTACATTTCCATATATAGCTCATTAAAACTTGTATTTAAACAATAGCATGAATGGAAACAAATTAGTGTTCAGAATCAAATCTTGAGCAGTATTTTGTCTCTTTAAGAATGTCCTCCATCTACGACCTTTGCGGGTTCTTTCTCTGCAGATCCGCTTAAGATCTTTCTTGAGAGATTCCCAAAGGACTCTAAGTATATTACATACACAAGGATTACAGAATACCAATCTCTGATCTACCCGAAAAAAGTAAATAAATATAGAGTGAAACTTGTAGCCGGTCGGGTGCCTAATGTTGATTTACACCAGCCATTAAACAGTTGCCACGTGCAGATTTCAACTATATTGAGAATAGAACAACATGCAGCAGATCACAATTTCACAGCCCGAAGATCTCCCAAAACGCGACGTCAGAAGATTGAGCCAACGTAAAAGTCTTGTGCCCCTCCTCCTTGCCCCACCGTCGGCCTCTTACCTTCTCTCTTTCTGCATTGTGTGAAAAAAAGGTCTTCATTGCTATCATCGTCCACTGCCCAACCCCCGTTGGCCTGCTCCCATCGTCCACTGTCTTCTCCTCCCCCCACCCCGTCGGCCTCCATCGTCCCTTCGAAACGGTCCCTATTCCTATGGTTTTCCCATTTATTTCTACGTTAACAAACTTCGATTCATGGGCTTGTTCATGGCAAACACCATCAGCAGTTGTGGATATCACACTGTCTTGCAACTCTTCCCCCTATCCTCAAAAGCCCCGGGATTATCCCTTAGTGCTTTTCAGTCATTTTCAGGTGAAGATTGGGAGTTTAAATATGATTTGCCAAACTTTTCTTTGTACATCACCTCAACCATGGGCTTCTAAAGATGGACCCGTGCATAAATAAACCAGTTTGGAACCTGATTGGTATACAAAATTAATGAAGATGCCACATGACTTTTAAATTCTAGTACTAACAATGCATATTAAGAAACCATTTTTAGGATCAACTTACCTTATTTCTGGGCAAGCCCGTTTCCATTGTGAGCATATTTTTTTCGGATTCCTTTGGGTAACGGGTGAAATAAGGTGAGAATTAGTAAATTAAAACTTCTTAATATAATAGCAAGTACAAGATAGAAATAGAATTTGGGAAATCAATTGTTGAGGGACATACGGATGAAGGAAGTGCTCAAAGAGCCAAGCACGGAGAATTGAAACGGAGATCTCAGGAAGTGCTTTGAGGCCTCCATGCATGTTGCATCACACCAAACTGCTGAAGAGCCCTTTGTTGCCTCAGATGCTGATAACATAGACGAGGTGATGGGAGAGCAAGAACTTCGAATCTTAGGATCCTTTGAATCGGAAGAACAAGAAAGGCCAGAGGGAGGGGAGAGGAAGAGCAGGGATTCAGGAGGAGAAAGGGAAAGGAAGTTGCAGGAATTCGGGAGGAGAGAAAGGAGAGGGGAAGGAAATTGAGTTATTCCGTGAGGTAGGTGACATTGGAAGATAAATAAATCTCATACGTGGTACGATCTTATTCGCCGGTGTGAAATGGGGTATTACACCCGTCCGGTTGTGAGCTTTTCTCATAAATATATCGTTCAACAAAGACAAGCCAGTGGATAGGGGACTGCCTAATTTGCATCTTGAGTTGGTTAAAGACGTAAGCAGGAAAAGCCCACTTGTTCCTTTTGGTTTTTATAAGGCCCAAGAGCTGACCAACATTTCTTAACAAGCAGCGAGATTGATTAGAGAGTATCGCTTGATCTAAAAGTTCGAGCGAATAGAAAAATAGAGATTTAGGTTGGTTTGGATAGTGAAAGTGTTTGAGAATATTTGTAAATAATAGTGAAAAGTAATAAAAAATAATAATAATAAATATTGAATAGTTGTAAAAAGTAGGTCAAAAAAAACTAAAGAATAGTAGTTAGAGTGTTTGAGAGTACTTGAGGTACTCTTACCCAAAAATCGTTTATATTTATTTTAATAAACCAACTTATATTCTTCCTAATTTGATTTTAAATAAGTTTTTTTTGTGCAATTTGGATATTTATTTTTGGCCAACTGCATGTGAGATAGAGAAATAGATGCCAAGATTGCATATTTTTGGCTCTCCAGTTATTTTCATAATTAATTGCTATTTATCTACTTATACAGTTGTATACTTAGACATATAAGAATGAAAAAAAGAACTTCGTGATATCGTAAACCAATGAATGATGCAAAGCTATGGCATTTTAAAGTTATCCATTCATAAATAATTTAACAATTAATTTAAAACTGGCCTTTCTTATTGCCTTTACTAGGGGTGTAAATTTAATCTGAAAAATCGGTCCGGTTTCAGCTTTAGGATTCTCCGGACCGGACTGGTTGATAAATATATATGTAAAAACTAATATTTTATATATAAGTTTTATTAAAAATTAAAATTCTACAAAATATTATATATATATATTAATATATATAAGTTTGATATATAACGTATAATTAATAATACATATTATTATTAATATAATTATATATAAGATAATGTTAGTAAAAAATTAAAGTTTAATCTTAAAAATGAAATTTTAATTAATTATAACATAAAATGTTAATCTTAATTCTTAAATATGAATATTTATAATTTGTTTGATCATATGCTATTAATATAATTATATATAAGATAATGTTATTATAAAATAAAAGTTTAATCTTAAAAATGAATCTTTTGTTGTATGTTGCCTTGGTGCTTGATCCTCGATATAAAATCCGTACTCTAGCTATTATTTTTTAAAGAATATATGA